>JANIJH010000225.1:55850198-55863011 GCA_024520975.1 Erythroxylum areolatum
CATCTTCAATCTCCACTTGCATTTAAACTCCTTCATCTTTCCCTTCAGCTTTCTTTTCTTCCTAATCTTCATTGTCAATGCTAACTCCTCCACTAATTTCAACACCTCAGGCTGCCCAAGACAACTCATCTCAAGAAACGTAATCGCCTGACCTAATTTGGAAAAAACTCGAAGCTTCGCGAAAGGAGTAGTTGGTTTTACCCTAAGAGTCTAATGCTCGTGGTCCTTGTTTGAAAGTTGTAAAGGATGTCGTTTATGCTTATTTTGGGTTCAATTGTTTAGTGACTCTCCCATACGAGAGAAAATCTTCTCATTATGTAATTTTGGCTATATTTAATGAAAATTTTTTAATTTCTAAAAAAAACATTATTATGAACAACTCTTTTATGCACACTCTCTATAACTCCATTTTCTTCAATCAAGCTGTAACTCTCCTCTCGCTTCTCTTCCAAAACAAACTCTAATTTCCACTTCTTATAGTCTTCCAAATCCTCCAACTCCTCACGGTATGTGCTCGCATCCATTTGAATCATAGGTGGACTTGTTGACAATAGTAAGTGGAGTTGCAAAAGTAGACTGTCATTGTAGGAAAAATAATCAATATGACCAAACAATCAAATCATAATTCATATATATTAAATAATAAAGTAATTATGTGAAAAAGGAACATGTGACCGTTGTAAAGAAGTAGCACAAAAAACTTAATTGACGTTCATCATCTTTTTTTTTTCTTAATTTAAGCTAGTATTGTAAGATTAAGTAAAGTTTAACATTTTTTATAATTAAAAAATTTTAAATAATGATAATATTTAATTAATTTTTAAAAAATTAGGACTTAATTAATATTTAATAATTTTAAAATTTAAAAGATTCAAGAAATTGGTTAAAAATGGTAGATCTCCTATTAATTTAAAAATTTTATATTTGAATCCCAATCTTATAACTAATTTTAAAATTTTCAAAAAATAGTTAATCAGGTTTGAAAATAAGTTAGCACTCGTAAGTATCAATTACATCACTATCATCGTAGCTCCCTAAATAATTTTTCAGAAATTATTGGTTAACTGAGCAATAAACAAAAGAGAGGACGTTGATTGGGAGTAGAGGTTTTCGTACCCTTGCCAGATGGTTGCTAGCTCACTTTTGTTTTAGCTTATGGACTTTGTGTGCGCCACGGGCTGTATAAAGCTTTGCTTTGTGCATATCAAATGCTGACGTTTATATATAAGAACAGCATTTAATAAATATGCCCTAAACGTTAATATATAAATTGTAGATGTATTTTTGATTATATAATAAAAATTAACAAAGTCTTTATTATGAAATCATGCAGTGACAAACTGTAGGTCAAAATATGTATATTATGATTATTCATCTTATGTGCTTAATGCTAAAACCGGTCATAAAAAAGTTAAAACAGCACCAGTAGCAGAAGAGGTTATTGGAATTATTTAAAACGATGGGACCAAGGTACACGTTCCTGAGGATTATATGACGTGGGAAAGACAACCAAATAATAATCATAAATGAGCAATAAAATTATTAACTAAAAAGATATCAAATTAAAAAATATAATGTTTCTTAAAATTTATCAATTCAGTATTAATTTTTTTTTATAATTTTCACATTTCAAAATTCGCATTAATTTGATCAAAACTTTCTCTTATGCGATTATATGAAAATAATATTTTAATTTTATTTCTACGAGCTTAGTTATTAAATTAAAATTTTTTAAAATTTAACAATGAAATAAAAATCTTTAAAAAATTAAGCACAGTTTAATTTATTATCCCCTACACAAAATAACCCTTTCCCTTCATTTTGCTAGTAACATACAATACACACTTAAATATTTTATAAATATTAACCTATTAAAATAAGAATTATGGCATAATAAGGAAACGTAATTATTTTGAAATATATTATTTTTATTATGTTTTCTTAATCTTTTTAAATTAAATTTTAGTCCTTATAAGTATTGAATTTTTGCATTCTCTTTTGTCTAACCACATTGTTTTCACGGATCATTTGTTTTGGATGATTTCTTTTGAAAAAGTATTATCCATTTTTAATTTAACTTCAAATTTTAGATCATAGTTTTTTGTTATTCTTTTTATCTTCACGAATTGTCTTTTAATGTTATGATTATAAAGTTTTAATAATTAAAAATATTTTATTAATAATAGAAATGAATCTTAAAATTATTATTTATTTTTTTAATTTAATTTTTCTAATTAAAAGAATATATTTATTTAATTTTAAATTTTCCAAAAATATATAATTTATTTCTTTATTTATCTTTTCAATATTTTTCTGAAGTTATACAATTATGATATATAAAGAGTTTTTATTAACGATGAAAACAATCTCATTTCATTTCTCTTATCTATGTTTAGTTGTTTCAGATAAATTTCAGTAACATATTTTTTTTTTCTGAAATTGATTATATGGAATATAAAAATTTTAAAAATAATTTTAATTAGTTTTTATTAAGTTAAATTTCTTATTATGTACTGTCAATATTTTTCTGAGATATCATTTCTAATAGCTTATTCCTCCTCTCTCTTTGATTGTTACTAACTACATGACCTGCAAATAGCTTGTCGTAAGACACGAGAAACCAACATTCATTTTGTTTCTTTGTTTTTTTTTTTTTTTTTTCTCTTTTCAAATCCTTATTCCAATTGAAGAAGGAACACCTTTTGGCAACTCTGACAATGCTTTCGAGTTGAACGACTAGTGTATTTTATGACCAGTTTAGGACAAGAGACAGCAAAACGAGACGAAAATTGACGTGTACAACGATGTCTTTTGATGGCAGATAGAAAGCACAGCCGCTCAGGGATCTTTACATAATAAGATATATACCGACAAAAGCCGCCTCATGGCGGCAAGCTCGCAATAGACGAGATTGTGCGATTCTTACAAGTCAAATTTGGATGGCATATATACTGGGGCTTGACATTAAGCAAGAAAGTATCAAACCCAGCCCAACTTACACAGACGAATCAAGAGTGGGTTTCGATGGCCAAGACAGGAAGGTTTATGGTTTGGGTTCTCTACTCACTATTGCTTGCATCATTTCTGGTGCATGGAATTGGCGATGAGAGGAAGGTGGAGCCATTACATGCTATAATTCGTTTTGAAGTAGTCTATGCATGATTAAGATGTGCTAAAAGTTGTTGTGGACACTTTGTAGGTTCACATTATATACATGGGCGACAAGCCGCGGGGAAGTTATTCTGCTGCCGAGGCTCATCATTCCATGCTACAAACTGTACTTGGAAGGTTCAAAATATAATCCTATATCTATCACTCAATCAGCTTGATTCCAACGTTTAAAATTTTAAGAATTCAAGTTGCCTAGAATTATAGCAATTTGCTTTTGTAAAAATTGAATTCATTAAGCCTACAGCTCCTATATATTTAGCATTCAGCAATGCTTCAGTGCTCCTTCTTGGAGGCACAGCCACTAGTTAATGAATTTTATAACCCAACATTAATTATCGGCGTGTTTTTAAATTCGCAGTACTTTTTCAGCAAGAGAGTCGCTAGTTCATAGCTACGAAAGGAGCTTCAATGGATTTGCGGCTAAGTTATTAGATGAAGAGGTCGAAAAAATGAAAGGTATTTACTTCACTTAGAAATAATGAATTTAACTTGCTACTTATACGGAGTGGTAACTGAAAGTTGGGTGCAGAAATGGAAGGAGTAATATCTTTGATACCCGATCAGATACTTAAGCTTCACACGACAAGGTCGTGGAACTTCATGAGTTTCTCCGAATCCCAAAGCAACCTACTAGCTCCTCAGGAAGGAGATGTCATCGTCGGTCTTTTAGACACAGGTTCGAGTTCTATACTCAGTTGCTTCAGTTTGTCAAGGTTTTGTAAGATGATTGGCTGCTGATAAGAAACTTCCCAATATTCTATGCTACAGGAATTTGGCCAGAATCTGCGAGCTTCAGTGATTACAATATGACTGCTCCACCTGCTAAATGGAAAGGGACTTGTCAGAATGTCAACTTTACCTGCAACAAGTGAGCTTTAAGTTTAAGCAGTCAGTTACATCTATTCAAGATCTTCCGAAACCATCTGTGGGGTTTGAATGACAACTTAAACACAATGAACTTCATCCCCTAACTAATGAGACACTATTTCAACATGCAGTAAAATCATCGGAGCCAGGTACTACAAAAGCCACAATTCAAGTGAAAATTCCGACGACATCATATCTCCTAGAGACACCGAGGGACATGGAAGTCATACTGCTTCAACAGCAGCTGGAAGGGAGGTATCAGGTGCAAGCTACTATGGACTAGCCGAAGGAACAGCAAGAGGTGGAGTGCCCAATGCAAGGATAGCTGTCTACAAAGTTTGTTGGTCATTCGGTTGCTCTAGTGTCGACATCCTTAAGGCATTTGACGACGCCATTGCCGATGGTGTTGACATTATATCTGTGTCCCTTGGTTCTGGTTGGCCTGTCCCTTATATGGAAGATGTGATCGCTATTGGTGCTTTCCACGCCATGAGACGTGGCATTCTCACTTCCAATTCTGCGGGCAATTCAGGCCCTTATCCATATTCGGTTTCTAATTACTCACCTTGGTCGTTGACAGTGGCTGCCAGCACTATTGACAGGAAATTTGTTTCGCAAGTGGTTCTTGGAAATGGACAAATCTATCTTGTGGGTTACATGCTATTTGTTATACATTTTTTACGTATATGATATGCTATATGTTGTTTCACAGACGTAACTTTATGATATGGCAAAATGGCAGGGAAATTCCATTAACAGCTTCAATCTGAATGGAACCTCGTATTCACTGGTATGGGGAGGAGATGCAGCAAACTACTCTGCAGGAGCTGACACAGATATCGCCAGATACTGTTATCGTGGTGCCCTCAACTCCTATAAAGTGTCTGGAAAAATTGTTTTCTGCGAATCCCTCAAGGATGGTTCTGCCATTTTATCATCTAATGGTGTAGGAGTCATAATGGCAGATTCATTCTTCTCTGATTTTGCTTTCAACTACCCTCTCCCAGCAACAGTAGTCAGTACCGAAGACGCCCAAAAGATTTTGGAATACATCAGATCCACGGAGTAAATTAACCTCAATCTTCTTTCTCTAATGACTATATATAGTTAGTAAACTAATGCATTTCTTTCTTAAACTAAGACCATAAGATACTCTTTCAGGAATCCAACTGCGACTATTCTAAGTGGTGAGACTTGGAAGGATGTTGCTGCACCTTATGTTGTATCATTTTCTTCACGAGGACCTAATCCTATCACACCAGATATTCTCAAGGTAATCATCATTTGTCAACGAGAGAGCTTTAGTTTATTAAGTTTCACCATCTCTCCATAGTGAAGCATTATATTGAATGTTTTTTATGAGTGAACGTTAACAGCCTGATCTCACTGCTCCTGGCGTGGACATCCTCGCTGCTTGGTCTCCTATTGCACCTCCTTCAATCTACTTTGATGACAAAAGGAGTGTAGACTTCAATATAATCTCCGGCACATCCATGTCTTGTCCTCATGTCAGTGGCGCCGCTGCCCATGTGAAGGCTGCTCATCCCAACTGGTCTCCGGCAGCCATTAAATCAGCACTCATGACCACAGGTGAACAAAGTTTCCACGTTCTTTTGGTGCATTAATTATGTTTCAATATATATGGCTGATCCACTGATGTGCCCATTTGGGGTATTTTCGTTTTGAACAGCTTTTGTAGTTGATCCAAACAAGCATCCCGAGCTTGAATTTGCATACGGATCGGGTCATATCAATCTAACAGCAGCAACACAACCTGGTCTTGTTTATAACACTTCAGAAGCGGATTACATAAATTTCCTATGTAAACAAGGTTACAACACCACGGACATTAGATTGATTACAGGTGATAATAGCAGCTATTGCAATAGCACATTACCAGGAAGAGCTTGGGATCTGAATTACCCATCATTTGCTTTGGCTGTTGAAGATGGCCAGCCAATTAACGCAGTCTTTACTAGGACTGTTACCAATGTTGGTTCACCAAATTCTACTTACACTGCCAGCTGGAACATTCCAAGCTTGTTTAAAGTCACTGTGGATCCACCAGTCCTGACATTTTCCAACATTGGAGAGACAAAAACATTCTGGGTTAGCGTCAATGGTCCAGTTATTTCTCAGCAACCAATAGTATCGGGTGCGATCGTTTGGAAAGACGATTTTTATGTGGTAAGAAGCCCACTGGTCGTGTACAATGTTCTGCCTGGTGCTACCAATTCTTCATCCTACTTATTGAAACAATCCAAATTCGATGGCTCCTCCAAGTTTCCCAAGAACAACTTCCTCAGGCAGAATTATAATTAACCAACACTTTCGAGAACTTTCATATTCAGTTACTGATTTTATCTAAATTGTCATTTTCAGTTATTCAGTGCTCATTTAAGATTTAAATAATACGTCTTTCTATATATCATTCTGGATCTGTGTCCATCATTGCCTTACTTTGGTTTCTAACTAATATCTGCCATTAGTCTTTATTAAATTGTACTTACGTGAGTAACCATATTAAAGAATGTGAAATGATACGAGTGCGTGTATAACATAGAAACTTTACATAACGCCTGCATCAGGCGATGCAAATGGATGACAGAAAGTGCGTTCCAAGTTTATGTTTTTATTTGATTTTTTACCCCTTAATATTTGCAATTACCTTATCCACTAAGTTTCAAGCATTGGATGTGTACGGAGAGGTGATCATCTGATGGAAAATGCGTCTGTTAGACAAAAATTAGTAATGTTAGTAAAATAAAACAGCACTGAACTTTTTATTAGGACGTATTTTCTGATATATAAAAAGATTATAAGATTGTAACAAGAATCTTTTAGCTCATGCATCTCAGCATCTTTGAATTATAATAGTTTTGGATATACTTTATCAAACTTTTGCAAGAAAGTATTTACTTGAATGCTAATCATTCGTATTTATTGACCATGTTTTTAGAAACTTATAACTAACTACACAAAATATATTAGTTAAAGTGTGAATTCTTATAAGCTATAATCTTTTTATAAAAGAAAAGTGTTATCATCACGTCTACGGACGGCTAAGAGCAAAACTGATGATATCGATGGGGTTCGTGGCTCATCCGACTAGGGTTCAAAACCTTTAGCACTTTCGCATGTAAAACAAATATTGATGATGACACGTCTAGGGGCGGCTAAGCTTGCTTTGTTCCTAAATCAACCTTTGGCATTTGGGGTTCAAATTCACAATGTAGAAGACGTACAAGTGATGACATTTTGATAAAATCAAACTTGCAAGATCTATCCTTTCTCTCCAAAGTGAATTTTGATTTTTCTTTTCATGTGCAGTTCAAATACTTGTTACAGGAGTACTCGTCTCCAAAATTCTCGAGACCAATCAAATCTTAACTATAACCTGAATTAAAAGAAAATTGAACTCTTGAAACTAAAAAATAAAACTAATGTTTATATTTAATTTTGAATAATTATTTAAAAATTTAAATTTGGGTTAATTAAAAAAATCTAAACTTTTCTCAATTTTTCAATTATAGCCCAAATTTTAAAAATAGTAATAAACAAATTAACATTATCTTTACTGACGTGATACTGTCACGTGTCAGGAGGCTCTCATTAATTAGACAAGTTAACGTCATTAGGGGAAGTGAGTTACATTAATGCAACGACGTTTATTTATGATAATAAAACAACGTCATCTGAAGAACTCAAACTAGGGTTTGCAATTTTGATGGAGTTCCAATAGATCTTCTGCAGATTTTCACATGTCAAATGATTTTGCTCACGATTCTACTTCTAGAGATTTCGATTCGAGCTCGCGGACGTATGAGAATAGGCACGACTTAACCTATCATCATGATGAGGTTATTGAGAATCAGAGAAGGTCACTGATGAAGTTGGACAATTATTAATGGCCTTTTTTATTCTTAAATAAATTATCGATTAAGTTACGTAATTTGATCCAGATAAAGATAATAAAGTTGCCCAATAAATGATCTAGATTAATGGGTCGATGTTCCGGTAAAAAATGAACCCAATTAATGTAGATTGGACCCATACCAGCCTTGTGATGGGAAAGCCTAACATGGAATCTATATAAAAATTAAGGTCTCCTATAGTTGCTCTTATCAATCGTAAGTATAAGGAATCTCTAATCCGTTAAGAGAGCTTACGAATTGAGAAAACTATAGAAAGACTTACCTCGCATCTCAGAGAGCACTTTCCATAAAAGGTCCCGGGAGGTTCGTGACCATTTAGAGCTCAGAATCGACATCAGAATCAGAGTGGAACTGAATTCAAGTATTTTGCATTATCTTCGTTTTTAATCCTTTTATGTTGATCCTGGGTACGTAATAAGCTCTATATTACGTATTACATGTGGTATCAAAGCAGTTATGTGATCAGATTATCGGAAACGAAAGTTTTTCAATTTTTCATCTTATATAGTTTTCCTTTGTTTTTAATTCGTTTTTTAGTTTTTTATGTACATAATTATGTAAAAGTGGTATATATAAGGCTAGCTATTAAAAACGGGTCAAAATGGGGCGAATGGAACAAAAAATGGGATCTCGGGATGTAAAAATAGGCTTCGGTTTCGGTGAGAGACGAAGATGTTGGGTGCGTATAGTGTACATGCTTAACTTTGCTACAGTATGCGGAGGTAGCGACGTACGGTTGGCGCGTGCAGTGCACACGTCAATCACAGAACGCCACGTCACTCCAACGAGCGATGGATGCGTGTCGTGAGTGTAGCACGCGCAAGACTCGCAACTTGCGCTCCCACAGGCATGGGACGTCGAATGTGTGCGCCTCACGCACCCATCCGTATCGTCCATATGGCATGCTAGATGGGGGACATATGGTGGCGTGTGCGTTGCACGCACTGTATAGTAGATGCATGTCTATGGGTGACGCAAACTCGCGACCTTGTGCCACGCACACTGACTTGGTGTGTCACGTGTACGGCGCTACAGTAATTTAAAAAAACTCAAAAATTCCATATTTCTTATAAGGGTGCCTTAGGGTGTTTTAGGTCAGTTTTTGGGTCCGAAAATTTATAAAATAAGTTTTTTTCTATTTTTCTGGATTTATTATATTAGTAATAAATTAAAGTTTAACTCCAAAAAAAGGAATTAAGGTATTCTAAATCCAATTTTGAGTAAATTTTTGTGCTTCGAATATCATATAAGGGAGATATTTCAAGTTTTGTATCTTGGATCTCATGCTCAGTATTCAGGATTGCATGATAGTCAATCAGAAAAGGAATTAAGACATTTTGAAGCCATTTTTGATTGATTTTTTATGCATCGAACTTGCCATAAGGGAGATAGATATATGAGGTTTTTGTGTCTCGTGTGGTTGGTTCAGTGCCTGGTAATGCACGATAGTCATTCTACTAAGATATTTCTTTTATGAAAGTCTCAAATGAAGTTTTCAGATAATGTCTTTAGTATGAGTATGTGGCAATGAGAGTGGGCATTTCATTTTTTGCATTTATTGATGTTACATTGTCACATACCATATGCCGTAAAGAATGTGAGGATAACATAAAAATGTATCCCTTATGTTTGTGGACTTTTTGAGTGTTGATAAGAATGTAGTCACCAAAGTGGCCTTTCAAGTCAATATTTTGAATTGTTCTGCTCGCATGTTAGGGGATGTCTATGATTTTATATTTGGTTATTTTACCCAAAGGTGTTGGCCTTACATAACATCTTGAGATATTCATAAAGGCATTAGATCGAGGAAAGCTATTGCTCAAGTGATCTATTCACCCAAAGGTGGCAGTGTCATAAGAGTTGATAGTTTGTACTCTAATCGTTTTTATGTGAAGATCTAATTGCATATATTATGTATTCATCCCAAAGGCGTTTCATAATTTGCGTGATCGAATTTTCAGTAAAGATACTATTTAATGACTTTGAGTATTATTGTTTATCCTACATTTGTGCTAATTTAAAGATTATCATCTTGAACTCAACTTTTCAGTCAAAAAAATCAATGTCACCATTGAACCCTGACTGGTTTCAATTTAAAGAAGTGGACAGAGGATGTAATGAATGCTATAAAGATAACTGTGGTTGATATGACCATATGGACATATAGGCCATCTCCATTTACATCCATGAGTTTGAAAACTTATAAAGCAACTTATGAAACTTGGGATCGGTCTAACAAATTATATCTGATGACCATTAAAAGATTCATTCCTAACCATCTGCAAAGTGGACTTCCAGACATAGACATAGCGAAGGAGTTTCTTAATAATATCTCCTAGACGTACATAGTCTCTTATAGTGTTGAGACAAGTGCCTTGATGAAATAATTATTCTCCATAAGGTATACGGGAGAAAAGGGGGAGTAATGGAGTACATATCGAGAATAATTCATCTTTACAGTAGATTGAAGATGTTAGGACTTCAATAATTTGATAGCCCATTGTGTTGCTGAGGAGGAGAAACTCAAGCTTGCTACTCTTACAGCCCTCGAAGCAACTAAAGAGAAGACAAAATTGAAGCCCGTTAAGTTCAAAGATAGAAAGTTCAAATATTCTCCACATACTGATGTTGGTCAAATTAGTGTTGATAAAGGTCCTAAGGACATTAAAAAAAACCAGTAGTATGAGGTTTAAAAGGAAATGTTGAGACCATCAGGTTACTCTTTGGCTTATCAATTATGAATCTAACTTGCGATAGTCACATTAAGTACATGGTGACAATATAATAAAACATTTAATCAAGGTGCTTCCGTGATGCAGTAGTTCATATCAAGGACAAAGCCAAATAAAGAGAAGGAGAAATTGATGGTTCATAGCAATGAAGAAGTGGAAGTAATATCTATACGTAATGTATGTATTGAACCTTGTTGTAAGGTTCATTTGAGTTTTTACGTGACACATTTTATATGTGATCTTTTAATCAATTTTAGACAAAGAAGGTTAATCTTTTGTATTTAATACTTCTATTATACAGTTGTTTAATGTAAAACATAATGGTGCAACTTTCTTGTCATATGGTTTATATAAAATGTGTCTTACCCCAAATTAGATAAATGCTTCTTCGTATCTTGCTAAAGAAATAAAAGACCCTGATGAGTGAGAAGTCATCATGGTGTGGCATAAAAGTTTAAGCCACATTTCCAGAGGTTGAGAGATTGATCAAGGAAAGTATTTCTTAATTCTAGATTTTGTTTATCTAGGAACATGTGGTTACTATTGCAGGGATAAGCTGATTAATAAGGATATTGAGGTCAACTCATGCTTCAGACTTGTTGAGTCTGATACATAAAGATATCGATAGACCTTATATAATTGCATTGTATAATTTTAAATGTATTTTAACATTTGTTGATGATTATTCCCATTACAGTTATGTTTTCTTGCTTAAAGACTGAAGATTGACAACCAACTAGGAAAATTCATCAAGATAGTCATATTTGACCGTGGAGGAGAATATCATGGCAAATATGGTGTTTTAGGACTTTAAAAAGTCCGTTTGCCAGATATTTGGAATCAGTTAGAATAGTGACTTAATTCACTATGTCGAGTAGTTTTGATCAAAATGGTATGTTGCCGAAAAGCATAACTGTACCCTAGAGGACTTATAGAAGTCAATGCAGAACAGGACTAATCCACTTGATTATTTAAAAATTTGGAAACCTAGCCTACCACACATTAGTGTATGGAGCTGCCCTACTGAGATAGCATAATCCTTATAAAGAAAGATTGCATGCTCGTTCTGTTCATTGCTATTTAGTAATATATCTCGACCACTTTAAGACTACAACTTTTACTGTATAGAAGGAGGGATTGGAATAGTGTAGTAAAAAACAATTAAGTTTCTGAAATATGATGTCTATCATGATGGTGGGGCCTTTGACCCTTTAGGTGATAGTAGGGTGGATACTACAATGATCATATACTTGTTTCTCGTACAGTTAGATCTGGTAGATCTAGGTCTTTGTACCGTTCATATGCAGAAGCAGGAACCCATACCTATAGACATAGAGGTTCCTAGAGGTACAAGATCTAATACTGTTAAGTAAATCCACTAGAGTGAGATGACCTACTATCACTTCTGATTATATAGTCGATCAGGTGAACATGATTATGATATAAGACATGTTACGGAACTAGTTACTTTTACAGAAGTTGTTTCTGTACCTAATGCAGATACATGTTAGGATGCGATGAATGACGAGATGCAAGCTATGAAGCATAGTAAAGTCTAGGAGCTAGTTGATTTGCAGTGGAATTGAAAACCATCAGTTGTAAATGAAGATTTGGACCTAAAGGATTTCAGGAAAAATTTTAGTGGTTTGTGGGCTCATTCAGCTACCTAATGGTTCACTCAGAGAGAAAGGTTGACTTTATGATACCTTTTCTCTCATATCATCGGAGGATACATTTCGAGTGATTAAGGCAATTTTAGCTTATGATGATATAGAGTTACATCAGACTACTGTTAAAATAACTTTGAATAAAGACTTTTATTAAGTGGTCTATATGGTACAATATGAAGGATATAGAATACTTATAAAACGATATAGAATGCACGAGAAGGGGAGGTTGAATTGTGTATTTCCCTTTTTGAAAATTCTTTCAAAAACGTTTGTTAGAACTAAAATTCTTTTACAGAATTTCCGATAGATTCTAAGTAATCAAAACCTTTGAAAACTTTGTTTACGAACTAAGTAATAATAAAACTTGAATCTAAAGTAGAGATAGAGTGAGAGTAGTTGACACAGCGATTTATCCTGGTTCACCCCAAACCGTGGGCT
>JANIJH010000225.1:55992160-56006668 GCA_024520975.1 Erythroxylum areolatum
GAAGAGGATTTCCTTTCTTTTAATCTTAGAACCTAAGGCATTTTAAAGGTTACTCAAATATGCCACATGTCATTCCTCACAATACATTTAAATCCATTCTCATTTCCAGTCAAATTCGTCACCAAATTCTAATGGCTCGACCAGCTAATTTCTAAAATCATAAATCAAACTTCCCCATTGCCATAAGACAATTATTTCGGTACTATACTGTCAGTCGGTCCGGCACTCGGAAGATTTCCGATCCGGACATTTTCTCCCAATTTAACCAGAAAATTTCTAAGGATCACTAACCCACTGAAAATAAATCCTAAGACATTCCGATTCAATTTCATACGCAGTTATCTCACAATTTTCACAAATCACATCTCAGACATAAGTAAATGCCGGGAATGCCATGAATGCATGTACACCTAAATGCATGTGCCAATTGATTAATTCCTCTAAAATTAGAGGCCAAATAAATGCTCAATCCAAATATGCAATGCAAATTACTAGCCTGTCCCAATTGACCAATTTATCCTTCCCATCGGGGATGGGATGTTACATCTCTCTTCTTTCTCCTTCATGTTTTGCTCTCCATAGACCAAAAAAGAGAGCTAGCACTTCTTTCTTTATTCTAGCCATTTTTTGATCAAAGAGTTTGATTCGGTTAATTTTTTCGATTTCTATGTGGATATTGTTGAAAACGGTCTGTTTTTGTTGTTGTGGTTTGCGACAACCTGACCAATAGATCGAAGAACAAAGTAGACTACACACAAGGTACATGATTATTATATGAATGAATGATTTATATAAATGCCATATATATATACATGTATGTGAATTATGAATTTTCTGCTAGGTCTAATGGTATTTCCTTATATAGGCACATAAATCCTAGACTCTGGGAAAGTCTAGGAATATTTTTTTTTTGCACCGCATGTATATGATGCATCCTGTTATGTCGACCGTCTTTATTAACATCTTTGTGAGTTCTCACTCTCCTAACCCCAACTTTTGACTAAAGGTATAGGGCATCATATTGATACTCACTACCAAATACGCGAATTTCCAGTCTATGCTGACTTTATTGATACTACAAGGAATGTAAAAATCCCCTGAGTCCTCTTTTTTTGTGCTATGTTAGGGTTTTCTTCAGCTATGTGCTCCTTAACCATCTTATTGACTGATTGCTTTAATGTGAGCCTCGTTTGTAGTTGTTCCATTATATCCTTAACCTTGTTTGATTCAACCTCCTTAAAATTCCTTGTTTTCCTACTTGCAATTGACTTCTGCTGAGCTAGAATAGGGTATGGAATTTCAGGTCAAGGTTCCTTGATTGACTCAATTACGAGCTCACTTGAAAGAAATTCCATAATTACTAGTCCTTTTCCTTTTTTTCATCTTCCTTTACATGTTCAAGTTCCTTTTCTTAGGTCTGAGTAATGGCCATAATATGTTTCTTTGGGTTAGACTCGGTATTGCTTGGAAGGGTTCCCGTATTCCAAGTAGATATTGCCTCCATTAGTTAACCTACTTGGTCTTCCAGATTGTGTATTGAAGAGGCGTGGTTCTTGGTGACTTGCTCAAATTTGCTTTTAAGCCTCCTGTGTGCATCCTTCATGCCTCCAATTTTATTTAAAATCTTATCCAACTTAGATTCCATTGAGCTTGGTTTATGTTGTACGAAGCCTGATTGTCCTAAAGGTCTAAATTGTCCTCGAACATTATTCGTCCAAAAAAAGTTTGGGTGTTCTTCCACCTAAGGTTATAGGTGTTGGAGTAGGGATTGTTGGCCCCTCCTTATCCATATTAAGTTCCCATATAATTCACTTGCTCTGGATCACTTTCCTTCATTAAGAAACGGTCTACCATATCATAGTCCAATTGTCCACAAAGTTCACACTTAAGTTGCACGACCTTCACCGAAGCTGAGGATGAAGCCTTTATATTGTTAAAGTGTCGAGTCAAGTTATCAATTTTATCCTACATTTTCATCATTTGATCAACAACTACAATTCCTTTTTGTTCTTGAAAGGTGGTAGTTTGTCTACTCTGCTCGCTTATCCATAGGCAACTATTACTCATCATCTCCTTTATTAGCTCTTCCGCTTCATCAACCATCTTTCTCATCAGTGATCCTCCTGAAGCTGCGTCAATCGTGCCTCTCGTATATAGGGTTACTCTATTATAGACTGTTTGCAACAAGAATTCCTTGGGTAAGTTGTGGTGTGGGCACTTCCATTGCAAATCCTTATATCTTTCACATGCTTTGTAAATCAATTTCTCGTCACTTTGTTGAAAGTTGGTAATTTCCTTAACGATCTTAATGGTTTTAGTCAGGAGAAAATATTTGTCTAAGAAGGCACAAACTAACTGATCCCACGTCGTGATATTGGTTGGGTTAAGGGAATGATACCAAGCCTTTGCTCTATCTCTAAGGGGAGAAAAGCATAATTTTGACTGCATCTTCCGACATCTGATGGTATTAAAAGGTATCACAAATTTCAAGGAAGTTCACTATATGTGCATTGGGATATTCGTTCGTTAGTCCATAAAACTACACATTATGTTGAAGCATGTTTAGGAGTGCTAGTTTGATTTCAAATGATGCTGCTTGTACAGGTAGCCTAGCTACTCCTCGGTTAGCTGCATTGAAACCTGGTCTCATGAAGTCCATAAGGGTCCGTTGTTGATGTCCTTAGTTTGCTCCATGGTCCAAATTTTTCTGAAATTCCTCAGCCATTGTTGATTTCACGATTTCTTCTTCTTCTTCACGCTAAGCTTTCTTAATAGTTCGTTCTAATAGAAGATGTCTAAATATAAGGTTTCAGCTACGTGACTCGAACCTCCCGTGACTCTTGTGTTCATGCAAGAGCATGATTTTAGAAGTAGAAAAGAAAGAACAAAAATAAAAATTAAAAACTAACTAAACGCCTTAAACTCTAGAACTAAACTAATCGTCTCCCTAGCAACGACGCTAAAAACTTGATCCTAGTTTTTTTTTAATGTGTGTAAGTTCTAATTAATAACGTAAATAATCCGCAAGCGTACGAGTCGTTTGATTAGTACCTAAGGCATCGATCCCACGATGAGGGATAATCTAATCCTAAAATCTAAGGTCAAAACAATTCGTAGTAATTCAAAATGTAACAAAACTAAGGCTAGAATTTAATTCAATCATGTAACTCAATTCTAAGAATCAATTACGAAAATATTAACAAAGTAATAGTTGCAATCAACCTAAAAGAACTATCAATTGAGAGAGGTAAAATTTTGTCTATCTTTAAGGGTAACCTAATTGATTATAAATTATTAGATTATTGGTCCTAGATGATCCTAAGGTTAATTACTCTCTCTCAAGTTGTAACCATTAAACCTAAATTATAAACCTAATTAGATTATAACAATTGCAATCTCTCAATTAACAATTTATCCAAAACCCTAATTAGACCTGAAGTTGTCCAATAAACTATCGGAAATCTATATGATGTCTCTTTTCTCACAATTACCGATACGATTAATTTCTCATTCTTATTAAATCACCTAACTCTCGTTAGCTCAATTTAATTATTTTTCATTCGATTTACCCTCTTAATCTGTTACCAAATTATGCAAGAAGAGGATTCACCCTCTTAGTCTATTACCAAATTATGCAAGCACAGTAATCAATCAAAATAAATCCAATAAATATAAACAATTAGATTTTATTAAAGCGAAGATAAAAAACCCGAAGGAGAGAATAAAATATCTCATCATTCACAATCCTATTATGAAATTGCTATTCCCAATTCTATACAACAATAAAATGGAAAATAACAGGAAATATGATTCTAAACAGAGGCAGGAGGTAGCGACTTCGAGAAACTCCGAATCTTGGAAATACATTAATGTCAGCTTCTTCTCCACTTCTCTCTTCCTTCTTCTCTTTCTCAGTTTCTCAACAATTCTCTCTAGGGTTTCTCTCCAAAATGGCTGATGCAAAAGCTCCTTCCTCTTCTTTGTCATATTCTTTATATACCTTTGTATTTTGGGCAACCTTAGGGTTTTTTTGAGGTTCGAAAGGTCTAAAAATTTTCTCAAAATTTGACATTTTTAAGTATCTACGCGTTTGCCCGACTCAAGCCATGATCATGGCAATTAGGCCATGATCGTGGGTTGTGTTCATGGGCCACAAACCCACGATCGTAGGCGGACTCTAGTGCTTATGTTACAATCGTGGCCTATTGTGCCACAAACGTGGGCTGTTGTTTCTGCCTGAACGTCTCCGAAACTTCTCTGTTTTTTTATGTTGATCCTGACACACTAACAAACATATCAAGGTACCTCAAGGATATAATAATTAAGCTCAAAAACTTATCCTAATCCATGAAAACACTTAAACACAATTAATTACCAAACTAACACAATTCTAACCTAAACACATACTAAACAATTAAGTTAACACTAAAATACTAAACAATTAAGTTAACACTAAAATACATATCAAACTAAGTCCTAAAATATAATACAATTCACACTTATTACTTACTTATCTAGGATCGAACGTGAAGGGAAGAAAACGAAGAAATATAGAAAATACTTGGTTTCGATTCCATAACTTCAAACATGCTTTCTAAGTCAAAACGAGCATGAATCTACCTACACCTTTACAAGAGTTGCGCACCACAACACGTTAAAGCTTTTTTGTAGCTTTCTGAGTACGTAAACCTTTGAATGGGTCATAGTATCTGCACGTTCACGATTTATATCAACAACTATAGGAGACCTTAGACTCTATATATAGCATCTATATTGGGCTTTTATATCACATACTTGATACAAATCCGATGCACACTAACTAAGGTCCATTTTTCTTGCTAAATTTTAACCCATTAATTTACATCCTTTGTTAGATTTCGTTATTATCTTTATCCGGATCAAATATAATTCGTATAATTGTAAATTTATCAAAACTGTTGTCCAATATCTAAAAATAGTAGCGTTAAGTGAATAGAATCAAGATGTTCTAAACAAACGAACTCAAATGACTAGCCAAAGACGCAAAGACTGCTGATAGCAAAGAGCAGAGAAAGGTCAGATTGTGAGGTTTTCTTGAATAACTGTAAAAGATCCTAGTATGTTGCCACCAACATCAGGGAATGTTTCACAGCCAGACAGAGCCTTGACCTTGCCTGTTCTATCAACTTCAACTGGATACTTTAGTAGGTGACCATTCAGCTCTGTCACCTTATCATCTGCATATTGTCTCCAGTTGAGCTCACCAAGTGATCTCACACGTCTCACGCATTCCAGACTCTCTGGCTTCTCAAAACATCCCTCTAGACCACCAATATGTTCTGCCCATAGTGACATTCTGTAGCCATATATCTGTTCTCAACAGTAACAATTCAACTAAGGAAGTTGTTCGAAGGGACAGGTCCAGCAATTGTTAGTATTATTGCACAAATATACCTGGCCATATGGATGAGATCCTTTGCTTGCCCAAGTGTGTCGGGGTTGATACCCGCCCATTGCTATTTCTGTATCTCGTGTACCCTCCATGGAACGTTGATTGATATTAGCGGATCCCAATATCACGTACTCATCATCCACAATCATTCCTTTTGAATGAATATATATCATAAATCGCCTATTTTTCTTGCTCAGAGCCTGGATTTAGCACAAGTTTCGTTAACAAAAGGACAAGCACAGTTGAATGCTATTCGTAGAAGTTGACAACTACAGAGACATGGATACCGCAGGAGAGTTTGCTGAAGTGGAATTTTTGATGTCTAAGCAGCTGTCCTGTCTGTATAATGCTTCACGATTTCCAAGGCAGAAGAAAATCAAATAGTCTTGTGGCTCGTACGTTTTTTCAAGACCAACCTCCTCCAGAGCATTGTAAATGATTTGATACATCATTTGCATTGTTTTGTGCTGTGAACAAATAGCAAAGGCATTTGTGAAAACGATATACAAAAGCGTACAGTATCGAGTCACTTTGAGAGTAATTAAAACGTACCTGCCAAAAGAGAATCCGCTGTGTTGGTGTATTTTCAGGAACACCTTCTGGCCACATGGGGATGAGGATATATGCAGCGAATCTCTCGTTTGCTCTTATCTTATCTGCTATTTTGAGAGCTATTTCCATGGGTATCAAGTTGTTTGCACCTGCACATAATAGCCATGCTCATCGCTGACCAAAGGTGATCCTTACGTAACTCAATGTTGCAAAGAAACTATATCTGTCCATTTATTTTTCATCTCAAGGTTAAGAGTTGCTCACCTATGTTCTTGTGAGAATCCCAGTTATATGATGATCCAAGAAAATACTGGTTCTCAATGTAAATAAAATGTTGGGCAGCACGGATTGCCTTGATATATGCTGTCTGTATACTCATGTCTATGAGTACGTTCTTCCCACATAACAAGTTCTGTCACAAAGTTATACCACGACAGTAAGATAACATACACTGGCTAGTTCACAGACACTAAGATAACGAACGAGGAAAGCCAAACCACATCCAGTAAGAAGTTTTGCCTCGTACCCTGCTTGTTGCTTCTTTTGGATCTTTCGGAAAGCCTTTCACAGAACTGGAATCAATGGAGCGAAATACCTTCAATGGTTAAGAACTCTGTCAGGAGATTAAGAAACTACAGGTCAGGTAAAAAATATCAGTACTTGATTCAAATTAAATATACCTGAACATCCCAATTCTCAGGATCAATATCAGTCAGGCCAGGAATTTCTTCCCTTCCAATTATTTCCGGAATTCTATCCAACTTTAGCAATGCATCATCATGTGAGGCCTTCAGTTTGTTAATCCCATGACGTTTGGAAGCCTTTAGCCAACGCTCCTCAAAGTTGGTGAGGATGTCGTATGCCGCTGGACCATCAATTTTAGAGTGCAAGTCATGCCATGGTTGTCTTGGACAACCAGCAACAGACTCCTGATAAATGGAAGCAGAAGAGATTACAAAGAGGAAGAGCAGGATAATTGATAGATGATTCATTCTACCATCTTCGTCTTCCATTTCTACTGGAGTTGAAAGAAAAAAGAGATCTATTATAGTGGAGTTATCACTCAAGTTCTTGTTCAGGTTAAAAATATAAGTACGTTGTAAAATATGTCAGTGTCAGACTGATTAGAGAGGTCAATTTTCAACTCTAATGTGGTCAAAAACAGATACTTCAATACTGCTGTGGTTAACACATCAAAATGCTTGAGAATCATTATGGGTTTAAAACTAACGAGAGGCATGGATAATGGACTTTCGATATTTGATTCATAATCACAGCTGAAAGCTGTTTAAAAGCTTCAACTGGAGCATTACCACAAATGTGGGGTTGTGATAATCATATTTGTGTACTGTTTGCGAGGATCTGAAAATTGGGTGCTGTGGTGTATCATATCTGCCCTTGCATAAATCAAGGCCTCCAACAAATGCTGTAATCTTTCTTCTATACTGACCAGCATCAGCATCTACTATTACAGTTTTCTGATGGTGGGTGTAGATGGTTCCAACTTCCTGAATAAAAATGTCAGCCAAAGAAAAGGAAGGTTCATTCAGCATTCAACAGTACATAATCCTTATTTTAAGGTGACTGATAGACATGCTGAAAACACAAATGGATAAACTATCCATATTTTGAACTGAAGGAAAAAAGAAAAATATTTCAAATTTCTGGTAACTCATAATATCGGTGTTTACACATCGTGGAAAGGCTTTTTAAGGATTTCCACCTTAAAAACTACTAAATAACATGTTAATTTGGTTTCCTGTTATTTATTTACATACTTCTATTTAGTTTAAAAGGTATTTGATGGCAGATTATAGTCAAATTAGAACCACCAGAAATGTCAGTGTCTCTATCATAGAAATTTCCATCGAGAAGTGTAAGAAGAACTCTTAGAATTCCAGGCATTTAATGTTATTTCAAGGAATATGCTAATGATATGATAGGTCTCCTCTTTTGATATTTTTTTCTATCACATGATGCAGAATGTAGCAAGCTGAGGTATAAAATATAATTTTCCCTTTCCAGTTCTTTATGAATCGAAATATATTTATGCATGTAAGAGAGAGAATTCTATAACAAATCAGTAGGCATAGGCAAGTTCAACATCCTTGCTTTTATTTCTCTTATCAGATATTGCACGAGAGATTCATGCAGAGAGTTATTGAGCGATGATTAGTTTGAGATGGAGCTACAAAATACCCTACTTGATGCTCTCTAATTAAATTGTGATTTGTATGTATGTATACGTAAACATTTATAACCAACCTGTTTTTTGAAGAAACTGTGTCCTTTCCCAGCAGATCGAGGACAGAGTAGCACTTGCACAGAAGAATGCTTGAAAAAACGGCGAGTCACTTCATCATTGGTATGCATAACACCCTCCTAAATATCGCATAGATCCAATCAATATCCACTGAAACTGAAACGGTTCAGCAATTGCTATACTTTTTACACAGCAGACATTTTGAAGCATGAAAACCAACTTTATGAATGGATTGTTACTAATTATTTGAATTCTCTCTAGGCAACTATAGCTCAAAAACCATGCTGAACTTGTAGATTCTAGTAAGTATTACCAAATAACAGTTGAACCCAGATTGTAGATTTTCTATGATTTCCTAAAACTCTCTTATCACACTAGACTCCACAATAAGCAGACATTCAGGGAAATGTGGCTGTGATTGAAATCTTAATACATTTGGGAAAATTAATCACTGCATCATGAGATCAAAATAATATGAGCATAAATTACAGCATTTTGCATTTAATCAATGACAAGTGCACTGCTAAGATCTCTTCAAAATGACTCATCCTTATGGTATTAAACATAACTGCTGCACCATAGACTGTCCAGGGATGAAAGATGACTGCAGTTTTCTGTCAAATTTACCAAATTGGAACTAGAAAACAAAAAGAACTCGACATGGAAATCAAGTCCCAAAAATCACACTAGATATGAAGGAACATTTTCAAGGAATAAGAAGAGTTTCATACCGTTTTGTATCCCAAAATACTCCTGGAGGTAGGATCATCCCATACAAGGAGAAGAACTCTTACACCTTCCTGAGACTTAATTTTCAGAAGTTCTCCTAGTGTGCAGTCCTTCTGATCATTACCCGTCCGCACCATCTTAACATTGTGGAAAACCGACCAGCCAGTAATGTAAATCAGACGACGAGCCTGGTTGATAGCATTGAATATGTCAAGCCAGCAACTCCTATGCTCATAATTGACATGACCATCAAGCCTTAAATCAGGAAGTGAGCCATCATTGACATGAGCATCTTGGTAAAGGGTAACTTTACCTCCTCTTCTAAGAGGGAAATACGTACCAGCAACTCCATCATATTCAGGACCTGCACCAATTCCATGCTTATACAAAGATAATTTCTCTGCTGGGGTAAACTGAATTGATAAACTTAACACAGCCCCAGCCTTGCAGGGTTTGCCATTGGAACTAAGTATTGGGAATGTCCCTTCAATTAGAGTTCCAGAATGTAACTGCTCCACTGGGATCCCCACCGCACCTATAAGCTGGGAGCCAACAACATCATTATCTTTGACAACAAAGTGAACTTCCGAAGCAGAATGTGCGACAGGAACATTGAAGTGTTGCATCCACACTGGGTTCTCGCTGTTAGTAATCACAAAAGTTCTCGCAATTACAGCACCTGAGACAGAAACTGTAACATAAGGATCGCTGGTTATCTTACTGGTTGCATGCCCTTCAACTTTGCTGCTGACCTTGAAAGAAAATTTGGAAAACACGTCCCCTAAGGTCTTATGAAGCATATCCATGTTAGGAAGATTTTTAGCCTCCTTAATCCATATATCTAAATTCCCATGTAAAAGAAGAACTTTCAGGGACTGCTTGCTGGTTTTGAATGGCACAGTTTCTTGGCCCTGCATATGCTGCGACCCTCCAAATGAAAAGTTATGATCAATTGCACTTTGCGCCATCTAATAAGGATTCTTTGTCTCGGTGCCTCAAGAGACTAGAAAGCAATCAAGAAAGCGATTGAAGCACTTGTGCGTAACATATAACAATCAAGAATGAAATCCAAAAGATTGGTTGAACCTCAAGATCAAAACTTCGGAAATACCAGTTCCTCCAGCTCACCAAAACCAAAAAAGTTTCTGGTGATTAAATTTCTGCTCAAATGAATCTGGGGTAGCTCTAAATATGCAGATCCCTGGTCAGAAAAAGGAACCTAAACAACTTGAAGAAATTTTAGAGGAGACCAGACTTGAAAAACATGAAGGAATATAAGTGGGCAAAGTTGAAGGAGTAAAAGCAGCGTTTAAGTGACAAGGAAATGGATCGAGCCGTAGGTGTGAAAACGTGACATCAGAGATATTAAAAGCTATGAATACAGGAAGTACAGAAGAGGAATCGCCACCCCCGCTGAGAAAGTAGCAGCCGAGAAGTCAACTTTTTTACTTTACATTACCGAAAATTATTGCTAATTATATAGAGTGAGGTTACTGGGAAGATTCTTTATTGGTACTGGTTGGCAAATGGGGTCCGGACTGCGATATTCAGGCAAGATTCTTATAAGTTCTTCCCAAGTAGGTATTGGTGGTTTTCGCAGGTTAATTGGTCACAGAAGAGACTTGCGCTTCATTGGTTTTGGCAGTCATAGCCGGCGGCGGAAGAACCAATATTATTATATGTGATGTAACAGGTCGTTAACTCTGGCTCTAGAAGATGACTCCTACCAATGTCTATCAGTTTTTGTCTATGTAATATGTTACTCTAGAAGATGACTCCTACCAATGTCTATCCTTGTCAACAGCAAGCCTTAACCAAACCTAAAAGAATCTCAAGTGGCCATAGAAAATGGACAGGGTAAGTAGGTCATGAACAAGAAGACCTATTGTGTTTTTCCTTCAACATATCCTTTTTCTCAAATATTACACTTCAAAAAACTACAATTACTAATTTATCTCTATTCCTTTACTCTTTCTTTCTCTATATTTTCATATCTTATTAATTCAATTCAATAATTCAAACCAGTAACATATTTCATTCACATTTATCCATTTAGGATTGCCATATTCGCTATTGAATAAAATATATAATTGATTTCTACGGTCTAAACGATAACATTCAAAACAAAATAATTCAAATCAAATTGTTTATATTAAAATAACATCAAATGTAAAAATAAATTCAATTTGGCAGAATTGATACCATAATTAATTTCTAAAAAATATTTAATTTAATACAACCTTTAATCAAATGAGATTTTCCCAACTTCTTTTCCATTTTTTTTTGCAAATTAAAAGCATGAATTTTACTAGAATTTATTAACTCTAGAAGATAATTTATCAGTTACTTTAATGTAAAGTTTGGTATCAATTTGTTGTTGTGTATTTAGTAGGGTAAAATTTCAAATCTAAAATTTTATTCAATTTTCCATTTACTAGTCAAAAAGTTGAAAAATTAATCAGTTAAAAAAGTTCTAATTTGTGTCAACTATAAACTCAAAGTTAACATAATTAACTCATACTTTTAAGATAACTCATACATTAGTTATTAACTCTCACGCTTAAGTAAGAATACTACAAAAGCTATATTACTTTCCTAACATTATACAAATGAATGCTCTCTTTATATATTTTTCCTTCCTCTCTCCTCTGTTCACTAGGAGTAAGGCTCAAATAGGTTATTTATAGGCACTTCTGGCTTTACAATTTAGACTCCTAATTGAACTGAACTAACTAGATTACCTATATCCTTATTACATTACATTACACTAACTAATTCGATGATACTCTCATCTAAATAGAACTATATCTGATAGGATTTAGGTATATCATAACTAACAAAATAAGAGATTACATTTAACTAGGAATGATACATCCTTGTCCATAAAGAACTTTACTATCTTCAGATGAACCTCCTAGATAGTCCTTATCTTTTAAAGCTAATGTACATCGACTGTGATCTTATCGGCCACATCATCTAAGATCTTCCTTTGATCCATATCCATTGATAATGAGTCATCCAAGCCGAAAGCCTTTCATAGCACATTGGTCAAATCCAAAGCTTACCCATATCAATTCCATTTGCCATGGTTCAATTATTTGAGCACACATTAAGTCCTTAGAGCTCTTACATGCCTCCCTCATCTATGTGATCTAGCTAATCTTCAACCTAAGGTCTATCTCAAGATATCTTTTTGCCTCGTATTTGAATCTTGCATCTCTTCGAAGATTTCTACCAATATGCACCAATGCATCCAACTCATCAATAATGCTTGTTTTCCTTGCTTATTTATAAGCCTTTACCTTGTTCTATCGTCCAAAATGTCAAAACATTGATCAAGGCTCGCCAATGCCAGCACAATTCTATGGACTTAAGGATCTAACAAACCACCCCCACTAGAAGAACTCAATGCCCTCATTGAAATAATCCGTGGGCACTCCTTTGCATCTGGTTTCCTTGAAGACTCCTTGGTCATTGGCACATCTCCAACATACAATATTCGTTTTCCATTAGGTTTATCTTAACTTTTGTTCGAACGCTCGTTCATAACGCTCATTGTGCCTAAAAAAGTATAATTATTAAGGTAAACTTTTTTTGTCGATTCATCAACTTTTTCTCCTTGATCCTTCGCAAACATGGAATTTATTTACTTCTCACCCACTTTCCATATTTGACATTCATGAACAAAGTATGACCCTTCACAAATAAACCAAGCAATATCCCATTTTATTTGTTTCTTGGACTTACAATGAGAAGATCCTCTTACCTTCTCCTTGCCTTTCTTTAAACCATGCCGTGTCCTACCAATCTTCTTTTCCTCATTGCTAGTTTGAATTGGTGTGGCATTTGAAGATCCACTAAGGCACCCGCAGTCACTATCGTGCTTAGGAGGTCTTTCACATTCTACCTCTGAAGCTCCATTTATGCCCAACCTTACAAGCTACTTATAAATTTGAACAACTTGTCTTTCTTAGACATGTTTTGTATGTCCAACATTAAAGATGTGAATTTTCTCTCATACTCTTGCACCTAATCATCTTGCTTTAATCTTTTCAAAACTTCCCTTGAGAGCCATAAAGTGTTGTTAGAGAGAAACTAGCATGTTAACTCCTTCTTCATTTTCTACTAAGTGTCAATGGGAAATGTATACATACTAATGTCATTGGAGGTTTTCATTCTCCACCACAACTTTGCATCTTTCACTATATATGTAGCTATATTGACACCTTCTCCAAATCGAACACTTTTGCCTCTACAAAGTATTGCTCTATATCCTAAAAAATTTTGAGGTCCTTAGCAATCCGCTTTCCATAAAAAACATGGGACTCTTGCACCTTCACTAAAGTGCTTGACATGTCTAACATCTTGCGTTACAATGGCATGTCCTAAGATCGTGAACTCCAATCTAGAATCCTCTTGTTCCATCATCAAATCCATTATTTGATTTTGTAACTATTGGATTTGTGCCTCCAGAATCTTGAGCTGAGATAAGTAGGAAGTGACCTCTTCTTCTGGTTAAGGAATTGGCCTTATGAGTTCCTACACTCTATTGACAAGCTCTATCAAATTGTTACCTCCCACCATATTGATATTTTAGCTCTAATAACATTTGTTGCAAAGGTTTTTCTAGATACCAAACTTATACTGAAATTGTGCTATTCCTTTGCACAAAAATCTCACTTAAGTCTGTTTAAGTATGACTCAATCTTTTTATGTAATCTTTTGACCAATAAAACCTTGTTCTCGAATACCTCACAACCCCCAAACTTTTTAACTCTCACACTTAAGTAAGCATACTATGAAAGCAATAAGTAATCATGGGCAACAATAAACATACAAGAGCTATGATAAAAACTAACCTTTATTACTTCCCCAAAAGTACACCAAGGAATGCTCTCTCTTAATGTGTTTCCTTCCTCTCTCCTTTGTTCACTAAGAGCAAGGCTCAAATAAGCTATTTATAGGCACCTTTGGCTTTATAATTCAGAATCGCAATTGAACTGAACTGACTAGATTACCTCTATCCTTATTACATTATATCACACTAACTAACTGGATGACACTTCCATCCAAATAAAACTCCATCTGATAAGATTTAGATACATCATAACTAACAATATAAGAGATTACATTTAACTAGGAAAGGTACATCCATATCTATGAAGAACTCTACTTCTTTAAATGATCCTTATAGATTTTCTTTATCTTTTAAAGCTAATGTCTATCTACTATGATCTTATTTGCCACATTATCCAAGATCTCTCCTTAATTTCTATCTAATGATAATAAGTCATCCAAGCCCAAAGCCTTTCATAGCATATTGGCCTGATCCAATACTTACTTATGTTCAGGCCATTAGTCATGGTTTATCTATTTAAGCACACATTAAGTCCTTAGAGCTCTCACATGTCTCCCTTATAGATGTGATCCAGTTAACCCTCAAGTGTAACGCCCCCTCACCACAGAGTACGCATCGGGATGCCCAGAGGTCATGTCGATACATACCCCATGATAAGAGCACGCTACGATCATT
>JANIJH010000225.1:56142813-56162825 GCA_024520975.1 Erythroxylum areolatum
ATTTGGATAACTAGAGAAAAAGTTATGGCTAAAACATTGAATCATACTCAGTGAACATGTTTCAACTTATAACTTCCTACTTTTAACTTCCAACATTTCACATATAATAGCTCTAACTTCTAAGAAAAGTTTGGGTTCCAATTGGCCAGCTTATGGGAACTCAAAACACTATCCAATGATAGTAGGCAGAGCTTACTGAGAGGGTAAGACAGCTTGAGACTGTAGTTGATCGACTAGGAAGACTTGAGCCTATAGTCAGATGGATGGGAGAGTTGATGTTGTTAATTGCAAGCCGATCAGGAAATGATTTCTAACCTCCACAATCTAGCGAGGGCACTTCCTCTGTGGGCTCTCCATCGGTATAAGATCATCCACCCAAGGACCCTTCTTCGTTGGACCAGCCAAGATCACATACTAAGGGAGATGTTTGATTTTTGCATAGTTTTCTTTTTCTTTATTAATTATGTGTTTATTATTTTCTTTTATCCAACATTATAGTTAATGTTATTTTTGTTTCTTAATTTTATATATGTTATTTTATCTCTTTTGTTTTTTATGCCGTTTTTGCTTATATTTTGCAATGACGTAATCTCATATTGGATGGTTCATAATAAAAAAAAAATCATCATATTCAGGAAAGTACCACTAAACCTTCTTACTTATAACATATATTTATATTGTGTACATTAGGGACAATGTGTGACTTTAGGTGAAGGGAAGGAATTAATGATTTTTATAATTTTCTTAAACCTATTATAATCTTGGTTAAAGAATTTTATGAACTAATATATCAATATCATATTTCATTATTGAATATTGATTTGAATTAGTATGGAAAAGGACGAGAGTTAGAATAAAATTGCTTTTATAAGTTATATTTCTATTAATCATTGAGATAGTCAAAATGAATGGAAATTCCATACTATTTACACATATATACCTATCTTTTTCCTGAGCTTTTGAGTCTAAAAGTGAAAATGTCAAAAATTTTATGCTCTTTTGTTTCTTTCATAAGTGTTATCATGGATAGTTAGATCATTTTAAAAGTTGCTTTTATTATGCATATTGAGACCATATTTGTTAAATTAGAAGCATTAAAGTGATAAAGACACCTAGATTCAACAATTTATTTGAGTCTATTTCTTTGATAATTACTTTTCCTTAAATTTTTCTTGAGGAATAACCAAGTTGAGCTTTAGCTTTTTTCATTGATTATAACCCAATTATTAACCTTAATCATATTTTCTGTGAAGCCTTTTTATTGTTTTGAACTTTGAAAGCTATTTGCTTTACATATTTGTTTTAAACTTGAAAATTTTGAAAGATCCATTATTTCTTTAATTATGGTACTGAATGCTCGAAATTGTTTTGATTGATCAAAAAAAGAAAAAATAGTATCGTTGGATTTATAAAGAAAGGACCTATGTCTATTATAAACAAGTTTCTTTTAATACCTCTTTAGTAAATATCCTTCAATCAACTCTTGTTATTATCCCAACCATACCTTATAAATAACTTTTCATTTTCGTTTCTAATTTATACATAAGTGGTGGAGACATGATAATATTTCAAGCATATGGTAAGAGTTTTACTATGCATTAATTGAGAGTGTGATACTTTTCACCTTAAACACTTAACTGCATTAAAAGAAATCTTGGTAAGGGTGTAAAGGTTTATGCTTTTGATTTCAATGCAGGTGTTGATGTGATTATTATTAATATGAAATTAAAAAGTTAACTTTAGGATAATTTGATTCTAATTGTGTGCTAATTTGATTAATATGACGTGATGATTTATAGAATGAATGGAAAAGTTAATATTAATGATGGATAGATATTGTAAGATTTATGATTTTGATTATGATTTGCTTGAGGACAAGCAAAAGCTTAAGTGTGGGGATGTTTGATAGATGCATATTTGAATATATTTATACCTCATATTTGATGCATTTTTTCTTGATATATTATATTTTTATTGCATATTTGGTACTTAATTTGGTCCAAGTGCATTTATAGGTTATAATCGCCTTCATGGACAAAAAGGAGAAGAAATTGGATGAAAACGCAACATAAAACGAATTGAAGCAAATAAGGCATACACGGTCGTGTCTATAGTCGTGTAAGCCTCTCAGGCCATGTAGAATCATGAATTATGAAGATTTTGGGTTATAAACAGTCTAGTGCATGACTATGTATCAGACTGTATATCTCCTAGAAACCCTAAAAATTACTATAAAAAGACTTTAGCGGGGGGGAAAAAAAAGGGGAGCAGACTTTCAGAGGCGCTTCCAAACCTAGAGATCATTCATAATGGGTGATATTCATCCAGAGATGTGGAAAATGAGAAGAAATCATCGAAAGATCGAATAGATTACAACATCAAACCTCTACCTTACAAGAACATTCGATATAAAAGAAGGGAGATTTAAAAATTCTGAACTCTTTGTTTTCTATTTATTTTTCTTCTTATTTATGTTTGATTTCATTTTCTATCATATGTAACTAAATGCTTTGTTAGTGTTTAGGTGTAATGAACCCTAGTTTTGCTACAATATGTTTTAACTCTTTTATTTGATGCAATTGTTTTGATTGATCTATTATGATTTAATTATATGTTCAATATATATATTCTAGTAGATCGGGAATATTAGTAGATAATCTGATTTCAGAATAAAGAGATTGAGAAATCTTATGTACGAATAAATTTCTCGTAATTGAAAGGAGCTTATTACAAACCTAGAGATAGGTCAACATAAATCCTCCAGATTAAAGTCAAACCTAATAGAGGAATTCACAAATAGGTAAAACAATTTTATAACCTTTAACCTGAGTAATTCAACTAATAAAACTAAGGTTAGTTGTTAGTATCTCAAGTGATTTATTAGCATACAATAGGAATTTTGATAGTCTAATAATCAATAGAACAATTGCATAATAAAAGGTTAATTTTCTAATGTTTTTAGGGGGGATTCATTACTCAGGTACTAATTCTTGATATTGATTGTTTTCTAAGTTTTTTTTTTAATTCTTTGCTCATTATTATTTCTATTTATTTTAATTTTTTAAGTTTCATTTTCTTTATTAAAACTAAAATCAAATTCGTAGACTAGATAATAAGATAATGGTAATTACTAGTATCCATTGTCTTTGTGAGATTTGACTCGTTCTTACTTGTGTTAGCTACAGCTACACTGTGCACCTGCAGTTAATTTAAATATTGTTCCTAAGTTTAGGTCAATCAATATGTATTGAAAAACTAGTTACAATGTATCATAAACAGTGTATTTAACTTAGTTTTCATGAAATAGATTCTTGTAAAATCTTACCTTGTCTCAACATGGTTATATTATTAAAAATAGTAGGGTGGTCATTGAACATTTTCTACTAAAAAAATTATTGACTATAAAATGAAAATTATTAATGATGTTGAGTTTATTGTGGCTTTTTTTATTGATTACAATTCACATTTTCAAAATTTTTGTTGGTGCTTTCTTTTACACATATGTGACCTTTGACTTTTTAGCACTTAGTAAGGTTGGCTTTATAGTGAATCACATAGATATTGCTTTAAAGTATGTAAGGATAATATCAAACATTGCTAGTACTTTAGTTGGAATTATTGGTGTTGATTTAATTGGAAAAATTCTTAAAGCTGTCAAAACTTGCCTTTTGGTCTTTCAAGTCCTAAAAGTTAAAGAGTAGTTCTTATTACAGAAAGATTGGTCTACATTTTTATTAGTGCAAAGAGAACTATAGACAATATTGGGGCTCAATTAGGGTTTAATTAAAATAAAGATTAGTGGAAGAAGAAGGATTTGAAGACTAGATTTATTTAGTTTACTTAGAATTGTGTGACTGATCTTATAGTCTAAACGTTCCTTTATAATAGGGGTTGTCACCTCCAACGAATGAAACCCAATGTAGTGACACTTTAGGGTACTAATTGTTCTATGTTATAAATGTTAGGGGTGACTTGGTATTGTAGATAATGGTAGGAAATAATTTAGACATTTAATGAAACATTAAAGGGCAAATCAAACTTTTTACTAAATGGAATTCAGGTACACTAACCAAGTATGGAATTTTGTAGATGCTAATGATGGTATTGTACCTATTGGTGAAAGTCAGTTATTAAGAGAAAAACTAGTATAACAATACTTATATATATATATATATATAAGGTTGGTAACTAAAGGATACAAATAAAGCCAAGAAGTTTATTTTGATGAAACCTTTTTGCTAATAACTATGCTTAAGTTCTTAAGGATCTAGTTATCTATAGTCACGTATCATGACTATAAATAATGATAAATAGATGTCAAAATAGCATTTCTCAATAGATTGTTTAAGGATGTATATATAACACAACCTGAAGTTTTTGAATGTAAAGAGGTTTCTTAACCAAGTAAGTTGTAAAATTTTATTTATAGACTTAAGCAAGCGTCATGGTGTTGGAACATCCATTTTGATGAGACAGTCAAAGAGTTTAATTTTTTCAAAAATATGGATGAATTATGTGTCTATAAGAGAGTTAGTGGGAGTGCAATTTTCTTCCTTTAAGAACTTCTATATGAAGGATATATGAGAAGTGGCCTATTTATAGAGATAGAACAAAGACATTGTGTCACTTATCTTAATGCACACACAAAGACCAAGTGTTAAAAAGGTATAGCATGAAAAATTCCAAGCGAAGATTCTTATTCATTGTCATATGGGATTTCTCTCTCATAAAGGATGCTCCAAAGATACAAGGAGGGAGATAAAAAGGATTATGATCCATATACTTTGTTCATTGGATCAATCATGTATGCAATGTTATTTACTAGACTAGATATCTCTTATACTTTGAGCGTAACATACAAATTTCAAGCTAATCCTACTGATGGCCCATGGATGATTGTGAAATATATATTAAAGTATTTAAGAAGAACTAAATATTTTTTCTTAGTATATGGAGGAGCTAAAATAGGAGACTAAAGGTATTCAAATACGAGTTTCTAATTGGATCCTAATGATAGCATATCACAATTAAGGTACATCTTTACTTTGAATGGTGGTGTGGTAAGTTGGAAATTTTCCAAACAATCAACCATTTTTTATTTTTTAATTGAGGCAGATTAAATTTCAATGTCAAAGGTAACAAAACAAGCGGTCTGGATCAAGAATTCATTGAACTTAGAGTAATTCCTAGTATTATTAAACCAATAGTATTTTACTGTGAAAATAACGGTGCCATTGCATAGGCAAAGAAACATAAGTCTCATGATTGGTCTAAAATTGTGCAAAGAAGTTTCAATTAATCACAGAGATAGTGGAGCCAAAAGAAATTATATTAGAGCGAGTTTCTAATGAAGAGAAGTTTGTATATCTTCTCACTAAGTTATTATCTCAAAAAAATTAATGAAATTCGTGAAATTCTTTGATTGGTTTTTCCCAAAGAAATTGTTTGTTCTATTTTACTGATGAGGACAACAACCAATTAATCCTAAATAGTTAATCCTACTATAACAAATAGAAAAACAAAATAAAATAATAATAAAAGGGCCTTTTTGATTGAATTCTTGAATCAGTCATTACGTAGATAAGATATATCTATTGTAAATCAAATCAATGTAAAGTAAATATAAAAAATATCTTACAATTAATTATAATAATAATTAGATTTTAGTATAGGGAGTATATCAAATAGACTTAAGCAAGCATCATGGTGTTGGAACATCCATTTTGATGAGTCAGTCAAAGAGCTTAATTTTATAAAAAATATGGATGAATTATGTGTCTATAAGAGAGTTAGTGGGAGTGCAATTTTCTTCCTAGTACTAAATGTTAATTAAATTTTACTAATTGGAAATGACATACCTTTCCTCTAATCTATAAAGATTTGGTTGTTTAAGAACTTCTATATTAAGGATATAAGAGAAATGGCCTATTTATAGAGATAGAACAAAGACATTGTGTCACTTATCTTAATCCACACACAAAAACAAAGTGTTAAAAAGGTATAGCATGAACAATTCCAAGCGAAGATTCTTATTCATTGTCATATGGGATTTCTCTCTCATAAAGGACGCTCCAAAGATACAAGGAGGGAGATAAAAAGGATTATAATCCATATATTTTGTTCATTGGATTAATCATGTATGCAATGTTATTTACTAGACTAGATATCTCTTATACTTTGGGCGTAATGTACAAATTTCAAGCTAATCCTACTGATGGCCAATGGATGATTGTGAAATATATATTAAAGTATTTAAGAAGAACTAAAGATGTTTTCTTAGGATGAAATACGAGTTTAAAGGTATTCAAATGCTAGTTTCTAATTTTATCCTAATGATAGCATATCACAGTTAAGGCACATCTTTACTTTGAATGGTGGTGTGGTAAGTTGGAGATTTTCCAAACAATTAACCATTTTTTATTTAATAACTGAGGCAAATTAAATTTCAGTGTCAAAGGTGACAAAAAAAGTAGTTTGGATCAAGAAGTTCATCATTGAACTTAAGAGTAATTCCTAGTATTATTAAGCCAATAGTATTGTACTATGAAAATAATGGTGCCATTGCATAGGCAAAGAAACATAAGTCGCATGATTGGCCTAAAATGTACAGAAAAGTTTCAATTAATCACAGAGATAGTGGAGCCAAAAGAAATTATATTAGAGAGAGTTTCTAACGAAAAGAAGTTTGTATATCTTCTCACTAAATGAAGAGAAGTTTGTACATCTTCTCACTAAGTTATTATCTCAAAAAAAATGATCAATATATAGATGGATATAGTATTCAATATATAACCTACTGACTATAGTTCAAGTCAGAGATTGTTAATTTATGCCTTTGTAATCAATATATGACATTATTATTTTTAATTAATGAAGCACTCTTTATCATCATATATTTTTTAATTATATTTAATGCTTAATAACAAAAATAAAATCCCCAAAATAACTACTATATAATTGAATTTATAATGAAATCATAATTATACGATTCAGTTTGTATATATGTATTATTTTTAAATCATTCCTAGTTATAGTTCCATCAAAACAGGATATTAATAATAAAATAAAATTAGCACACATTATATTTTTTCTTACGAAGAAAGTAATTGATATTATAAATTAAAAGTATGAAGATACTTAAACAAATGTGATGATGCTTATGAGAGATTAAATTTGCTAAAATGGGTTGATTATGAGAATTTCATATATTTCTTGTGTGCCTAGAGATTTTTTTCATTATGATGGTTATATAATTAATTATTATTAAAATTGATTTATCAAAATATCTCATGTGAGAATCGCTATGCTTTGATACTACTTATAACATATTATATTTAGGATAATTCAGACTATAATATTTAGATATATTATGAATTAAATTGAGATAGTTGAATAAGTCAATAAAAGATTCATTACTCTAAAATAAGGGAGAATATTTTGAATCGTTCTTAATTAGTAGTAATTTAAGGAATTCTCTGATCAGAATAAATTAAGATTTAAAAAGGTATTTTTAAATATCAATTATAAATTAATTACTAATTAACAAAAAACGAACATTATTGGATTTAAATAATGTATACATTAATTCTATACTATATGTTAAATTGGAAGACTGAATGACCAAAATATTAAATTGTACGTTATAATAATGCATCAACAAGTTGATCAAACTACTAACATTCCTAATATTTAGGTGATCATAATATATTGCTAGACATAATCTTGATCAATGATTGTTCATTACCTTATTGAAAATTAAAGATAAATTAAAATGAGTATCAATTTATATAATTCTAATTATAAGTTAGAATTGTATTTTATAATCATTACAACATATTAGAACCATAATAGGTCACATATGAGAGCAATTAAAGAGACAAATTTTAATTTAAATTACGTTGAACTTAATTTTAATGTTTGAGAAAATTTAAGAATAAATTATGAGATATTTAATTTATTAAAGTTAAACTGTAATTGTAGACTATAACTACAACTAGAAATTCAATTTTAATTCCCTAAAGTCTATTTCCATAAATAGGAAAGACCTTAGGGAGGTAGCACTTTTGTATTTTTCTCTTAAAACATTTGAATTCTTTTTCTCTAGTCAATAAATACAGTTGGAGATTAAACACTTGAACAGCTTGTAATTAATACTTCGTGAAGAAAAGGTCCACAAATTTTTGAATAAGGTATATTTCCTTAATTTTTTTAGTCTTGTTTTGCAAGTTATTCAATGAAAAAGATAAAATTTTAAATATTATTTTATACTTCAATCATAGTTAATCTTTCAACGTGGATCACTATAATAAAATAGTAATTAATGAACAAATTATATTTATATAATCAGTTTATCATTAATCATATTCGCGAATCACCACGTCCGAGTGACGGGGACCCTAAAACTACAACTGAAGGCATTATTCAGCTGCGAACAAACTCAATCCACTTAATGAGAATAATTATTAATTTTCCAGATGCTGCAATCTAAAATTTAAGGCAGAAAGTGTTTACAATTGATATTCCAAAAACCTGAATGGGATATTCCAGTGAAACTACGGTGATGATTTAAGCCTATATCCAAAAGGGTTAATGTTGTAAGGAACAACCTTATATTTCAAAGACCAGAAACAGAGACAGAGATAAGAAAGGCTAAGCATATATTACGTTCTGTATCAGGTTGTTAGAAAACACACTATGTACCCCTCAGGTCATATTCGAGTTAATATCGACATATAAGTGTCACCTTTGTGAAGTCCAGACTCTTTTGAATCAAAGATGCGCGGGATTGCTTATCTCTTGCGCTTCGACTTCAATGATGTTACAGATTGGGAGTTGCTGTGCCAGTTTCTCTTCCTTTGATTGATGAACCAGTTGTTAATCTGTTTTAGTTGCAATCCTGTCTCTTCCACTAGTTTTGCCTTGTCATCTTCCTGCAAATACTCTTTTTGTTAGGCCTCATGCTTAGACAATTACGTGTAGTGATGAAAATTGTAGACTCTGTTTCACGTACCGTTCACAAAGGGGAGGCAAATAACAGAGGACAATATCACTTCTTCGTTTATAAACATGTTATATTATATAGTTGCCAAGTATAGATTGATCAAACTAAAACAAAACAAAAAATTGCGTTTTATTTTGATCAGGTAAGATGCAATTTATGTTGTCCAACGAGGATACACGCATGGCCGCCGGGTGCCATTATGTAAAAGAAATTTACACTTTACATATAAAATTTACGAGTTAAGCGTTAATGCAAGATTATTATCTTGGAAGCTTCAGTGGACTCTTAATTGAAAGCAGAGAAGAAATTAACCCATTTGTTTATTGTGATCAGTAAATATTGCAAGCGCAGACACTTGAATTCCAAAAGTGAGAATAAGGCTCTTACGGTGGGGTAAGGCCATTTAGAGTGTTGTTGCCACCAGTTTTTGAGTACTGTGGTAGTGTCACCAGGTAGTTTTCCAGCCCTTCTTTTTCTCAATATTTCCTCCCTCACATCTTCAATTCTTGATTTGAAACCCTGCCCAAGTAATCCATATATAACCATGTTACCTGCAATAAGTATAAATAAAGAAAAGAAAGAAAAAAAAACACTAGCATGCAGTTGATCATAAAGTAACACACCTGCTTTAGTTCTATCTTCAGTTCCTGTCTAACTCTCTCCATGAGAGACCTTTCAGATTCTGTAGGGAGAAGTGGACCAAATCCCATCAAGTCATGACCATCACCACTCGATTGATCCAAAGAGAAATCCATTTGCAGGTCATCCTCGTCATCTGACATAGTTGCACCTGTTCCTTCGCCTAGTGTTACACCTGAAAGAAACCTTTACGCCTTATTTCATTTCCTTTTTGTATAAATTATGCGTTGAGACTCCAGAGTTCTGTACTACTAGAAAATGAAGATTACTCATCAGTTTTCCTTGGTATCTATATTTAGACTTGTTCAAAACAAATTATGAAGTATCACTGCCAAGTGAGAATTAAACGATAAATAATTTCGAGCAATCAGTTAAAAAATTTTAAACTAATCAAGTTGCTCATAGATGAAATTGAACAACTCCTGTATGGCACCTTGGGATTTCATAAACACATAGAATAAATTGCACCAACTCCTTGAACAGGTACGTAATGTCTAACTCTAAAACATAAGTTTAGCAAATATATTTTCCATTGTCTAACCACCTAATAAAATTTTCAAACATCAAAGATGAACTTCAAAATTGAGTTACAATCATCATTAATTACTAAATTCTATTCAATTTGGTGCACGTGAAGCTCTCATTTTACTCTCTCCAACAATACGACGTTTACCAGTACTTCAAACGATTTATTGAAATGGTCGCACATCTGCTGCAAGTTCTGTGCTCGAACTTGTCTTCAGTGTCATAGTATCACGTTTTAGCAGCTAATTGGTTCATTGGCTCCATAAGGAGCTCTTTTTCTTCTCATTAAATTAATGTTTAGGTGGCATAGGGATCAGGGAATTGTGGCTCAGTTCCAAGAGTAATCTTAGATGCCTGAACCAATCGTTCAGACAACTGTTAATTGAATGATTCTTCAACAATATATGCTTGTTGTGGTTATAACATTATAGTTCGTAGAATGATACTTTTAGTTGAGAAATGGAAGGTGGATATGGGAAGCAACGTATCTCCTCCAATTTATAAGGTGATAAATGAAGAAAATACGCTTTTAAATACCTAAATTAATCCAATAGATTATATTAGGTATGAAGTATAGATGACTAAGACACAGAAGAACTTAAGTTTGTTGGACATGGATCGTATAGACAAAGCAACAAAAACAGAAGGAAAGTGCCGACTTTCTAGGAACAAATTACCCAACTTAGGCAGAACCGGGACCAGACATGCGAGGCTTCTATTAACTAGTGCAGTTGTCACGATTAACTAAGATGTGTTGAAATTACATGGTTGTAAGTTAAAAGAAAACCAAATCAACAAACAGGTAAGGTTCATGCCTATCAACCTTCACAAACCAGTTAACAATTTCCATATAATATAATATAGCCCAGAATATCCATATGATCTTATGACCTTCCTTCACCCGACTAACACCTCTCCAACCATAAACTACTTAAGATTTTTGTATTAGTAGGACCTACAGCGCAAGTCTGCTATGTAGGAATATTATTCTCAAACTTAAAAGAAAACCCACAGACAGCTTGCTGGCTAATTCTTATCCTTCATCTGCCTACCAGACTCATCAATCAAACATCAAGGAAGGAGAGAATAAAATATCTTAATCGTCACCAAATGGTAACTGGTTGGCATATAAATATATACTTTGTGATAAGTGTTGGACACGAAACATTCTTCCTTTATTGCACTTGGTAATTTCCAAAACCAAGTATGTTCAGATTACAGAAATTAATAAGCTAGCTACTTAATTGTTTTTTGTTAATAAACATACATGTGCATATATGTTTCACTACAAACAAAGTAATATACCTGAGAAGGTTTTCTTGGGAATTGAGATCATGTAATTCTTGATTAAAGTAAACTATGATGATAGTGAAAGATCATGAAAGTAACATCAACGATTACCAGAGCTAGAGAGATAAGAAGAAGAAGAGAGAGAATGCAAACCAGTGAGAGCTTGCAAGGTATTTTCGATTTCACGGCAGGCCATGACAGCTTCAACGGCGTGTACTCTCACATGTTGTTGAAGCTGATCTTTGAAGGTACACAACACCAGCAAGTATTGTGCCTGTAACACACATAGATCGAAAACAGTCAAGAAAGAAAGGAAACTTTCTCCAAGACCAAGTCTAAAACAAATAAACTAAACTAAACCAAGGGTCATTTACTCACCAAAAAGTTGTCAAGCTCTTGCCTTTCATGCGGAGATAGCGAGTGTCCATGATGATTATGCTGAGAAGCATAAGACCTCAGAAGCTGATGTGACTGTGAGAGCTGAGCATCTATAAGCGGTAACTGGTCAATTGGAGTAGCCACTCGGAGACAGGAGACATGAGCTGCTAGTAGCTGTTCGTAAAGTGGGTGGGTGGCTATCTCCGCCTTAAGTTGGCGGCTCTGGTCACCGGAGACTTCTCCACTGCTTAAACCACCAAGTGCAGTACCACTACTGCCGCTGCCCATCATGCCCAAGCTTGGTTCTTGCATATTTCTATATTATTGTTATGTATTATGCCTTGTATGTATATTGAGTTGGACGCTCAAAGTAAAGGTGGAGAGGTGTACAGAAGTAAAAGGAGGGATCTAAATAAACCAAAGCGAGTTATCTGTTTGAGGGTTTTTTAGGACCACAAAGAGAGAGACCGTTGTGTCTGAGACAGGTACAGTGTTCAATATTGGGTCTTTATAGACAGAGAGAGGGATAGGGTTAAAGAACAGTGTTTTCTTGTTAATGGTGTAAGGGAGAAAGAGACATGGAGAGAGGAAGTGGCATATTGGGATCTGAGACACAAACTTTCTGCACCACTTCTGAGTTATTGCAGAAGTTTATCAGAAGACATCCATCTAAATGATTAAAAAAGAAAAGGACCAAAAACATGAAACATATAGTGTATGTGAGAGAGAAAGAGAGAGGACTTAGAGAGAAAAAGAGTTAAGATAGAAGTTGAGGAATCATTAGCATGAAAGGGGTTGGAGAAGGGAGATCAGATAAAGCTGCTTCTGGTGGCCTGACAATTTTTAATTGCTTTTTGTTTCCTTTTATTCTGCTTCTTGTAAAGTTCTTGGGTCATAAATTATAATTTATCATTTTCTTAACAAAAAAAAAAAATGGGTCTTAGGTAGGCATGTTAATCAGAAGAATACTGTACACTAATACTATTCAGCGTCTTCTGTGTATCAAAAAAGAATGAAATTTTCTTCAAAACTAACGGAAAATATCACAATTTTCAATTTGGATGAGTAATGTAATGGTGTAGACAATTCACTTTTTGGGTAATAGGTCCCCATCCATGGATGCTCAGTATCTTTCCAATCTCAAGGACAAAATGGCTCTATCCTTTCATTTCTAAAGTGACTCACATCAGTCTTTATAACCAACGTATGATGTATCCACATATTAACAGGTACAGCAGGACAACAATTTCTTGTTAAAAAAGCTATAGGTGATATTAGAGTTTCCACCAAAAATATACGTGGATAAGATGTTCTAATTCAGAGTAAGAACTAAGTTACAGGAACACAGAAGATGTCATTTCGATCAGAATAGATATTGCAGAAGCCTTTCGAAACATCTCAAACAATCAATTCACATCATCTTATTCTTACGTTAAATCCAAAGTTAGTTTCTTAGCTCATTGCTGTATTTCTACATATTGAGAGGATATATGAAAATCAGAAACCAACAAAATGCAGAGGGAGAGGATATATGAAGGAATAGGAATAGGAATAGGAATAGGATGGTGCTCCATCCACTAAAGAAGAAAAATAGAAGCAAGCCCTTTAATCACCAAACCAATAGGTAATAGGCATCCAATATCTAAAAAGAAAGTCGGCTTGGAGAGGGTTGAGCTGTCCCCCCGAAATTTTAAGACACATTAGTTGAATAGGAAGAAGATACCCATTGGTTGAGTGACCAACCACCAAAGATTTGCGTTGGGTTGTTGTGGGAATTGCAGGTATAGGTGTTTGTTGGGCACCACTGTAGCTAACAACTAGGGGCTTCAACCTGACCCCGTGATGGGATAATTTCAACCGTTTGATCAGTCACGTTCACATTCACATTTATGTTTCTTTTGCATCAATACATACATTATTCATTTTCAGTCACATTCACAGCTAACAATATAAGACACGTATAAATGTATTGCATAGGATTTTTTTCATCACAAAATGCAGCCATTTATTGCTTTATTATTACTCCATCACGCAATTTTTCCTACAGAATTGTCAATGAGGCATTACATTCTGGTGTTTCCAGGACAATATTGGAAATGTGGGTCCAACATAATACGTACACTTGGAGTTTAACTTAAGCAATAAAAAACACACCATTTTTGGTTTTTATATATCATTAGTAATTGTTTTCTTTTGATTTAGGTGGCAATTAATGATTGCGTTCAAAACAAGGCAAGCTGGCTATTGAGGTGTTTTATCTAACTATATGTTATTCTAGTTCGTCAAGAAATGTATCATTTCTAGAAACCAGGCATTTCTGAAATGGCTTATACACAGAAATAAACCCCAAAAATAAATAACAAGTCTCGTATCTAAATTTATCTTTCCTCTATTCCACTCATTTTTTTAGAGTTGAAATTCACCACGTAATGCCCATATATGGATAAACAGGGGCCTTAACGTTTTGCAATAATTTATGTGCAAAAGAATCATCAAGATGGTTACTTTTTTCTTGCGTCCATTCTTTTCAAACATGCATCCAAAAGTAATTTTAAGGGGATGATAAATTAAGAGTTATAATTTGGAAGTTGCTTTTATTAGAAAAAAATGCATCTTCAATGGAAGTACCGGTGAATTGTTCATTATAATTAATACGGATACGGCCTGCAGTCTGAATTAATGCAACTATTAGAATTTGTTGAATTATGAATTATTGTTATATTAATGAGAGATTGAAGAATGAAGAACTCAATTATTTTTGGTTTAATCTATTAACGCAACAACGAAAAATTTTGGTTAATATTTTCAACTGTATAAATTCACGTGCCTGGAAAGTGAAGACAATGCCTTGTGAGTGTCTAATAAACATCTATAGTGATGTCTTTTTCTGTGTCGTGGGAAGTACTGAATCATGGACTATGCGTCAGTACAATCTAACGTTGTCCTTGGTGTCACTACTACTGGAAATTTAAACCTTCACAGTGTACATGCTTTTATTATGAGTATGACTATTGGTTATGTCTAAATACCCAACCGTAATTTACGTCGCAGGCCACAGATTAAATGCTTGGCTACATTAGCAACGCACTGTTGATGTGTTAATAAATTGGGATCTAGTTTTCTGATTAAAAGAACCCCAAATTAGTATAAAACAAAAAACGTATGATGCTTTCATCAATATTGCGACTTTGGTGGTAGTGATAATAACAATTATATCACACGACGAAGACGATTTTTCTGGCTTTAATGGTAACCCTTTTATTAATTAGATACCAACAAGGGAGAAATCAAAGGCCGAACACTAGATTAATTTATAACTACAGATTGTTTAAAACAAGGCAGTTAGATTAAAAAAAAGTAGACTATTGATTAGTATTTATATTTATCCGATCATATACAAGAGAATAGTGATAATCGAAACCAGCTATGCAGTCTTGTAAAAATTGTTGGATAATTTTGTCCTTTCTTATAATGCTGGATAACTATTAATTGCATTTTTTAGCTTTTCAATAAATTATCGATTACGTTACGTAATTGATATAGATAAAGATTATAAAATAGACAAATAAATGATCTAAATTAATGGATTAAAGTCCGAGTGAAAAATAAATCTCAATTAGTATAGACCAGACTCATATCGACCTTATGATGAAGAAGTCCGATATAAAAGTTATATATAAATTTTAAGATATTCTGCAGTTACTCATATCAATCGTAAACATAAGAATTCTCTAACCCGTTATGAGAGCTTAAGTTTTGAGAAAATGATAGAAAGACTTTACTCGTGTCCCGGAGAGGAGTTCCTGTAAAGATGAACATGTATTCGCGCTCGTTTCAACTTCGAAGACGATTTTTTGGTTTTTCAATAAATTATCGATTACGTTACGTAATTTGATATAGATAAAGATTATAAAATGGCTCAATAAATGATCTAAATTAATGGGTTAAAGTTCGAGTAAAAAATGGATCTCAATTAGTATAGACCAGACTCATATCGACCTTGTGATGAGGAAGTCCGATATATAAAAGTTATATATAAAAGTTAAGATCTTCTGCAGTTACTTATGTCAATCGTATGAATAAGAATTCTCTAACCTGTTATGAGAGCTTATATTTTGAGAAAACGGTAGAAAGATTTTACCCGTGTCCCGAAGAGGAGTTCCTGTAAAGATGAACATGTATTCATGCTCGTTTTGACTTCGGAAAGCTCTTTTGAAGTTATGTAGACCGAAATCAGGTGTTTCCACATTTCTTCGTTTCTTGCCTTTTTATGTTCGATCTAGAATACCTAACTAAGGTACCGTTACGTATTACAAGTGGTATTAGATCAGTAAAATGATTGAGTGGTTAAAAACGAAGATTTTTCGGTTTCTCTCTGTAAGGCTTTCAGAGATTTAACTTCTGTTTCTTGGTTTTTTCTTGGTTTTTATTGCATGAAAGTAGTATATATGTGTATAGCCTGTAGAAACGGGGTAAAGATAAGTTTGGGAGCGTAAAAAATCGTCTCAAAACTCTCCAAAAATTGTCAATTTCCGGCAGCCCAATGGAGATCGTTGGGCGAGTATGCCACATGCGCCTGACGGCACACAATACCGCCCCTTGTGCATGCAATGCACGTGCCAGTCATATGCCGATACGTGGGTAGACTATGTCATGCCACGTGTCGGCGCGTGCGACATACGTGCTAGCGTAGTCGCGCGTACGTGACATGTGCCAGACGCATCCTCCTCAAGTCAGCGCACGTTCGACGCGATTCTGCTACAGTATTTTTAGAAAAAAAAACATATAAAAATTTTAGATTTCTTGTAAAGGTGCCTCGGGGTGTTTTAGATCAGTTTTTAGGTCTGGTAAATTTATAAAGAGAGTTTTTTCATTTTTTGGATTTATTACATTAGTAATAAACTAAAGTTTTATTCCAGAAAAAAGAATGAAGGTATTTTGAATCCGATTTCGAGTGGATTTTCATGCTTCGGACATCACATGAGGAAGATACTTCAAGTTTTTGTATCTCGAGTCTCATGTTCAGTGCTCAGGAAGTCGATCAGAAAAGGAATTAAGACATTATGAACAATTTTTAAGTGAATTTTCATGCAATGAACTTGCTATAAGGGAGATACATGAGGTTCTTGTGTCTCAGGTGGTCGGCTCAATATCTAATGATGCACGATAGTCACTCTACTGAGATTTTTCTTTTACAAAAGTCTCCAATGAAGTTTTCAGAGAATGTCTTCAAGACGAGTGTGTGACAATGAGACTGTGCATTCAGATTTTTGCATTTATTGATGTAACATTGTCACATACTATATGCCCATAAAGAATGTAAGGATAACATAAAGATATATCCCTTGTGTTTGTAGACTTTTTGAGTGTTAATAAAGATGTAGTCACCAAAGTGGCCTTTCAAGTCAGTATTTTGAATTATTTTGCTTGTATGTGGGGGGATATCTCTAATTTTATGTTTGATTATTCTACCCAAAGGTGTTGGCCTTATATAATATTTTGAGATGTACATAAAGGCATTAGATGGAGGAAAGTTATTGTTCAAGTGATCTATTCGCTCAAAGGTGGTAGTGTTATAAGAGTTGATAGTTTGTACTCTGATCGCTTTTATGTGAAGGTCTAATTGTATATATTATGCATTCAGCCCAAAGGTGTTTCATAATAGATGTGATAGGATTTTTAGTAAAGATACTATTCAATAGCTTTGAGTGTCGCTATCGTCCTACATTTGTGTTGATTTAAAGATTATCATTTTGAAGTCACCTTTTCAATTAACAAAATCAGTGTTACCATTGAAACCACTGACCGGTTTCAATACAAAGAAGTGGACAGAGGATGTATTAAATGCTATAAAGACAGTTGAGGTTGATATGAGCATACGGATGGATAGGCCATCTCTAGCTACATCCATGAGCTTGAGAGTTCATAAAATAGCTTATGAAGCATAGGATCGGTCTAATAGATTATATCTAATAACATTAAGAGATCCATTCCTAACCATCTGCTAAATAGACTTCTAGACACATACATAGCAAAGGAGTTTCTTAATAATGTCTCCAAGAGGTACACAGTTTCACCTAATGTTAAGACAAATGCCTTGACGAAAGAATTATTCTCCCTGAAGTATATATAATAGAAAGGGGAGCAATGGAGTGCATATCGAGAATGATTCATCTTCACAGTAGATTGAAAGTTTCGGGATTTCAATGCTTAATTTGATAGTCCATTGTGTTGCTGAGGAGGAGAAACTTAAGTTTGTTATTCTTACAGCCCTCGAAGCAACTTAAGGGAAGACAAAGATGAAGCTCACTGAGTTCAAAGGTAGAAAGTTCGAATCTTCTCAACATGCTAATGTTGGTCAAACCAGTGTTGGTAAAGGTCCTAAGAAAATAAAGAAACCAAAAGTATGAGGTTTAAAAGGAAAGACTGAGACCATCAGGTAACTCCTTAGCTTATCAATTTATGAATCTAATTTGCGATAGTCACATTAAATACATGGTGGCTATTTAGTAGAGCATCCAATCAAGGTACTTCCACAATGCAAAGGTTCATATCCATGATAAAGCCAAATAAAAGAAAGGAGAAATGAATGGTTCACATCAATCAAGAAGTGGAAGTAATATCTATAGGGGATGTATGTACTGAACTTTGTTGTAAGTCATTTTGAGTTTTACATGACATATTTTATATGTGATCTTTTGATCAATTTTGGATAAAGAGGGTTAATGTTTTGTATTTAGTGCTTCTGTTGTATAGTTGTTGTTTAATGCAAAACATAAAGGTACAACTTTCTTGTCATATAGTTTGTATAGAATGTGTCTTGCCCCAAATTAGATAAATGCTTCTTCTTATCTTACTAAACAAGTTATGAAATAAAGGACCCTGATGAATGAGAAGTCATATATGGTGTGACGTAAAAGTTTAAGCCACATTTCTAGAGCTAGAGTTGAGAGATTGATCAAGGAAAGCATTTCTCAATTCTAGATTACGATGATCTGGGAACATGTACTGATTATTGCAGGGGTAAGTTAAATAATAAGGATATTAAGGTCAACTTATGCTTTTGACCTATTGAGTCTAATACATAAAGATATCGGTAGACCTTATACAGTTGCATTGTGCAATTCTAAATTTATTCTAGCATTTGTTGATGACTATTCCCATTACCTTTATGCGTTCTTGCTTAAAAACTGAAGGTTGAGAACCTATTGGGAAAGTTCATCAAGATAGTTAGATTTGACTATAAAGGAGAGTATCATGGCAAACATGGTATTTTAGGACTTTAAAGGTCCGTTTGTCAGATATATGGAATTAGTTAGAATAATGACCTAATTCACTATGCCGAGTAGTTTTGAGCAAAATGGTATTTTGCCAAAAGGCATAATTGCACCCTAAAGGACTTGATGTCAATGCAGAACAGGACTATTCTACCTAATTATCTAAAAGCTTAAAAACTCAGCCTTGCACACATTCGTGTATGGGGTTACCCTACTGAGGTAGTATAATCCTTACAAAGATAAATTGCATGCTTGTTCTGCTCATTGCTATTTAGTAAGATATCTCGACCAGTTTAAGGCTAAAACTTTTACTGTAGAGGAGGGATCAGAATAGTGGACTCATAAATAGCTAAGTTTTTATAATACGATGTCTATGATGACATGTAAGTTATTAGACATGTTACGGATCCAATTGCTTTTATAGAAGTTATTTCTGGACCCAATGTAAATGTGTGGTATGATGCGATGAATGATGAGATGCAAGTCATAAAGTATAGTAAGGTTTGGAAGCTAGTTGATTTGCACCGGAACTACAAACTCGTTAGTTATAAATAAAGTTTAAAGTCCTAAAGGATTTCAGGATAAAGTTTAGTAGTTTATGGGCTCGCTCGATTGCCTAATAGTTCACTCAGAGAGAAAGGTTAACTTTATGTTACCTTTTTTCTCGTATCCTTGTAGGATATATTTTGAGTGATTAAGGCAATTGTTGTAACATCCCGTTACTGTTAGCGAGGGCATTTCGGTAAATTGGGACAGACTGATAGGTTTCATTGCATTCACTGATTAAGCATGTTACTGGCCTCTAATTATAGAGGAACAGGTTTATTGCATATGCATTTATTCATAGGTACATGCATTCAAGATTTTCCGGTATTTGATTGTGAGCATGAACTGACTGAACT
>JANIJH010000225.1:56224295-56234501 GCA_024520975.1 Erythroxylum areolatum
AGGAGTTAAACCTGTAGTGAAGGAGTCGGTAATAATCTCTATTTTGTTTATATTTATTATTATCCTTATACCATATCATATATGGATTGACATGATGATTTGGATATATTGCTTCCATTGTAATTTAGATTTCTAAAAAGTTTTGAAATCTATCGTTTCTCTAAATATGGCATGTTTTTTTTCCGATCCAACAAGTACTAGCTTAATTCATAACCCGAATGCCAACAAAATAATTATTTGTTTAAAATTAACAAACACATTTTTTTATTGCCTACCTTGTTGCTTTAACTACTCCTTTTCATGAAAAAATACTAGTAAAGCTAGGTTAGTCGAAAGAGCTAAAATTATGAATCATGACAACTTTTAGGGTGATAAATTATTACTAAATCCTAATTAACTTGCATATTTAGCCAAAAAACCTAGATTACTAATTTTCTTGAGCTAATGACACTTCATAACCAAATAGATTATATTTAAAATTAAGTCGATTGCAATCCATCTAAACCATCGACACATTCACTCAATTCATAATATGCAACTTAAACAAACTATCATACAATATGAAAAGTTCACACTCAAAGTAAAACACATAACTCTCCCCATACTCGAACAACACATTGTCCTCAATATGAGGAGACAAACAAACACACACAGTAGGGAGAAACATAAAATAAAGTAAAACAAAAAAATAAATACTAACTTTAAAAGAAAAGGGTTAGAAACAAAGCCTCACGGTGATGAAGGCAGGGATGGTGTCAGAGGTGGCAATTGGACACCTTGAGATTATTGTCTTATCTTGGAATTGCTTAAAAAGAGTGAGAGAATTAGTGATCCCAGATCAATTCAAATTACTAAAGTTTTATTAAAAGTTCAAAACAAGTCTAACTAAACTTATTAATTTCAATCGAACTACTAAACGTGCTAATTTATGGTTATTAGATTGACCTTACATCCATAGAGGCGTCTTAATTGTTTGAACAAAAGGAAATCACTTCCTTGCCCTTAGGAGTCACTCCTCTAAGATATAGCTTGCAACGATGCCTGTTAACCTTAAAAGTTTCCTTGTTATCATTGTCTAGTTTAAGGGCTCCATGATTGAAAACTTGAATGACCATAAAAGGTCCAGTTTATCAAGATTTTAACTTCTCTAGAAACAATCTTAACCTTGAATTATATAGCAGAATTGTATCTTCTACTTTAAATTCCTTTTATTTAAAATGAGAATTGTGCAATTTCTTTACCTTTCCTTTTAAAGTTTGGCATTTTTGTACGCATTATTACGAAACTCTTTAATTTCGTCTAGTTGCAAAAGTCACTTTTTTCCTGCTTACTTCTAATCAAAATATAATTCTTTTATTATTCAGTACGTCCGATGTTCTAGCTCGACCAGAAAAGGACAAGCTTTTCCATATACAAGCCTATAAGGAGTTGTTCCGATAGGTGTTTTGAAAGAAGTCCTATAAGTCCATAAGGCATTGTCTAGCTTTATTTCGCAATCCTTCTTAGAGTTGTTCAATATCTTTTCCAAAATTTGTTTCAGCTCCTAGTTGACAACTTCTACTTGGCCACTAGTATATGGATGGTAAGGTTTAGCAATATGGTGGTGCATTCCTTATCTTTTTAAGAGGGTATCAAAAGATCTATTGTAGAAATATGTACCTCCATTACTTATTATCGCATGTGGCACTCCAAATCGATTGAATAACTGTTTAATGAACTTGAATAACTGTTTAATGAACTTTTACACCACCTTTCCATCATTGATTAAAGATGCCACTGCTTCAGCTCAACAGGAAACATAATCCACCCCTATTAGAATGTACATGTTTCCCATTGAAGATAGGAAAGGAGCCATAAAGTCGCATACATTGAAGGCTTCCACTTCTAAAATGTTGGATAAAGGCATCTCATCTCTTTTGGAAATGTTACCTATTCTCTGGCATTGATCGCATTGTGTCACAAAAGTTTGAGCATCCTTAAACAATTATGGCCAATAAAATCCATTCTTGAGTATCTAAGTTGTCATTTTGTTAACTCTATAATGTCCAACATATTGCCCTTCATAACATTGCTTCGAGATGTCCAACATTTCCTCCTCCAGAACACATCATCGCATTAACCCATTAGTGCATGCTCTATATAAAATTGGCTCATCCCATAGATATCGGTTATAATTATGTAGGAATCTCTTTCTTTTTTGGTAAAACAAATCAAAAGGAAGTTTACCTATGGCAATATAATTCGTGATATCGACAAACTATGGTATAGCCAAACTTTCGAGTAGCATCAGGGTTTTATCGGGAAAATGTTCATTAATATCTTCACTTGGCTTGCATTCCCTTCCTTCTAGTCTGGATAAGTGTCTTTTGCTCCCTTTTTATCTCTCACTTCTATAAGTAACACCCATCGAATGAGCCTTGATTTTGCATCCTTTTTGTTGAAAAGATATTTTAATGTCACGTGATCGATGAATAAGATTACCTTTGATCCCGAAAGGTATTGTCAAAATTTATCACATGCATACGCTATTGCAAGTAATTCCTTCTCTGTGGTGGTGTAATTAAGCTAAGATCCTGCAAGGGTCTTACTGGCATAGTAGATCGTATGCAACCTTTTCTCTGTCCTTTGCCCCTATAGACAACCTATAACTTGGTCACTTGCATCGCACATAACCTCAAATGAAAGTCTCCAGTCCAGTGGTGATAAATTTGATGTTGATATTAATGCCTCCTTTAGTTTGTTGAAGATAGATATACACTTTTCATCAAACAAAAAGGTACATCCTTAACTAATAGGTTTGTCAAAGTTCTTGCAATTTGCAAGAAGTCTTTGATAAATTGATAATAAAATCTTGCATAACCTAAGAATCCTCGCACACCTTTTACATTGCTTAGTGGTGGAAGTTTCTCTATAACTTTTATTTTTACTCTGTCGACTTCAAATCTTTGGTGTGAGATTTTATGCCCTAGCACTATCCCCTCTTGCACCATAAAATGATGTTTCTCCCAATTTAGTACTAAGTGTGAATCTTCACATTTTTTAAGAATTTTGTCTAAATTAGGTAAACATATTTCGAAAAAGTCTCTAAAAATTGAAAGTTTATCTATGAATACCTCCATTATGTCTTTGATCATGTTAGCAAAGATAGGCATCATACATTTTTGAAATGTAGTCGGGTCATTGTATAGTTCGAAAGGTATCTGTTTATATGCGAAGATATCATTAAGGCAGTGAATGTAGTCTTTTCTTTATCATCAGGGTAGATGAAGATTTGATTGTATCCTGGATATCCTTCTAAGAAGCAATAAAATGAATGACCAACCACCTTTTTAATCGATGAACGAGACAGGAAAATGATCTTTCTTAGTCACTAAGTTGAGTTGACGATAATCTATGCACACTCTCCATCCTGTGACTGTTCTTGTTGAAATTACTTCTCCACTCTCACTTTCTATTACCATCATCCCACCCTTTTTAGGTACACATTGTACTGGACTGACCTATTTACTATCGAAGATAGGATAAATTATCCCTACATTTCAAAATTTGATTATTTCCTTCTTGACCACCTCATTTATGTTAGGGTTCAAACTTCATTGACACTCCCTCACCATTCTACATCCTTCCTCGAGGTTTATTTGATGCATACAAACATTTGGGCTTATACCTCAAATATAAAAAATCTTCCATCTGATGGCTTTCATTCAATTTCTCACAATTACTGGCACCTTACTTTACCATCATCCCACCCTTTTTAGGTAAACATTGTACTGGACTGACCTATTACTATCGAAGATAGGATAAATTATCCCTACTTTTCAAATTTTGATTATTTCGTTCTTGACCACCTCGTTTATGTTAGGGTTCAAACTTCATTGACACTCCCTCACCATTCTACATCCTTCCGCGAGGTTTATTCGATGCATACAAACATTTGGGCTTATACCTCAAATATCAGAAATCTGCCATCTGATGGCTTTCATTCAATTTCTCACAATTACTACCACCTTACTTTCTTGTTTCTCATTCAATTGATTTGAGATGATTGTCGGTAACGTTTGACCTTCACCTAGAAAGGTATATATCAGATGTGTAGGTAAAGGTTTAAGCTCTAATGTGGGTGGTTTTTCAGTGGATGGTTGTATGGGTGATTCAGTTCGGACTAATTTATCTATATGCGTTTGAACATATGACTCCTCATCTCATCATCTCTTTTAGACTCAAGTTTCTCTTATCCATTATTTGCCTTTGTTGCCATTAATTGTACTTTTGTGATGCAACTTTCAAATTGTCCTTGCAAATTTTGATCCTTAATTTCAACCTTTATGCACGCACTATTTGTTGTTGGGTTCTATAAAGCCTTATTCATATTGAATTTGATCTGATCTTTGCCTATTCGATTTGTTAATTTCCTTTTATGAATGTCAATTATGGATTTCCCTGTATTCATAAATGGTCAATTAAGGATCAGTGGACAATTCATATCTTCTTCAAAATTGAGACCCACAAAATCTACTGGAATAATAAACATGTCCATTTGCATCAAAACGCCTTCCACTATTCCAAATAGTGTTTTGGTCAACCAATTGAATTAACATTGATGTTCGCTTGACCTTATCTAGCCCAAACTTCTTGGATATTGATAAAGGCATAAGATTAATGCTTGCTACTAGGTCGTACAAGCACTTTATGAATTCAAATTCACCAACCACACAGGATATTGTGAAACTCCCTAGTTCCTTCAATTTGGATGGCATCTGGATGGTGATTATAGAACTATAAGTGTCAGTTAGAGCTACTGTATGATTATCTTCCTAACTACACTTCTTTGATAATATGTCCTTTAAAAATTTTACATGTTTAGGCATATGTTTCAAGGTCTCTACAAATGAGAGATTTATTTGTAATGTCTTTAATATCTCAATGAATTTTGCAAATTGCACATCCATCTTATTCTTTTGTAATCATTGAGGAAAAGGAATCTTGGGTAGATATGGTAGAGGAGCTACATAAGTAGGGTATTCTCTTATATTCACTTCTTTCTCCTTTTCTTGATCTTTCTCAATAGGAGGGAAGGGCTCCTCTATTGTCTTTGTGGGTCATTCAAGTTCCTTCCTACTTCAAAGCGTAATAGCCTTTATTTTCTTCCCGAAGTGCTAGGAAGAATTCCCATATTTCACGTAAAGAAAGCGTTTGACAATTGGTTTATGTAGACCTCTAGATTGTGGATTTAAGAGGCATATTTCTTTGTTACTTGTTCAAATTTGTCTTCCAGACTTTTTTGTACATCGTCTAAGGTTCCAAGCTTGTCTAAAATTTTATCTAACTTGGGTTTCATTGAGCTCGATTTATCTTCTTGGAAAACTAGTTGTCTTTAAGGTCTAAACAATCTTCCAGCATCCAAAAGTAGTCCACTATATTATGGTCCATCTGTCCATAGAGTTCACACTTTAGTTACACGACTTTTATCAGAGCTGAGGATGAAGTCTTCATATTGTTGAGTTATCAAGTTAAGTTGCCAATTTTTTTCATACATCTTCGTCATTTAATCAATAACTACAAATCCTTTTTTTCTCAAAAAGTAGTGGGTTACCTACTCCGCTCGTTCATCTGTAGGTAGCTATTACTCACTATCTCCTCTATTAGCTCTTCTGCTTCATCTACAATCTAGTTATCCTCTTAAAGCTGCATCACTCGTGCCTCATATATGGGGTTACTCCATTATAGAATGTTTGCAACATAAACTCCTTAAATAAGATATGGTATGGGCATTTTTGTTACATGTCTTTGTATCGTTCCCACACTTCATAGATCGATTCCATGTCACTTTGTTGGAAGTTGGTAATCTCCTTGATAATCTTCGTGGCCTTAGTAAGGGGAAAATCTTGTCTAAAAAAGCATGAACTAGTTGATCTCAGGTGGTGAAATTAGCTGGGTTAAGAGAGTGGAATTAGGCCTTTGCTTTATCTTTTAAGGTAAAAAGGAAAAGCCTAATTCTTACCACATCCTCTAAAACCTGATGGTACTGAAAGGTATCATAGATTTTAAGGAAATTTACTATATGTAGATTAGGATCTTCATTTGTTAGTCTAAAGAATTGTATATTCTATTGACCCATGCTTAGGAAGACTGGTTTAATTTCAAAAGAGGTTGCTTGTACGAGTGGCCTAGCTACTCCTTGGTTAGCCTCATTGAACCCTAGTCTTATGAAATCCATAGGGGTTCTTTGTTGATGTCTTTGGTTCGCTCCGTGATCCAAATCTTGTTGAAATTCCTTGACCATTATTGATTTTGTTATTTCTTCTTCTTTTTTACGCTAAGCTTTCCTAATTGATCATTCTAATCGAGTGATATCTAGCTCGAAGGTTTTAGTTTCACGACTTGAACTTCTCGTCACTCTTGCGTTCATGTAAGAGCACAAATTCAAAAATAGAAATAGAAAGAAAGAGTAGGAAATAAAAAATAAATAAAATGCCTTAAACTAAAGAATTAAACTAATCACTTCATTGGAAACGACGCCAAAAACTTGATCAGGTTGTTTGGTTATGTGTAAGTTTTAATTAATAACCTCCAATAATCTATAAGCGCACGGTTCATTAGAGTAGTACCAAAGGTGTTGATCCTATAAGGAGAGAGTTAATTTAATCCTAAAATCTAAAGCTAGAAACAATAACAAAAATCTAAAATGTAATAAAACTAAAAATAAGAATTTAATTCAATCAATTAAACTAAGAATCAAATGCGAAATACTAATTACTAAACAATTACAGCACACCTAAGAATCAACCAAAGAAATTACCAATTGAGAGAAAGAGAATTTTACCTATCTTTAATGCTAACCTGACTGATTATGAATTATCAAATTGTTGGTTCTAGACTATCCTAGGGTTGATTAGTCTCTCTCCAGTTATAATCATTAACGCTAAATCATAAACCCTAATCAAATTATGGAAGTTGCAATTTATTAATTAACAACCTATCCAAAACCTTAATTAGTTTTGAAATTTTTTAATAACTTATCGAAAATCTATGCGAGATATCTTTTCGCATAATTTCTTAATCTGATTCAATTCTTATGCTATCAAGTCACTCAACTCTTGTTAGTCTAGTTTAATCTTTTTCATTCGATTCACCCTCTCAGTTTATTATAAAATTATGTAATCGCAGAATTAAACCGCAACAAATCCAATACACACATAAACAATCAGATTTCATTAATTCAAGAGGAAAATTCCGATGGTGAGTTTAGAACATCCTCAACATTCTAGATCCTATCATCAACTATTCAATCTAATTCTATACAATAGTAAAACTAAAATTAAATAGGAAATACAATCTAAATGGATGATGGGAGGCAGCGATGTCGGGAAACCTCCTGATCCGGGAAGGATGTCGAGTTAGCTTCTTCTCGTCTTCTCTCTTCCTTCTTCTCTTCCTCTATCTTTTGATAATTTCTCTCTAGGGTTTCTCAAGGTAGCTACTACAAAAGCTCCTCTCTATCTCTTTTCTTGTTCTTTAAATATTCTTTTGTGTTTTGAGTAGCTCTAGGGTTTTTTAAGGTCCAAAAGGTTAAAAATTCCCTCGAAACTTGATGTTTTTTAGTGTTTACTCATCTATTCAACATAGGCTATGATCGTGGGCCACATCCAAGCCTTCTGTCATGATCATGGCATGTAGGCCATGATCATGGGCCGTTCCTTGCGCTTTTGTCATGATCGTGGCATTTAGGCCGCGATTGTTGCCAACTCTGGTGCTTTTATTAGGATCATGGCCTGACATGCCATAATTGTGGGCTATTGTTTCGTCCTGAATGTCTCTGAAACTTCTTTATTCTTTGATGTTAACCCTAAAACACTAGCAAATACATCAAGGTACCTAAAAAATATAATATTTAAGCTCAAAGACTTGTAATGACCCATAAAATACTTAAAGCATGAATAATTAACAAGCTAACACAATTCTAACCTAAAATCATACTAGATGATTGAATTAACAACTAAAACCATATCAAACTATGCCCTAAAATATGATGCAATTTACACTTATCAATGTCATATATGAATTATTATGCTTCATATATATGGGTTCACTCTCATCAACAGTTTTAAGTAAATACATCAAGTGCATTTATGTTTTGCATATCATCGCTACATAAATCTAAATACAGAATTGTTTGGATTGGATGAAGATAAATCTGGCACTTTCATGTGATATGTAGTCATAAAATCTATTAGGTAAGAATAAATGTTTTGGAGTAGATTGAATTTCTTAACCATTTCATCATTTTTTTTCATTTTATATAGGAATGGGATGTTAAGAAATTAAGGCAAGATTCAATTTTGCATGCAGTAGAATAAGAATAAAACCTTTTTATTTAATTTCCAAAGCTAAGATCGTTTTAAGTCATATAACATAATTAATGCATAAGATAATAAAGCATGAATCCTGATTTGTACCATAATGTGAAGTTTGATCCCTTTTTTGTTATTCCCTCTAACTGTTCCTAAAATTGGTTCATTTTGACCATTTTAGCTACATATATATCCAAACTCTAATGGTATCCATGTAATGTGTTAAAAGAACTCTACAACTCATGTAGAGAGGGTTAGACAAGAAATGCTACCTCTCTTAGAGCTTAAGTTTATTTATAATCAACTTTGAAACTTTTAGTAATTTAATTAAAATAAAAGTCTAACTTTGATAAACTTTAATTAGAATTGTAATTAATAATAATTAGATATCAATTGGATCTAAATAAGATCTAGTATCAAACTCTTATTGGTTCTTATTTATTAAATATCTTATATTTAATCATAAAATTTCTCAAACTTTACAATCAAATCCAATTTGATTAAAATACATTTTCACTCTTTATCTCTTCTTTATGTGTGACTCATTAGATTTTTAAATATGTTGAAAATAGACATAAATTATAACCCTAAATTATGTTCATGGTTAAATAAGAAACTTCTTTAATTATCATTAATTCTCTAATTAAATAATTTATATCTATAGGTCAAAATTAATGCCTAGCAACATATCACGACCAACTAAATATTTAAGAACGTGAAAGTAGTTTTGACCAACCTTTCTGTTATAATTTTCTATATAATTCAATCATTTCTTCATACATTGTTTTAATTAGACATAAAATGTAAAATTAATGTCTAATCTATTTAAGTGTAATCATATTAGCTCTCCACAATTAGTAACATATTCTATTAGTGGCATTTAAAACCCATTATGAAAGTCTCATTCGCCTTCAGCCAAGGATTTCACAAATCAATACCAATGGAGAACAACGGAACACTCTCCCTAATCATTTTAGGGTAATGAATCCTATATTGATCACTCAACTATCTCCATATAGTTCATATTATATCTAATAACTATTGACTAAGCTATCTTTGACTATAATAGGTTATAAGTAATTTTAAAACATAATAATCCTTATACGAGATACTTTGGGTGGTCTTAAGTCAAATGATTACTCATACAATCATCACAATGAGAATTTTTCATATACATACGAGTAATATTGTGTAATATTCCACCCCCGACGGGAAGGGTAAAATAGTAATTTGGTCAGGGATGAGAGTGATTAGGACTGATTTGGCACTTTCATGCATACTGGTATTTGTGAACAGTGAATTTTTACACATGAAAAATAACTGTACATGCATTCATGATATTTCCTGGTATTTAGGCCTAAACAGAATTTTATTGTGAATAATGTAGAAATTGTGTTTGAAAATTTTATTGGAGTGAATTTTTGTGTGTTTTATATTTTACGGGACTTTTGAAATTTTTCTGGACTTTTCCGGAGAAAATTTCCGGACCCAAAAAACCGCCAAGTGGTGAACCGGTTGATTTTCGGTATCGAAAATTTCTGTCCAATGGTATTGAAATATTGGGTAAATTATTTCGGGATTGAAATTGGAACTATTGGAATTGAATGGGTCAAAGATTTATTTCATTAGGGTTTAATTTTATTAAAAGTTTGTCTTTATTCTTGTTTTGTCCTTTTCTTTCTTAACTTGGACAAGTGGCTTTTTGACACATATCCATCCCATTTAATGGATTAGTGTTCTCGGTGGTTCCATTGGAAAGAAGGAAAAGAAGGGTCATTTGGCTTTGTTGGTCATTCACGATTCATCCAAATAAAAGAATGAAAAGATGAGTTACTTCTTCATTCTTCCATCCACC
>JANIJH010000225.1:56234601-56254327 GCA_024520975.1 Erythroxylum areolatum
AGTGCACGCCTCTTACCATTGAGCCAAATGGCTCAATGGTAAAATGACTCAATGGTAAGAGGCGTGCACTTAAAGTGCAACAAAACCTTGAGGTCTTGGGTTCGAGCCGTAGCTCACCCTTGAACCAAAGAGGACAATACCTGAAGTGATGACGGTAGAGGCCAGGCTCTACAGTAGTGGTCGCGTGGCCAGAGTTCACGGACCCTACATATTGCAAATAGAATTCTAATACGTGATCAATTTAGTGAATTTATTCTCTAACAAACATTTATAAGTTTGTTGAAGTATCTCCATACTTTAAAATTCTTTAAAGATAATACATCAATGCAATATGAATCTCATAATTATGATTTCATCATAATTTCATTTGTAATGTATATGTACCTTATGGAATTTATCATATATGTCAAAATTTGTATAAGCTAAAGAATGCATTTAAAGAATTACGTAATTAAAATACAACTAACTAACGAGGAGTAAGGCATAAATTAATAATCTTCCACTTATACTATGCTAATCATTTATATATTTATAACATATCACCATATGACCATAATGATACTACTAGGATAGTGATTTAGTAAGAGAATTCTACAAGATTCTCCATAGTGAGTACTTACTTAAATCTTAGAACTTTCTTCTAAATTATGATTATAATTAAGAGAAATGACTAAATACATACTTAGATCTTTGATAAGACCTTAACTCCTTTTACAGGCCTAATAGCTCCAATGTTATATATTATATTACTATCTGAAAAATACAAGAAACTATACCGAGTTCACTAAAGAAATTCTTATTCCAAATAATCATTTTCACCTAATGAAAATTTTATTTTGACTTGATTAGCAATTAATGTTTCATTGGAACCTTTACAATATCAAAAATAATATTGTTCAAAAGAAAATATACCTTAATTAAGATTTATTTTAAAGTTAATATCCATTTAATCTTGAACTCAAATATCAATTTGTACATAGAATAATGGATATCTTCAAAACTTCACTACTATTAGATATCTGAAATACTAAATAGATTTGGCACATTATCTATGTATATAGACTAGAATAAGTAAACAAGTTTTATATGTATCTCTATAAATTTAATTCTCAGAATTAAAATATTACCTTTTCATATTCAGTAAGAGTTGTTATTAAAAAATTATAAATTCAACAATTGAAAATAAAAATTATTATTTTCTATGAGTAATACGTTTCTATATACTCCCATTGAAGAGGACAAATATACTTTCATTAATCTTGTTATAGCCATGATAAATTCACAATCATCTCTGAAAATCCTTTTGAATTCATTATGAAAGTGAATTTTCAAACATCTTATAAGCTTTTAAGTATACATTAAATGTATCAATAAATGTACTAGGTCCAATTAGATGTACTACATTAGATTTGAACGTTTTCAAATTTCATCATACTCCCACTATTTTTCTTGAGGACTATTTATCCTATAAGTATTCAATAAAATAAATATTTTTTCAATGGGGTTTGTAAGACTATACCAATATTTTGGATCTCTTATAACCTTCCATTATCCAATATCGTTCTAAAATTAATGGCTAATATATGCTTTAACTAAGCATCACATCCCAAAATTATTTCCTTCAATTGTTTCAAAGTCTTAAATTTTTTATCTAATATAAAATATTGTTAATTGATTTAATTAGAAGTTTCAAAGGTAAATCATTGTATTATGCATAATTATAACAAAAATAAATATTTCATTATACAATATCTTTTATTTTGTTTTCTCCTTATACAAATCCATATTATTATAAAATTTTGTTATGAAGTTATTTACCAAAAATCTCATTTCTTATATATATATATATATATATCACCAAATTGATCTGATCGAAGTACTTTAACATTCTCAATGTTTAATTTCTGCTTAGATTTAATTAATTTGAACTTTTCAAATTTTAAATTTATATTTCATTTAATATGTATAATTCTATCATATAAATTCATTAATAAATATATTGCAATATAAGCTTTTATCCCTTTTATGAATTGTTATTACTTCTAAAACATCACATGCAGATAATTTAATAATTCAATACCATCATCATCTTTTCTCAAAAGGTTAATTTGATCATTTTTCAACCTAACAAGTTTCACAAATTTTATAAGAGCAAGATTCTTTGATCTAACACATACAAACAATTTGTATTAACTTGGATCAACTACTTTTACTTAACAATCTATTTCTTATCAAAACTTGAACATTGTAATAATGTTGAATCAAATTTAGTATCAAATGCTTAAAAGCATGAATAAGAAATAATTATAATCTCTATTATGTTATTTCATATATTGACAAGAAAAACTATACAATCGATTCTTCTAACGATAACTATTATTATAATATAATAAATGCCTTAATTATAGTCCATTTTTATGCTTTAAATAGACTAAATTGAGTGGGTCAATTCCATCAAAGTATTATACCTTTCGGTTTTACTTCATACAACATTTTATATCGTGTTAGCATGTGTTGACATATATCTTATATATTGCCAATAAAGCTTAAAAGATATTAGTGAACTTAAAATGTCATTACATTTTTTCATCTATATGAAATTGACATATGTTCTTAACTTTGTTAAATAAATCCTCAAGAGGGATTAATAACAAAATTGCATAATAGACATACACATTTTCTCCCAAACCTAACCCTATATCCGAGAAATTCAGTTCATTAACTTTTTGTATGAACTATACTATCAAAAGGTAATTTCTTCTTTAAACATAATATAAATGTAAGAAAAGCAAGTGATTAGTTATGTGCTATGAAAACCAAATAAGATTAGGAATTTAATCATATATTTAGCTATTCCTACTATTTTATTCAAAATAATAGCCCTCACTAGGAAAGATAACTCTGATCTCATTAGTAGGCTAGGATTTGATTCAAATTCAATTAATTATAGTTGCGAATTTTAATTGATTAGGAAAATTTGAGATTTTATAATAAATAAATATATAAAACTTACATATAATGATAAAAAGAATAAGATGAAACCAAATTCATTAATAAAGGAGGATATGATAATAGGAAATGAAAGAAAAATATTATAATTGAAGTAATTAATTCAATTAGTTATAGTTACAAATTTCAATTGATTAGAAAATTTTGATATTTTTATAATAAATCAATATATAAAATTATTTATATTGATAAAATGAATTAGATGAAACCAAGTTCATTAATAAAAGAGGATATGGTTACAAGAAATGAAAGAAAAATATTTTAGTTAAAGTGAGCAATTCAATTAGTTATAGTTATAAATTTCAATTGGTTAGGAAAATTTGAGATTTTATAATGAATAAATATATAAAAACTTGCCTATATTGATAAAATGAATAAGATTAAACCAAATTCATTAATAAAGGAAGATATGATTATAGGAAATGAAATAAAAATATTACAATTGAAGGATGCAACTCAAATAGTTATAGTTACAAATTTCAATTGATTAAGAAAATTTGAGATTTTATAATGAATAAATATATAAAAATTGCATATATTGATAAAATGAATAATATGGAATCAAATTCATAATAAAGTAGGATAGGGTTATAGGAAATAAAATAAAAATATTATAATTGAAACGATCAATTTAATTAATTATAGTTATGAATTTCAATTGATTAAGAAAATTTGAGATTTTTATAATGAATAAATATATGAAAACTTACTTATATTGGTAAAATAAATAAGTTGAAATCAAATTCATTAATAATGGAGGATATGATTATAGGAAATGAAAGAAGCTTACGTTTTCTCATATTCCTATTATATTATTTTTATTTTTCTTTTTACAAGCTTTAAATTTTTATTAAATTTTAATTATGAATATTTTTCATTATGAGATTGACCTATTTTTAACTTTTGAGATACTTTTCTAGGATGTTTATTTATAGTGAAAAAAAGTTATAGGGAAGCTTATAAGAAATTTTGTTTAAATCATTAACTAATTAAAAAAGAGAAAAAGGATAAAAACAAATTTTGTGCCTATGTAGGTTAAACTTCCTAGGTTGGAATTTCAATTTTGGTCAGCTTGAATGCTAAGTAGAATTTGTAGTATGCTTGGAAAGCCTTATTTTGCAAATAAGCTCACTACCAATAAAGAGTTATTGTCTTATGCTAGAATTCTTATTGAAGTTGACGCGACGACTGATCTAAAGCATAGGATTATCCTAGAGGCTCCTAATGCTTAACAATTTAACCACTAAGTGATTTATGAAAAGACGCCTAAAAGGTGTTCTTAGTGCAATATTTTTGGGCATGAAGATGCTGCTTGTCTAACAAATGTTCAAAATGTGCAAAAATATTTTGAAAATGGATTATTAAGAAGAACCCTTCAACAGATCCTCAATGTGATGCTACTGCTATTCTTGGTGATACATAAGCTACTATTACAGGGATGATGGATGTTCAATTGGAGTGGCAAGAGGTGCATAAAAGGTGAAGTCTTACTCCAGTTGAAATCAAAACACAACTTGCATGTGGTAACATTTCTTTGATGGCTGAGAATGGTTTTGGGGTATTGGGATTTGCCCAGGAGGAATTAGTTAAGAGGGACATTTGATTCGAGCAAGCTTCCACAAGACCTAATGGATAAGTTCATTATTGCTACATCGAATATTATGGGCCTCAGTAACCTTTTTTAAAAAAATGTTATTAGGGACTTTGTTAACAATAATAGGCTTGTGGTTCTTACAATTTTGGAGGCAAGAGTCAGGAGGCAGAATACTGGTCAGATTCTTAAAACCTTGATTAGAGGATGGACTGGCATTGATAAGGAAAAAAAGGGGAGAATCAATGGGATCCTAATGTCGTAGATATTAGGAGCATAAGCTTTTCTGATCAATTTTTTCATTGTGAGGTATCTTCTCTTAATCTTCAATATAGAATTCTTGTCACCTTCATCTATGCTCATAATTCTGCTAGTAGGAGAACAAAACCATAGGCTAACCTAAAACTTCTTGCTAATTCAGTTTATGATCCTTAGCTGTTAGTTGGTGATTTTAATTGTCTTTTGAAAGAAATTAAAAGGCTGTATGAAATTGATACTACAATCAGTATCACCTTAGAACTTTTAGACCTGTTGGATGGTCTGAATTTAAATGATATGAAGTTTCGTAGTTATTTTTTTACTTAATGTAATAAACATGAAGATAATAAAAGAATTTTTAGCAAGCTTGACAAAGTTTTGGTTAATTAGAGTTAGTTAATTTGCTATCCTAATGTGCAAGCTCCTTTTGACAATTTTAGAATTTTTGATTATTGTCCTATAGTGGTCTCTTTATTTGTCTCTGAAAGACTAAAAATAATTCCTTTTCGAGTTAAGAATGATTGGGCTGATGATGATGGTTTTTTTCCCCTTAGTTAAAGAGGTTTGGGATTCTAGGGCTGATGGTTTTGAGATGTACAGGGTGGTGTCCAAATTGAAGCTTTTGAAAGTTATACTTAAAGATTTAAATGTAAAGAAATTTGGTAATTTAGAGCACCATATTTCAAATGTTAAGATGTATTTAGCTCAAGTCCAACATCAGATTAGAGATGATCCTTTAAATATTGAGTTGCCTACTAAAGAAAGATGTCTAAGAAAGATTTTGCAACTGCCATAAAACCTTTATCTTCTCAAGTCTCTCAACAAGCAAAGCTCAAATGGATATAATATGGTGATGATTGTTTAGCTCTGTTTTGTGCTTCTATTAAGCAATAGAGAAGTCAGAATAAAATTAACTTACTTTTTGATGATAATGGTGCCCTTATTACTAGTTCAAATGATATTGTAGCTCATGTTGTTGATTTCTATTAGAACTTATTTGGCATTGTTAGAGGATCTGCTTCTTTCCAACAAGATGTCTTTGCAAGGGATTATGTTCTTTCTTAGTATTAGGCTATTACATTGCTTGATGAAGATATCAAGAGAGCTTTTTTCAACACTAATAATGACAAAGCACCTAATCATGATTGCTATAATGCTTATTTTCATAAGAGGAGCTCATATGTTATTGGGAAAGATATTTGCTTGGCTATTAAAGTTTTCTTCCATTCAGGAAAACTTCTTAGTCAGGTAAATGCTATTGTTGATTCTTTGATTCCTAAGGTTAAAAATCTAACTTACATGAAGGATTTTTTTCCTTATCTCTTGTTGTAATATCCTATATAAGGGAATCACTAAAATTTTGATTGAAAAATTAAAAAAGGTGATTCATGATTTGATTGATCTAGCTCAAACGACTTTTGTTTCAGGTATATCTATGCTGCATAATATTTGGGTTAGTTAAGAAATTTTGAAACATTATGGTTAGCGTAATATTTCTCCTCGGTTTGCTTTCAAAATTGACATTTATGAAGCTTATAATTATATTAGTTGGTACTTTCTTGAAGATTTGTTGATTGGTTTTGGATTTCCCCAGAGATTTATAAAGTGGATTATGAGCTATGATAGAACTGATAAATTTTCTATCTTGGTGAATAGTAGTCTCGAAGTTTATTTTCTTAGGGCTAGAGGTTTGAGACAAAATCATGAATATTTTTGGCATTAGGGTAACCATTCCACCCATTTCTTCAAAATAGGAGACCCCATGTCCCTTTATCTCTTTATGCTAGCTATGGAGTATTTGACCAAAACTTTTAAGGTGGTTGAGAGTAATAGGGAATTTCATTATCATACTAAGTGTAAGAGGCTCAATCTAACTCATTTGAGCTTTGCATATGATTTTTTAGTCTTTTGTAAGACTGATATTTATTCTGTTGCTAGACTAAAGACTTTGTTTTATCAGTTTACTACCTAATCTGAACTTCAAGATAATATAATAAAAAGACAAACTTTCTTTGGGGTGTCACTGATCATTGGAAAGATTAGATTCTTAAACTGCTTCGCTTTAAGGAGGGAAGACTTCTTATCCAATACTTGGGGTATTCCTCTATATTCCAACAGACTTAGAATTTTTGATTATGCTGTACTGATTGATAAAATGACGGCTAGAGTCAGGGGTTGGTTGCTCGTTCCTTATCTTTTGCTGGCATAATGGAATTGACTAGATCTGTACTTTATGGTAATCAAAACTTTTGGTGTTCTATCTTTCCCATTCCTAAGCTTGTGATTACCAAGATTCAATATATTTGTCGATCTTACTTGTGGAGCGATGTTAATGCTAGTAGGAAAAGTCTTACGAGATGGCAAACTGCTACTCTTTCTAAAGAGGAAGGTGTTCTTGGTTTTAAAGAGTTACTTGCTTAGAATAAAGGTCCAATGAGTCAAGATTTAGCTAAGCTTTATTCAAATTCTGCTTCAATTTGGTAGAATATGGGCTTATACAAATATATTTGAACATTACCCCATTAATAGTAGAACTGGTAATTTGTTATACTAGAATAGCTTGTTGTAAGTCAGAGATGAATTGTAGCAGTTATATCCTCATACTTATGTAAATTTGTTTACTAATATAAGAGGGGCAAAGGTAGATTGAGTGTTGTTGCTGCTTGTGATATGTTTCGAAAGAAGGGTCTAATTTTCCTAATCACCCAGAGTATGTGGCATGGTTTTCACATCCCAAGATGATCTTTTCTTTTGTGGCTTGCTGAAACAGACAGGTTGTATACATGGGCTAGAATGTAAAGGTTAGGTATAGCTTATGGTTTTCCTTTGGATTGCATATTTGATGGAAAACATATTGAAAATGTGGATCACCTAATCTTCAAGCGTGTTTGTTCCCAATCTTCTTTACAAACAGTAATGAATAGGCTTAGATTTTCTCACATTGATGATAACCTAATGTCTTTGTTGAAATGGCTTAACATAAGAATTAAAAAGAAGTCCTACAATTGTATGATGAGAGCAACAAGTTTTTCTGCTATTGTTTATCATATTTTATGGTTTAGAAATCAAATTGTTTTTCACCAGAAAGAGGCTTCAATTGATAGCTATGTTGAGCTTATTATTAACCAGCTAAATCTTATATTTAGTGTGTTGATTTTTCCATGTAATAGGAAAATTAGGAACTGTTTAAATATTTCTACTAGAATGATTGGTAGTTGAATTCCCTGGGTATGCCTGGGTGTAATTGTTTTGCAACGCTTTTTGGGGCAATAGATTTTATTTCACTTTGTTCCAAAATTCATTAATTATATTAATCTTAATTGTATACAAATGATTATCCAAATCATTTTACAAAAAATGGTACAATTTACAAAAAATCAAGATAAAATCATAATGGAGATTAGAGACTGAATACTGGAGGCTATAGAGGGTAGACTGAGAGAGTAGCTAATCATTATAGTTAGAATCATCAATAGTTTGCATTACTTCATCTATATGTACAAAAATTATATTTAATAATGCTATATTAAAATTAGATGAATATTAAAGACATGATAATAATTAATAAATATGGTAAAATGTATGAACTGAATATGGTAATATGTATTTGGATATTCAAATATCATGCAACAAGAGAGAGGCATATGAAGTCAAAATAATAGAAATTAGAACTAGAATTGAAATCATTTCCTACATTTAGTTTCCACCTAGATAAATGTTGAAACATTAAAGAATTGAAACTTATATTGTTATAACATTACAAGATTGGAAATATACACATAGCAATTTTAAAATTGATACATTGTAGCAGCTATTATCCCTATATACATTGATTAAACAGTTTAGGTTCATTAGATGTTCATTAGATAACCATAAGTCCTTAATCCTCTCAAAGTCAGATTAACAAATCCCTAAATCCTGTCTAAGTCACATCCATAACCACAACTTCTTAGTCCTTTATAAACAATCAAACATGCTCATGAATATAAATAATTTGAGCAAAGAAAGAGTACCTTTATGGGGCAGGTGCGCAACTAGTTATTGGTTGATGTGCTACAAAAAAGGCAGGGGCAACAACTGCAGTTGACGATTAGTGGCTTGGTGGTTATTATGATTGACTACTAGCAGTGCGATAAGTGAGACTGTGAGAGGGATAGTGAGACTAAGTCACTAAGAGTGAGACATGCATGAGAGATGGAGGGATGAGGGAGAGCCAGAGAGGTGAAGGAAGAAATAAAAATAAAGCTAAACAAAGCAAAAGAACTTCATTTTGCTTAGTGAGAAAGGGCAGTGCAAAACGACGTCGTTTTGCTTCTTCTGTTTAATTATTTACTAGTTAATACGATGTCGTTTTGTTTCTACTCCAAACGTCTTTTTTTTCAATTTTGGGTCGTCATATATAGTGCGTGATTTCATGATCGAGAATAATTGATGCATGTGATGATGGTGTTGAGTGAAAAGGATTCGATTGTATGAAGTTGATATGGAGAAAGAACATGGTGAAGAGACAAAAAAGTCCTTCTTAAATAAAAACTTTTTATTTAATATTTAATTTTTATAATCTACATAAAATATGGTCTTTCATGCCAGTAATAATAACAAAAGAACAAATATATTTGCAATAAATTGGAACTTTAGATATTTGATTGATATAGTTTATAATTTTTTTAGTATTATAAAATTAGGTAAAGTTCTCAATTTAAATTATAATTTACCAAATAATATATATTGACTTAATCCAAAATTATTTTGAATGAGTATTAAGTGTCCCCTAAAATTTTTATCACTAGTTTAAATATTGTACTAAAGATAGAATACCTATGATTAGCCATGTTGAAAATTATTTTAGGTAATACTAAATGTCAAGCTTGTTTTAAACCAAAAGTAAAAGAATTATCATACAACCAGTCAACATAAAGCGATCAAGCTTGTTTTAACCACTATGATTAGCCATGTTCAAAATTATTTTAGGTACTACTAAATGTTAAGCTTGTTTTAACCCAAAAGTAAATAATTATGATACAACAGGTCAACATAAAGCGATCAAGTATGATTGATGACATTAGTAAATTAAATTAATAAATTCTGTATACAATAAGTTCAAGTAATTTCTTTTCTTTTTCTTTATTTTTAAAAATATACTGACTAAATATATATAAATTAACCAACTTATTTGATATGATAAATTAAAGTCACAAAATTAAATAATTTGAATAATTAATGTTACATCTTAAGTCTAATTATACCTATTGAATATTTGACAAACTTTTATCCAATAATGAAATCAAATCATTGAACTCCAATATTGAGCAATTGTTAATAATATACCTGTCAAAAATTATCCCAAAAAATCATAAGCTAAGATAGTATTCCAAAGGATAACTCTCATAAATCATAAATTCAACTATCTTTCTCTTCAGTTTCAAGCTAAAGCTAGCATCTTAATCTTCAAATTCTAGCTAAATAAGAAAAAGATAAAATTTCTAATTATCCAGCTACAAGATCCGCCTAAAAGTGGCTTACGATTCACACACTCTTCTATATCCTTATTATATTGTTTGGAGCCATATATGATGTTGAATTGAGCGTTGCAAATCTTTGTTATAACTAGACGTTTGGGCTTTAAATCTTAAGTTAGGAAATAGCTTGAGAGATGATTAAAGTTCAGACTTAAAAACTTTGGATGCTGATGTATTAACTTCGGCTTCAGAATATTAACTTTGCTTACATACCTCTAGGATATATTGAATTGTGGGCATCCAAAGGTATATCTAAAATGTAGGGGCTATTGGGCCTATATCGTGGCTCTGCTACTTTTTCTTATACGGATATGACTCTCCGTATGGACTCGCATCTGTTAATTAGCCCACAACATCTTCAACTAAGTAGTCGATTTGATTATGAGAATCATACTACTTGTGAAATCCTGATATCCACTAATTACCTAGCCCATCCCCTAAGGTCCATGTACTGCGTTTCTTTTGACAACTAGTCTTTTGCAGTCGAAATCCCACACCTAGAGTCTTTCTTGTTGGGCCATTTTCTTAGGTCATCTCCTCGTAAACATTTCCTCCCTTACCACATCCTTATCATAGAATGTGTCTTATATATGTAGACAAGCCTCTAATACCTAAACGTGTGTGGGAGCTGTTCCAGACTCCTGGCCACCACTCGTCCTTTGTTTGAAAGAATATCTTTAACCAAACAAGTAAATAATACAATTATAATCCGTTTCTTTCTCTCAAACTTAGAGTCTAATTTCAAGATCAGAATATCAACCCCAGAAAAACTTCAGACACTATTTTACATGAACATTTGAGCTACTGTCATAGAGATACTGCAGATTCGTTGCCTTCTGCTTGAGAAACATCACAAGTCCACGGGTACATCATGTATCAAATTGAATAAATAAGACTGTGATGGCAGGCATTTGGGAGTGATTTAAAAATTTCCAATATCAGAATAAATTAGAGTGGTAAAATGACTTAAAATGGTTTACCAACATCATTCATAAGACCAAGAATGGTGATACGATAGAAATTGACTTAAAGAAGTGACGTGCTAATCAAAACACATGAAAGTTAGATAATATTGTGAAATTTTTTTTAAGAAAATAAACTTTTTTTAATGCCATATGTTAGTGCTTATTTGAAAAGTTCTTTTAAGTTTATACAAATACACGAGAGTTTATTTATTGGCTTAAAATGTGTTTGAAATTCTTTTATTCAATAACTAAAAGTTCAGAGTACTATAAGGAATCTCGATAAAAAGTTTCTGAAGAGATTTTGATAAAGTTGAGTTAAAATTTCTAATATTATATTTTTTTTAAAGTTGATAATGAAAGGTTAGTTGTTTGATTTTTTTCCTATTTGATTGGAAAAAAAATTCTTTTGTGTGATGTGTGATTATAGGCAAAATGGTACAAACTTATCATGAGTGTGAGCAAAATAATTCAAATACTTGTGATAGCGAATGTGATTCTTATATGTAAGTATATAATTTTACCTTTATATTTAAAAATTAAAAAATTTACAATCATAAAGAAAAATTAAGTAATCAATGAATTATTTAATTGTTGTATACAATTTAGTAAGAGTTAAGTTGTCAAAGAAAAAAGTTGAAATGCCAAGAGAGGTTTTTGAGGAATATCCATTAAGAAATTGTAACTAGAAATTATTGTAATAATCAAACACCAAAACTAATGAAGAGATTTAATCATAAATCTAAATATATTGCTCTACTTGATTATAAATATCAGTATAAAAAGTGAGTTAACTGTGGTAAAATAGAGGGTTGGTGGAAGATTGTAATATATAATAAGAGGCCATTCACTTAGATTTTGTGACCCCATCCCTTTACGTAAATAAGCTCGTCAGGTGAATTTATGCCTACCATCTTAGGGGTAAGTCTTTAATAAATGTCACAAAAAAAGTTTGTACTTTGATATTACCCATCATCTCAACAATTTGTTTTACTAGTGATAAGTGCTTGATTGATTATCTATTTATTCCCTAATGCTTGGTGATCAATGTTTTTATTGCATCTAAGATACTTATTTTGGTTCATATTTTGATTTAGGTATAAGTTAGAGAATAAAAGAATCAAAATGAGTTAAATTCACATCCTTGGTGTAGTTCTCGAGATTTTTGGCTTTATTTGCCTTTGTGAGCGAAAGGAGATGGGGTAGGGTGAAAATAAGAAAAAGAATGGAAGAGTTGGATTTATTATAACTTACATGCCCATGTAGAAATGTATATAGTTGTGTATGTGACTTATGTGAATGTGTATAAGATCAAGTAAGTCACTGAAAATATGTACAAACTTGAAGATGTTGTTTCAACAATATATGTGACCCATATGCCTGTGTGAAAACCTACATGCCATGTAAATGGGTTACAAGCCTGTGTATCTAACTTTCATAGTTTCTAGAAAATTAATATACACGTTCTGAATTATTAACTAAAAAATTAATATTGCCAAGTACTAGTAAATATTCAGCACTAGCTGTTTATGTCAACAATTATTCAGAACAAAAACAAGGCAAAATACGCATGGTTGTTAATTATAAAAAATTAAACAAAGCAACTATATGGAGTTTGGACAATTGAATCGATTTCATAGTCTGATTCTATGGGTTCTAAGTTGGATGCTAAGGCAGAATTTAAAATATTAATCTTGTTATGATATTTATTGATGGTTTTACTAGTGTTTGTTTTGCATTTAGGACATTCATTAGCATAATGTCCTTCTTCTTTACATAGCCAACATTTACATTGTTTCTTTCCTTGGGGACAATAGACTCTTTTTGGTTTAAACTGTCTATATGCTTTTTTTCTAAATTTTTTTACATGATTTAAATAGAGGTTTATGTTTATAATATCATTTGGGATACTTTCGCCAGTTATACTTTTTGGTTCTAAATGTGGGATGTTTTATTTGGGGATGTTTATATGAGGTGAAATCACAAACATATTGTTGTGGTACCTCTGCATATTTGGAACAACATAGTTGAATGTTTTTATGTCTTAATTTTTTTTATGTAATTTGGTTTCTAAACATTTTTGTGCTAGGACTTCTTTAATAATTAGAATAGCTCCACCTAAATTATAGGCTACTATATTTTTGCTATTTTTGTCTTGAAACTGTTCTTCTACTTTTTGGTTAATAGGGTAAGGTAATTTTTGGATAATAGTTTAAATATACATTTCTTGTTCAGATCGGGTTAATTTGTAATAGTGTTTTTTTTTAAATTCAAAAATGTATTTTTCTAAATAACAAATGTCACAAATTCGCATATTATTTAAATTCCATAAAGTAGTTCGTCTTTCTTCGTTGTCGATTTCTTGTTTGTAAGAGACTATATTTTTCCTATAAATTCTTTATAAATTTCATGTAAAACTACTTGAAAGAGTTGTACACTTTCGATAGTATGTAGAAAAGTAGTGGTATATTTTATTCTTGTTTCATTATCTAAAAGGAAATCTAAAACGACGCCAGTTGTTTTGTAGGTAATAAAATTCCATTGTTCTATTGTCTAATCCTTCAAATGGTTTTTCTATTTGAATTATATTTGCAAATTTAAGAAATACTATTCAATTTAACCCAATCTGAACAAGAAATGTATATTCATATGTTTTTCCCAAAAATTACCTTACCCCATTAACCAAAAAGTAGAAGAATAGTTTCAAGACAAAAATAGCAAAAATATAGTAGCCTATAATTTAGGTGGAGCTACAATTACAACAACAAATAACAACTACAAAAACTTTACTAAATCAATATAAAATAGACATGGAATATTATGAAAATCGATATAATTATTTACTTTGTCATTAGTAATCCCGCTGGAATTAAACCTACAAAAGAAAATTTCAAACTAGCTTAAAATCTTCATCAATTTTATACTCATGAACAACCTCTCTTTAAAAATCTAATAAATCGACAAAATCTTATTTATTATGGTAAAATAGTTCATGAAACACCTATCCACATAGGTCAATGTACTGGTTGTATTGGATTAAATCTAATTGATCAAGAATACATTTTCAAACAAATACGAAAAATACCCGAAGATAAGCATCATAAAATTGGATATATACGTTTATCAACAATTCAAAATTTATTAAAATCAACTTTTCAAGAAGGAATAGACTCTTCTATTAGAATGGCAATTGTTGATGAACGAATGACAAATATAAATGATCAAATTATTGGAATTATGGATGGAAATTTAGCTTATGGAAAAATTAAATTTAATACTTGTCTTAAACTAGGAATCCCTTTAATATCCCATAATTTAGATGAAACAATAACCATTGCCTATAAGTTTTAATGAGAAAACAAAATGAATATAGGACAATATCCTTTTTCAATCACATATAAAATTAGTTATGCTTTAACAAATTCTCATCATAGTATTGAATTTAAAAATACAGATGCTTTTCTAAAAAGGTGATGGTAGATCTAAGCTGGTTAATTTCCTTAGTGACTATTCCGACTTGTTGTTGAAGGTCAATCAATTCAGCTTCCATTTTTGATAATGATTCCTTTAGACTCATAATGGTTGCTTCCATTCTCTGGTTAGAATATCTGCAAGACTGTTGTCAGTAGATTTGATATAATGAATATGAAAATTATACTGATTTAGTTCTAATTGCCATTGAATTAATCGCCCTTGATTGTAATTAGTTTTAATATTATATTTTGTAAATCCACATAAGTATTTTGGATCTATTTGAATGGTAAATTCAGCTGGTAATAGATCAATACGCCATGTTTTCAATGTTTTGAGACAGTCTAATATTTCTTTCTCATGAATTGTATACTTAATTTCAGTGGGATTGAGTGTCCCATTTATATACTTGCGTAATAAATACTTCTTTTGATTGGGTGGTTGTGCTAAAAGAAATCCTGCCCATGTTTCTAGACTGGCATTAATTTGTACAAGAAGTGTATCCTTCGGGAGATAATTATATAAAATAGGTAAGTCCTTGCACAAATATTTCAAAGTGCGTACTACTTCTGTATCTTCAATAGTCTAATAATCAAATTACGAGATCTACCCGAAATTCAATACCCAATATCATTAACTTAACCTATACCTCCTAGACTCTCCTTTTCTACCTCTAACAATGATACAGAAAAGACAAATGTCATTCTAATAGGAGAGTCTATTCCTTTTTGAAGAGTTGATTTTAATAGGATTTGAATTGTTGATAAATGTATATGTCATGACATTTATCTTCTGGTATTTTTTGTATCTGTTTGTAAATTTGTTCTTGGTCAATTAGATTTAATCTAATACAGCTAGTACATTGGTTATGCGAATAGGTGTTTCATGAACTATTTTACCATAATAAATAAGATTTTGTCAATTTATTATATTTTTAAAGATAGGTTGATAGATATCTTGTCCAGATTTTAAGTTTAATGGCGTTTTATTTATTTATTTTTGCTTTTCTTTGGTTAATAAATTAGTTATATGAAAAACTCCAGTTGATTCAGTTAACTCTAGATTTTCTACTTCTAAAATATTTTGGTCATTTTAGTGATGATAGGGAGTGCTGATCTAATGATTGAGTAATGTATTTTCTAAATAAGTTAGTTCATGAGTATAAAATTGATGAAGATTTTGAGCTAGATCGAATTTTTCTTTTGCAGGTTTAATTCCAGCGGGATTACTAACGAAAATTTGTATATAATCATATCAATTTTCATAATATTCCATATCTATTTTATATTGATTTAGTAAAGTTGTTGTAGTTGTTATTTGTTGTTGTAATTGTTAACAAATAAGACAAGAAGTCATATTGAAAATATAAAGTTTAGACGGAGCATATCAACAATGCCTAAGAATTAACTTAGAGTCTTTAGTCAAAGTTAATTATAGAGGCCTAAATATCATCATGATCTTAGCATATAAGACACCAATAACACCAGAAGCTCTTCAAATACTCAAACGGTTTGAGCAACCCTTTTCCACACTTAACGGTATTTTTGAGGAATTATCAGTTCAATGGAAATATGCTACTTACCAACAACTCAACAGTCATGAACAACATCAGTGTATCTACTATCCGATCACTTCCAAACAAGACAAAGAAGAAGACAGCTCTATCGAGGCAATAATTGAGGAATAAAAGACAAAGGAAAAGCCATTTAAAAATGTAGGCCCTAGTTGGCCCCTAAATATAGCAGATTCCTTTACTTTTTAGCTTTTTAGCTTTTGCTTTTTAGAGTCCACATTTAGGATGTGAGCTTTGAAGAGCTATGAGCAACTAACATTTTTCCTTCCAATTCAAAGGGGACATCGAGGCATGTTAACCTGTTTATGCATTGATAAATCTTAATGATGTTTTTCCTAACTCTCTTTTAGAATTGATTATGTTATTATGTATTTAAAGTTTATTATTTATGTATGAATCATGTAGATAGGACATGCTCTATCATTCATGTATGGATTTATTGTCATAATCATAATTACAATCCGTATTGTTGTTAATATGATTCAACTGTGGTAGACTAATGACTGGGCATCATTAAGGATAATATTTCATAAGATATTGTGTAATTATTGCTTAGATTAACCTATTTTCCTATTCCTTAATGCAACTATTACACTAAATCTAGAGAGCTTGTTGAAGGTTGTTTGACAGTTATATGTAATTGAAGAACTTGTTTTAATTAGTAATCTAAGAAAAAATTGAGATTAACAGAGTTTGTTGTTAATCCACAATTAATAGTTTTAAAGAGAGGATAGAGAGCAACATTACAATTGATTATGCATATTCATATGAAGATTAAGATTGAATTGATAATGGGACTTATGCCTATTAGTTAATCTTTGTGATTTTAAGTTGTTTGATTTAATTTGTCTTTTGTTGTTTAGATTGATTTAATTGCATCAATTGAATTCATCCAAACCTCACAATCCTATTATATTGATTAGTTTATTATAAAGGTTAGTCATGTACTCTCCATGGATATGGTCCTTTCTCACCATTACTAAAAGTTTAATTATGTAGATTTAGGTTTCTTTAATGCATTTGGCATGCACTAAGAATTTTACATAGTAAAGTTAATTTAGCCTTTTATTTGATATTAATTGGTGCTTTCTATATTTGTTTATAATTGGTTTTTATATTTGTTTCTTGATCTTTTTATTTTTGTTAGTACTTGTGTATAATAGTGACTAGGTCCCCTCATCAAGATCCTTTATAATTTGATTAAAAGGTCAAAAAAATATTGCAAAGATTGCATAAGGAGAATGTAGCAAGTCTTAAGGGATTGATTTGGAAAAAGCTATGACTAATCTGAGAACTTTAAGCGAGTTGGTTGCCTTAAACTTGAACCAAAGACGTCTATGCATTACTTTCCCAAATTTTGCTAAACATATTACTTTTAAAATTAAGTCTAGTTTGATACATCTTTTGCTACAAGCATCCTCACTTGTAAGAACATAAAAGTTAGGAGCATCTTAAGAAGCTTGATGTGGTATGTATTAGTATGAAATCTCCAGAGATGACATATTTCATATCGAGAGCTTTTCTATTTTCACTAAAAGATGCAACAAAAGATTGTAATTTTGATTTTCCTCTAGGGAGTGTTACCATATGGAATGAAATGAAAGTCTTAAATTTTCTAAATTAATTGATTCAAACCTAGCATTCAAACCAAAACTTTCCATAAATTGATTGGGTATGGTAGCATTCTATATCAATTAAATGATAACAATAAGCTTATTGAAAAAGACTAGATGCTAAATTAAATAATTGAGATAGCTATAACTATTTATCTTGGTTTTGTTATTTATCTTAAGTATAGTATTCAAATTTATAAATAACCTATTAGCTAATTGTCATAATCCTTCATGACAATTGCAGATAATTGAATTTGTGGATAGCTATAGAGTATTCAATATTAAATTAACTTTTCAGATTAATCAATATTAATTATTCATGAAATATAAGAATACAAAACAAGAAATACTTGAATTAAACCATGATATAAGTTTAGAACAAAACCTTACAAGGTTATAATTAGTGTTTTTAGTCACCTTGAATAAGAATATTTGGGTTTAGCCACACATGGCTTTAGTTCCAACACCAAAAATAGAAGAAAATATGGAAGATTGAGAGAAAACAAAGAAGAAGAAAAAAGAATGTTAAAGAAGGTGAAAGTTGAGTTTTCCTCTCCCTTTCCTACTTTAAACCTAGTCTCCTTCTATCTTGCAAAGATCCCTATCAAAAACAAATCCAAATCCCTACATAATAGGGATGGAAAGAAGTTTCCTAAATGAATTCCAACTTTTTAAGTGAATTTGGCATTGGGCGTGATATCGCCTTATCCACTGTAGCAATATGTCCAGATTTTCCAAAATTCATGATTTTGACCAATAATGCTTCAATTTGATGCAATCTCCACTTTTTGTCTCCTAAAATAAAAAACGTTAATTTTCCTATTTAATCGCCAATATATATCCAAAACAAAATCATAACAAAATAACATGTTATCAAATTTATAGGGGAGTTTATTAGTTCTAGAATTTTGTACAAGCTGTATATATGCAATTTACATGTAATAAGGAAAAAAAAAACTTGCCCATACAAAAATACTTAAATATACTATCCATGCACGTTTGAAATGTGGCAGAAGCATTAAAGAGTCCATACAGAATACGATGATATAAAAATATACCAAAGGGATAAGTGACGATATTATTCTCTTAATTTTTGAGTATAACTAGGATTTGGTGAAAACATTAATAGCCATCCAAACATTAATAGCAAGAACAACCAACTAAATGGTCTAATGTTTGATCAATAAATGGAAGTGGAAAGTGATTATTTCTAATGGATGCATTTAGCTTTCTATAATCAATACAAACTTTTCACCAATTTTTGAACACAAGTGGGCACTAGCTCACCATCATAATTCTTTACTGCAGTTATACCTTTTTTTCTTTGGAATTACCTAAGTTAGACTTACCTAATTATTGTTAGAAATCAAGGAGATCATACCTACATTTACAAGCTTAAGTATCTCTTTATTTACAACTTCCATCATATATAGGTTTAACCGACTTTAAGGTTCTCTTAAAGGCTTACAATTCTCTTCCAAAAGGATTCTACACATGTACAAGGAAGGACTCGATCCCTTAATACATATTATGGTCTGTTTAATAGCCTCCTTTGTTGGATCCTAAATTTTTCTAAATTTCTTATTAATTGTTTAATGATTTATTCATGATTTTTTTGTTTGTTTAATTATTGTATTTATTTTTAGGATTGGTTCATTAAATTAGCAAGTATGAATAGAAATTAGAAGTTTGAAATTGGAATGAAGTGTTAGAAATTAAGTTAGCTTAAG
>JANIJH010000225.1:56301593-56313380 GCA_024520975.1 Erythroxylum areolatum
GTTATCGAATTCAATTTATCCAATTTGAATTCGCCTCGTTCTTCGTATCCGTGCCTGCTTTTCGGTTGGGATCCGGTCCCCGGATCGGGTCCCAACATAATTGTTTATAAATTTGATTATATTGAGTGTATTTAGTGATTTATATGTGAAAAACTGATTTGAAGAGTGTATTTAGTGATTTAGAATTTTTGGTGAATTTTGGGGAAATTTCTAAAAATTTGGGTAATTTTGGACTAGAAAAATGCCAAGTGGTAAGAAAAATGATAAATGGTAGTAGAATTTACTGTTAATGGGCAATGAAAATTGTGATAAACGACTTTGAGATTTATTTCCAAATATCACTGAAAATTTAGAGACAATTGGATTAAAAATTGGAGTCAAATAGCCTTTTTTTTTTATAGGGGTCCATATGGGACCATAAGAAGGTGCCAAGTGGTAGTGATAAGTGTCACTACAACTCACCACTACTCTCTCTCACGGTTATTTCACTTGAAAGACCAAAATAATTGTTACATCTTTCATTTTTAACTCTTGTCTTCTTCTTTTCGTGGGCTTCTATTCTCCTTCTTTATGAATTATGTTGCCAACCATCATCAAAATTGAACCTTGCTTCCATCTTTCACTTGCTACTTCCTTCATGTTTTCTTCTTCATTTCCATAAGAAAACCCAAGCCTTCCAACCTTCAAGATGATGATCATGGGTTGTGTGTGAGGGTTAAGGGATATTTTGAAGATGTTGGGGCAATATCAAGTAAGTATTGTGTGAATCCTTTAGAGATGTTGGTTTATGAAACACAAATGGTGATTTATTTGTCATTGCATGATCATGAAAAACAATGGTTGTATTTCATGAACACTGTGGGTTTAAGATATGAAAATTTTTTATGTGTGGCTTTCAAATAGTTGATGATCTAGATGTCTTAAGATAGTGTAGAAATGATTTTTGAGCTAGAAAGAACCATAAAAATATGCATAAGAAGAGTACAGAAAATTGAAAAGTTGATAGAGAAATGTATGCTCTGTTTTTTTTTCACCATGTATATATGTATACATGCGTGAATATCTTTGGTGGCTGGAGACATGAATCGAAAATGAGTATAGGGCTAAGATGAAAGGTGAACTAGTGATATATAAAAAAGTTAAGATGAAATGGAAGAGTTGATGGAACTGAATGAGTGTAGCAGAGAATAGTGAAATACAGAACATGAAGTAGATCATGACTGATATTTGGTTTTTGATGACTTGTATAATTAGTGGTACTGTAAATGTATTGTGAATGAGTTAAATGGAAATGGAGTAGAAAAGTTGATTTTTGTATGAGTTGTGTTAGGGTAAGATCTGGAAACAAAACTGGTAGTTGATCTAGAAAATGTAGCAACAACATGATCTCTGAGTATGCTTCTATATTTTAGCCATAACTTTTTCTCTAATTATCCAAATGAGATGATTATTAATTTGGATTAAATTAGAGACATATATCTACATTTTTCATGAAGAGATAAAATTTAAATTATGTCATTAAGAGTCTCAAAGTTTAACATGAAATTGGGAACTGGGTGTAATACACTATAGGAGGAATGTGTATTTTGTGTTCTAAATTCAAGAGAAAAAATGTATTGATCTAGGAAGATTTTGATAACATTGTCTTCATAAAAGTTGTATATCTTTCTTTTACCTTTCGAACGGTATAAAGTATGAAAATTTTAGGTATGGAAGTTGAGAGATATGACCATTACAAGTTAGGATGTCACAGAGGATGTATATACAAGACAGCCTCGGTTGCGCTCGCGACAAAGAAAGATGCAATCGCACCTGGGAGTAGCCTTCTTGTTTCGATTGCACCTCATTAGTTCACCCATGTTCTACCACCCGAGGTGTGTTCCAGTTCTGAACATGTTTGATTCTTTTCACCATAACTTTGTCATCCGACCTCCAAATGAAGTGATTCTTGAACCAATAGATTACTAACACATTTATGAATAGGTATGATTTCATAACATCCATTCTAGTATTTTATGAACAGGTATGATTTCATAACATCCATTCTTGAACCAATAGATTACTAACACATAACTTTGGTAGCATTATGATTTGATTTGAAAAAAATTGAATGAAGGAAAGTGAGGGAATCTATTAGAATAATATGAATAGGTATGATTTCACTTAACATGTTTGGGTATTTCGATTATATCTTATTCTGTAGTTATCCAAATGAGATGATTTTTTATTGGAGTAAACTAAAGAAATAGTATTTACGAATCACATGAAGAAGTCAAATTTTGATACAGTCTTTAAGACTTTCAATTTCTAGATGGAATTTGAGTATAGTGTACTATTTTAGTATAAGAACATTTCGAGAATATTGAGGTATAATTTTCAGATTACCAAATCAAGTTGAACGATCTTGATGTCATAGAAACTTAAGAAATATATAAGAGAGTATTGCTAAATTACTTCATTTTAATTTTCTAAATGATTAAGAAAAATAGACCCGAAAGTTAGTTTTTAGGAAAAATCTGAAAGTGATACAATGAGAAATGAATTGTGATTTTAATGGTTTTATTAAGGTATAAGCCTAAGTACAAATGATACTTAAGTGAGTTTTGAGATAGGATTAATTAACTGATGAAGATAATGGGAAAATACCCGGGATTGTCATGAACATGTGTTGTATATATTTCATTACATACATGTGCATTATTAAATACTTATAATTGTGCAAATTGTGATATGTGAATATTACTTGTTATAAAGGAACAACTGGAACGTCAACCGCCAGATGTTGCTAGAACATCCAGGCAATTGCTTTGGGAGTGACTTGTGAGTAACCTAGACGGTCTCACTCAATAAATTGATTGTTTTATATTATGTTTGAATTATGAATGAATGTGATTTGATTGTGTTGATTCCGGACAATGAAGGTCTGATGATTATGATATATGAATGAGATATTGAAGTGCTACTTGTATGTGAATATGATGAACTAAATGTTTCATGACATGATTGATTATGACAGATGCATTCCATACATAAATGCATAATCAGATAATGAGAGTTGTGACTTGAGTAGCCACCGAAACTGAGCTTAAAGCTCCAAATGTGAATATGAGCCAAAGGCTCACTATGTAAAATGAGCCTTGTATTCCCAACAGATAAGGGACAGTATAAATAAGCTCGGTATTAATAATGGATACGGGACAATTTAGGCACTCGGTCACAATAATGTAATAATCAGAAAAGAGTCACATAAGCATTCATATGTATTTTATTAAGCACGTTGGATTGATTGAAATGCTAAATTGTCTACTCTTGAGTGAGAATGTGATATGTGATGAGCTATTCAAAGTTGTGAAATATATGTTATATGTATGATGTGTTGCGTGAATTGAGTGAACCATCAATGATGGTTACCTCATTGAGTTCACAAAACTCACCAAAATTGCAATGTTAAATTTTCAGGATCAAGAGATGATCTTAGCTACTGAGAGGCGCGATAAGCAGTTAGCCTTGTAATTTTGGGAACAAGAAGACATGGCTCAAAGGTCGGTCAGCTAGGTTTAGACAGATTAGATAGATTTTTGTGTATTTCCTCTTTTATATAGCATCTTTTGTATTAGGATGTGATGATGTACATGTTCAGATGATCTAGGAAAAATACCAATGTATACATTCGGTTTTTAAGATATGAAAGGAGGATATTTGTTTAAATTATTATGTTTTTCCATATGATGTTTTTTGTAAAAAATGATGCCGTTTTAATTAAATGTTGAAATTAAGCATAGCGTGCCGTTATCATAGGTTATGTATTGGAATGACCTAAGGGTGTTTCGGTATGTACCCTAAGGGGGCGTTACATTTTGTGGTTGTGTAAGAAGGAAAAAAGAAAGAGGAACAGAAGAGCTTTCATTTGAACCAATAATTTCATTATTTGGTGAAGATTCAAGATAAGTTTAATTTTAATCCTTTGGATTTATGGAAAAGTTTGGGTTCATGAAGCTTAGGAAATGTATGGGTTTAAGTATTTTAGAATCAATTTTAGTGAATATGCTTTGTGGGAATTTTCAATTGAATTCCTATTGAAATGGGATTTTTTCCAATGTTAAAGAAAATCAAGAAGGGCAAGAGGAGCAAGAAGAGACGCACATTTGAGCAAGTTTTTAAGTAAGGAATTTAGGTGGGTTACATGTTTATAATTGAGTTGTTGAACTATAAATGTGATGCCCTAATACCCCTTAGGAGAATATGGAGACGCCATGCAGACAACATAACATACATGCATATAGAACTGAGACAAACCAATACATACGAAACATTCATCAACATTTCGCGGAAGCATAGCATTCAAAAATAAACATATCCAAAACATATGAAACATATCATAATTTCAGAAACCAGCCTGAATTAAGGTTATTACAAACCTTCAAATAAATCCAAAGTCATATACATCAAAGACAAGCCAAAAACAAACTAAAAAAAAACAATTTTAACAAAACAAGACTCAGACTCCATTGGCCATTGCAGTTGACTCGTCCTAGTCCTTATGTCCTTCTCTCTGAACCTACACAAGGTAAATCCGCTGTGCTAAGCACATAGCTTAGTGAGTAATAACTAATCTATACATAAACTGACAACTAATTATACATAATTATGATATATCAGAAGCATGCATTAACAGTTTATCGGAAAGAACAATTCAAACATATTATATTGGATCTCAAACAGATTGTACAGAAAACAGAACTAAGTTACAAAAGATGGCACAAACCCTTCATTATCAGAACACAATTTCTTTGTTTATGTTATAGTCAGACAGAAATCAGAATACAAAATCATATACTGTTAAATCCATTTATAGAAGCGAGTAATGGGACTTATACAGGAGATACCATGATTGGTATCAGCAGGAGAGACACATGTCTTAATATCAGGAGACACCGAAGTGTCAATACAGGAGACATTGAAGTGTCGATACAGGAGACACCGAGGTGTCAATAACAGGAGCAGCTGCAGACCCTTCTAGGCATGCTTATTTACCCACGACTAGGACTTGACAGTTTTAAAACCAAACAAATTCATTTCATATTCAACATAAATAGCCAATCATTGGTTTAATGCCAAAATTCAAACATATCAATCTGACAGCTTTGCAAATCATTCAATGGACTAAAGTCAAACAGCAAACAAATAGTCAAAGTAGAACTATCCAAAATTTCTCACTAGATTTTCTTACTGAATTACCCACAATTATTCAACAAGAGTTACTTACAAATAAGACCAACTAAATTACTTACAAAAACTATTGTCTAAAATTACTTACAAATCTCCCTTATTGCCTATTGCCTTGACGTCCCGACAATATTTGGAATTGATCGCTCGATGGGTTTCTTTAAAACATTTAATACAAACACATATCATTATTGTGCATAATTATAAATTAAATTATGCACATTCATGTATAATGCATTTTTATGAAAAATTCTAGGTTTCTTATCCTTAATCTTATCACATTATCAATCATGTGAAATCATACTCAATTCCTCAATCCACATTTATTTCACTAACAACCTTCGAGTCCACTTTTCTTAATTATTCTTATCAGGAAAGTGAGGTAATTAGCTACAACTTCCTTCTAGAAAGTTGTTCCTCTTTGTCTTAGGTTTCCATTGGCATAAAGTTCATCCAATTTTGTTTAGTATACTGAAAGTTATACTTAAAAGGTTTTTAACTATTCTTAAGCTTCAACAAAATTCTTATCTCAACTTTCAATCAGATTATGAAATTCTTAAAGGTAGAATTAGAATTTAATATCTTCAGAAAATTTGTATCCTTATGTCTCTAGTTTACTCCAAATTAAAAATCACTCCATTCAGATAACTACAGAGAAAGTTATGTCTAAAATACCAAAGTATGTTCAAGTTGTCAGGAAACTTCACCGTCACGAGCCAAAAGTTGACCGCAGCTAACTTTCCAGAGAGCAAAATTCTTCAAAATTTTCTTAAAAGTTTGCTGCAGTGAACTCAAGAGTTAGCCACAGCGAACTTTCACATAAACGAAATCCTTTAAGTTGACCGCGACGAACTAAGGAGAGTTAGCTGCGACGAACTTTACTACATTTTATTCATCTTATTCTTTCATTCTTTTCCCAGATTTTCTCACTTCCATCTTACTCAATGAAGACATATGACACTTAAACCAATTCTTCTACTTCCATTTCAGTTCATCACAACTCATACAATTCAAAACTCAAGAATCAAAAGTCAAGCTTCAAAATCGAATATGGAATCTGTGTTTTCTCTCTCTACTGCTACATTCATTTTCATTAACACCCATTCATCACAACCACTCAACTCATCCGAAACCTTTCTACTTCTCTAAGTTTCTCTTTAAGCTACATGCAATCGGTATTACACCTCCACCTTTCCTTTGTACAATATTATCAACTCATCTCATCATTACTTTCACTGAAACCATTCAACTTATATAACTCATGCATGTGTTTATTCTCAACACATAAGACATCTTCCAAGTCATGCATGTACTTATTTCCAATACACATCATCAGAATCATTCATAAAACTCAGAAAGCTAAAACTTTACTAACCTTGTTTTCAGAAAATCACCAGGGTTTCGATGATGGTTGAGGAGCAAGACTAGAGAGAGAAAAACAAACTAACAGCTGGATCAACTACTTTATGTTGTAAAGTACAATACTGATGTAGGAATCCAAAAACTAGTGTTTTGATGAAGAAGATTTAGTGATTTTTCAAAAAACACCAACATAACCTGAAGAACAACAAGGCTTTTGTGATTTTTCCTCTCTAGCACAAGTACTCACGTGTGTTATTATCACATGTATGGTTTCTAAATTGACACATGGCTCATTGTATGAGTGTCATTTTTCATGCACATAGAAGTGCTACTTGTCATTAAGCCATTGGTATATTTTTCATAATATTCAAAATAACCTCAAAATTTTCAGAAAAATTCTTAAAATTTCCAAAAATTCCAAAGTAATACTGATAATCTCCAAATAAATTTTCATCACTAATAGACCCCAATTCTCATCTTAATCAAAAGATTTAAAACCAATTGTACCCGAAAATGTCAATGAATGCATGTACAAATATTGGTATGAGTCTAAAAATGCATATGCACAAATAAGCAAAAACTCAATTATGCAAAGCATACTATGCATTGAAATTCCTTAATATTCTAACCCCTAATATAGGGCGTTATAATAAATGTTTTTCTGACATTTTGGAGTTAAAGGATTTTCAATTGCTTCATAAATGTTGCATTCATTGCTTCTTATATGATTTAAGAATTGCTACATATTTGGTACTTGAATTTTTTTTATGAATTATGAAATGAAGATGGAAATGATATTTGAAAATATATCATGCTTGTGGGAATTTTGTTTCCGAAATGTGCCTTTTTGGGCAATATTTTGCAAGTCATGAAATTCATGTTTGTGTGGGTTAGTGGTGGTCCATTATGTTATGTCACATGCACATTGACTATGTTAAAGGCTTCTTCAGCCTGCCCGCTAATGGCATAGAGCTCCTTTATGGACTCCTTCATCTTTACAAACTACACAAAACCATTATGTGGCTTTGTGATCGTCTGTTCTGTTATTATAGGAGATTCGCAAGAACTCCCACATGGACCTACCCAAACCATCTTGATTGCTTATTTTTTTATGATGTGTTGACAAGTTTGATGCATACATGATTTAATCTGTTTATGAATTGATTGACAAGTTGAGAATTTGAGAATTATGTGTTTTATGGATTCGATGCAAGATTTAGTATGGAAATGAATGTTTATAATGGTTTTGCTTGTTTCTCGGTTATATGCTTGTTAACCACGACCTTTTAAGCTCACCCTCATTCCGTCTCCATCTCCAGGTGATGAGCAAGAGATCAAGTAAACGATAGGCAAGGTATCACTCCAAATTTACATCCTTTGTATTTTGAGTTAGTTGTTAGGAATTGAAGCACATTGCTTTAGTTGCATTTCAAGTATTACTTGTTGAAGTATACTTTGTATTTTTGGGTTATGAGACAAATGTTGTATTGTGGCTTGAAATACCCATTAAAGCTTTTTAAAAGTCTTATCTTTTGATATAAATGAAATATATTTAGGATTGCTTATGATTTTTTATGTTTTCACAATTCATTCTCAAGAGATTAAGGTTTTGAAGAAGTTTCTTTTGTGTATGTTTGTATACATCTTTTGGTTGAGTTATAAATGTGGTTTTAGAAGTGTATGTGCAAATGTTAATGTCAGATAGTTGGGTTTGGGTGTCTAAAATCTGAGGGTTTTGCTATGGCAAAGCCAAATTTTGGCCACGACGAACCTTTCATAAAGGGTATTTCTGTTTAATTTTGGCAACTTTATCACATCGAAGACAAACTTTCGTCGTGACATATTTGTCTCGAGAGGTACTCAGGTTTTGATCGGGCGTCTTCACCGCGGCGAAGCCAGCCTTTCGCTATGATATTTGTCCCAAAGGGTGTAGGCATTTAATCCGAGGAATTCACTGCAGCAAAGCCAAAGGTTGACCGCGGCGAATTTATCCCAAAGGGTATTTAGAATTACTTCCATAGTTTCGCTACGACAAACCCACCATTGCTAGCGACAAAGTTTTCATTTCAAATTGAATGTTTTCAATTCCCTCTCGCATGACCTTCATGCGACCGCCTCAAGTGGTCCCCTTGAGATAGGTAACGGGAACCGGGCCTAATAGTATGTCACCAAAATTTTTAAACATTCACATGAGTTAACTGTGTCCATAATATACATGTTATTTATAACTTCTATAATATGTTTTATATGAATTATATAATATTTGCTTATATTTAATTTCACTCCAATAAAAGTAGGAATTAGCGACAGAAAATTACCGACGGAAAGAAACAGTTGCAAATTGCCTACAAAAATTCTATTTTTTTTCAAAAAATTGTCAGGAAAAATTTCGTTTAGCAGAGGTAGCAATATCCGTTGCTAAATATGGAGGAAAATCAATTTGCGACGGTACCAAATTCTGTTGGTAAATAAGGCGGAAATTGTTGGTAGAATAATAAGATTTTGAGTTTGCCGATGGAAAATTTCCATCTGTAAATTTCCGTAAATTTTTAAGCTGTACATCATCATCTACTTCGACTTGAATGTTTTTAAGTTAAAGAAAATGACGTCATTCCGTTTGAAAAAACCAAATGACGTTATTTTGTTTAAGTTAAAACTCATCTCCAAAGCCCTTTTCCCCCCCACCTATAACCGAACCTCTCCCACTTGCATCATCTCCTTCTTTCTCCAAATCTGTTGCATCTCAAGTGTCATCTCCTGTCTGGCCAGTCTGTCGTCGATGTTATGGAGCTACTGCGTCTTTTGGTTGTCGTCTTCTCTGGCCAGTGTTGTATTTTTGTGGAGGTATTTTCGTGGATGTATTTTCGTATAATGGATGCTAGTTATATTTGGGTATTTGATTTTTTGGCATTTGTTTGTGTATTTTGTGATTGGAAAACAAATTTTAGGGAGCAATATTAGTGATAGAAAGGACAAGACGTGATTTTGGTTGTGATATTGGGATGAATTTTTTATGCATATAAGGTGTTTGATGAAATGCCTGTTCTTTGAAAATTGTATTTGTGTGACTATTTAAGTTCTATCTGTTTTGTTTAATTAGAGAGTGAATAATGTATTTGTGTGACAATGTTGACAATATGTAATTGGTTTATGGTAGTTTGAGAATAAGGTGTTTGATGAAATGCCTGTTCTTTGAAAATTGTATTTGTGTGACTATTTAAGTTCTATCTGTTTTGTTGAATTAGAGAGTGAATAATGTATTTGTGTGACAATGTTGACAATATGTAATTGGTATATGGTAGTTTGAGAAAGGTGTGTGAAATAGGGGCTAAATTAGGCTATAAAAATATTATTAGCGCATGGTATTTGATTCTTAGGAAGGAGTTAGTTGATGGTTTGAAGATATTAGAGTTCAATTAGAGTACGCTAGTTTTTATTAAATTATTAAAGTTGTATGGTATAGTTGATGTATATTTAAGATATGTTGATGGATTAGTATCATTTATACTTATGATAAAATAACATGACAAATAGCATGAAAAAGAGGCTGATGATGTTAATGATGCAAATGTAGATGTAGAACTTGAATCAAATGAAAATACTGGAATGGATGTTAGTGACACTAAATAGGATGTTAAAGGAAATGAAAAGAAGCATAATTTAAATCATTATAACTTAGATTTTGACATTAGTGTTGATGTAGGTCATGAGACCATAAACGTTGATGTAAAAGATCATGAGAGTTTCTTAGCTAGTTATGGATATCCTAATGCTTACAAAATATATGCAACTTTGTGATGACTTAGTCAAACCAAGAGATATGTTCATGATTTTGTTTCCACAAAATAGTTATTATATATGGTCTTTAACATTGTGAAACACTTTAAAGAGGCAATTGATGATTATACATTTGCAATAATATTTGATTTGAGTTTTAAGAGGAATGAACCCAAAAGGATTCAGTACTTTTGCATAAAAGGATGTCTATTTGAACTGTATGATTCATTTGGCATGAAAGATAGATGCTTCAAGCTCAAAACATTGAAGTTAGGTCATAAGTGAAATCAATCAACAAGCTAAGGTTGGTTATGCCCAATTATATTGTGAGATATTTCGAGAAAAAATTATTGACAATTTAAGTATTAAAATTAAAAAATTATAGAAGAATGCTAGAAGAAATTGCATTTTTTAGTTAATTTTAGCATGAGAAAGTATACAAGGAGGAAGGTCTTAAAATCAAAGTCAAAGGAGTAACATAATGGAGATAGAAAACTTTATGGTTATAATAGTTAATCTTATTTGAATTTATATCAATTTGCATACTGCTTTTAATTTATATCAATTCGTGTGCTGCTTTGAAATTCATTGTCTTCTTTGCTTTGTTTTGGTTATCTTATTTAGTCGTCAGATCATTCTAGCTCCGTCATCATCTTCCTTCACATACTTCAGGAAGATCCTTCTGCGTGTCAATTGAGGCAAGTGATTTTGTTATTTACTAGGTTTTTATGAACATGGTTAAATTTGGGTATTTGTGTTGGCCCCTGAATTTTTTTCATTTGAATAAGCATGATTAGATTATTTTGGGGTCTTGCTAGATTAATGTATGTTGGAGTTAATTAGCATGTTAATGTGAGAAAGATGATATGATATAAGTTAAGGGAATTAAAGAGTTAAGGTGATAAGTAGCATGAGGGGTAGTTTAGGAAGATCACTTAAGCATTAAAGTCTTAAGGCATGAGGGAAAGGGCAATATGGACATTGTGCATTCATTAAGGGTATAAAAGAGAGAAGAAAAGGCTTGTCTTGTATTGGAAGAGAGATAAAACAAAAATTGGAGAAAAGACAGGAGAGAGAGTGTCGTGTAGGAGAAAAGAAAAGAAAAAAAAAAGAGGGCTAAGCTAGGTTTCAACTTTTCTTAACCTTTAAGAGGGATTTTGAGAGTGATCAAGAGGGGAAAAGGAAGAGGAAGGTTAAAGCTTCCATTAGAGCCAAGAAACCCATTGTTTGGTGAAGATTCAAGACAAGTTTGTCTTTTGATATTTGGATTTTTGGAAGGGTTTTGGTTCAAAGAGCTTAGGAAATGTATGGGTTTAAGTATTCTAGGGTCAATTTTATGAATATATTTCTTTGGGTTGTCCAATTTGAATTCCTTTTGATTTGGGGTTTTTGTCAATGTTGAAGAAAATCAAGAGAGGCAAG
>JANIJH010000225.1:56500001-56510097 GCA_024520975.1 Erythroxylum areolatum
TTCAAAATATCAAAATTTCACTAACCTATAAAATTTTCAATGTAATAACATTCAAAATTCTCGAAAATTCACCAATCCATCCAATTTTACCCGGAATTATTCATGAATGCATGTACAAGTATTTTTCATGTGCAACAATCAAGTATAAATATGTAGGAAGTTATGCATGAACATGTAGAATACATCCCTAACTCTCATTAGACACTCACATTTACCATCCTACCCTTCCCACTAGTAATGGGATGTTACAAGATAAATATGTGGACAAAATGGGATGAATTTGATGATAACAGATGATTCATCAAGATTGCATGAATAGTATAAATGATAGTAGCAAGAAATCTTCTTTCAAAGAAGAATGTCACTGAATTAGATTAAGCAGATCAGATAGTTTATGTTAAGAATGATCAATGAAAGAACAAATTGGGAATGAATACGTAATGATTCAAAAGTAAATATTGGAGTCATATCCCTAGCGGAGACTTAAGCATAAGAGGTAGAATATAATACTGAGAATGTATGTATTTTTGTTTGATGTAAAGTATCCAACTATATGAGTGGATTCTTGATTTTGAGGAGACATTAATTACTAATATGAGGAGTATATAGGTCGATGTTATAATTTGTGTAAACATGTTCGGGAGATACAAATTTGACCTGATGAATGTATTAAAAACATTGGAAGTTAAGATTGAAAATAAATTGAAATGTGTGGAGAAACTGGTATGAATGAGCAAACATTAGAATAAGTTAATGTGAGATATGAGGAAGTCTAAAGAATGGAGAAGGTCATTCGAGAAAGGAAGTCAATTGAAAATTTTAAAATAACGTGAGATTGAGGAATTAGTTATTTAAGGAATTATGACAACTAATCATGGGCATATGGAGTTTGATAATAATTGTTTGAGTCAACAATTGCCCCGACAATACTATGGTATTGAAGACTAAAGCGATCCAAGAAAAATTTGATGATATATTAATGTATTAGAAAAGTTGAGAAGAATAGTTGAATACTCGAAGAAAAGTGTGTAAATCGTATTAGTAATGAAAGTAAAGAGAATTTTGAGGAATTATACTGATATAAATTATATCGTATGGATTTGGAGATTTTATGGTATACAATGATGTGGTATAAGAGATTTGGACAAAATCCAATGCAGCCTAATAAACTGATTTCATATGTATGGAGACAACTAAAGTCCTATGAGTTGACTATTCAATACATGATTTAAGGTTGCTATAGTAGTGATTACTTTGAAAGTTTGGAGACAGTGTATGTATAGGAACATCTTAGATATATATATATACACATACAGATCATTAAAGTTTAAGGTAATTATTGAGTTGAGAGAATTGAATATGAGATTGAAACAATTGATATAAGTATTGAAAGACTATGATTGTACAAATGTGTATTTCCTAGTATAGTTAGTGCTGTATCTAATGCATTAAGCAGAAATCCCAATAGTAGTGAAGCACGAATTCAGATATCGAGGTTACCAGATCTAGTGCAAAAAGGAGCATAAAATGTGGAGTTGAATTTTGCGCAAATCAAAACGCTATTTGCTATGGAATAGAAGATCGGTTCATATGAAAGGATTAACCAAGCCTAAATTGAGGATTCAGAAATTGTGAATCTTACTAAGAAATCAGAAAGTGAATACGAATTTTGAGTTAGAATAGGAAGAATGATACTTTGTGATTGAAATAAGAACTATGTGTAATCGATAGAGGTGATAGAGCAAAAAGATTGCTAGAAAAATACAAATGGAAACGTAAGTTATACATCCTAGTAGGAATACGTCGGGACATCATTTAGTGGCTAAGAATGTAGAATCAAGTGACTAAATGTTTGAATTGTCAACGGTCTTAATTGTCAGAGATATGCTTAAGGCATTATATTTTGGAGTTCATAAGAACATGAGATCAATGTATAGTTTTATTTGACTTCAAGCATCACAATCATCATCGTAATGATTTTATTAGAATACTGTATGAGGAGTTAGATGATAGAAAGAGTCGTCGCTTTTGTATTGTGATGATTAAGGCCTAAAAGGGGTTGAGGGCCAAAATTGATTGAGAGGTTGTTGATAAGTGAAATTGATCTATATTAGAAATTAAGTGATTTAAGAAAGATGAATGAATTAGGTGGATCAACACCAAAGGCATGGAATACAGTAAGTTAGACATAAGAGTTAAGTGTATTAACACTACAGTGATGTGAATTATTAAGTGAAAGATAAATTTATCTCTGAGAGTATCACCGTGCCAAGATGTCCTTAGGTTAGGAAGAAGGATTAGCTATATCCGACATGAATTAGTCTATACAAAATAATTATGAGAAGTGCTACTGATGAAAGATGTCTTAGACTTGTAATATGATATATGTAAGTATGTTAAGAAATATTGATATGATATGATATTGGTATTATCAACACAGGAAGTGAAAAATTTAGTAATCTGAAATATATTGAGGAAATAGATAAGATAGTGTGATACTTGAATAAGTCATGGAAGCATTGATCAAATCCGTTAACGAGGGTGATTTGGAAGAAATTATTTGAATGATGAAGTTAAATGAAAAATGGAAGAGCATGAGAGGAGGAGACATAGCCCTACCCCTAGATCAGTTAGGTAAGAATTTCAAGGATGAAATTCTTTTAAGAGGGGGAGAAATGTTGGCCCAGGAATTTTTTCTTTAGTTAAGCATGATTTAAAAGAATTTTGAGGTTTTGATAGATTAAATTTTGTGGAGTTAATTATTATGTTAATGTTAGAAAGATTATATGATATAGGTTAATGGAATTAAAGTGTTAAGGTTATAAGGATGTTCAAGGGTATTTTTGGCAAGACACTTAAGGTTAAAAGAGCATAAGCCTATAAGGAAGGATAAAATGGACTTTTTGGACTCATTAAGGGTAGAAATGGAAGAAAGAAATGTAGTCTTGCATTTACGCGAAGGAAAAATGTGAATTGGTAGAGAAGAGGAGAAAATAAGAAAGAAAGAGAAGAGAATTTTGGTGGTTGAGAGAAAAGAAGAGACTTGAGCTAGGGTTTCTTCATTTCTTAGCTTTTAAGAGAGATTTTGAAGTGGTTCAAGAAGAAAAAAAAGGTAGAGGAAGAGAAGAGCTTCCATTTGAGCCAAAGATCTCTTCATTTAGTGAAGAATCAAGGTAAGATCATTTTAAATCTTTTGGATTTTTAGAAGGATTTTAGTTCATGAAGTTTAGAAAATGCATGGGTTTAAGTATTCTAGAACCAATTTTAGTGATTATGCTTTGTGGGACTTTCAATTGAAAACCCTATTGAGTGAGACTTTTGTTATTGTATAACGGGAATCAAAAGAGGCAAGAGGAACAAGAGAAGAGGCATTTTGAGCAAGTCTATAAGCAAGAAAATTAAGGTGGGTTACATGTTTATAATAAAGTTATGAGCCACTAATGTTTTTCCAAATCAAGAAAATAAAAATGGTTTCAATTACTTCATAAATGTTACTTTTAATATTTTTTAGTGATTTAAGAAATTGATAAATATTGGTGTATGAATTTTGATGACAAAATGAAAAACGATTTTGAAATATTTATGTTATGTCTTGAAATATGTCATGGCATTTTGTATAAATGAAAAGAAAGCATGAAAGTATGAGCATATGATAGAATGATTTGAGCATGATTATGTGCTTTTATTTGAGCAAGAGTGGAACCATTCTGTTCATCACGTACACGTTGACAAGAGCCTTCTCCTAGCTACGCACTTGTGGCATATGAGCTCCAAAAAATGAACTCATTATGTTCATAGGGTAAACTTCGGTTTCTCCATTCTGTTTCCATAAAGCCCTCGAGCCATTTGTTTGTGCATTGCATCTTCGATTTGTCAAGTATGTTGTATAATTTGAGTGTTCTGCATTGATGTGATGATATTTTAACTATGCGTTTTGGAGCTAAAAATGTAAATTTTGACTGAGAATTTGAGAACAAAGTGATTTATGAATCATTATGACTTTTATAAGACAAATGCACATTTCAATGATTTTGCCTATTCTACGTTATAAACTTGTTACTCACGAGCATTCAAGCTCACCGCCTTTTGTCCCCTCTTCAGGTGATAGCTAAGAGACCAAGTGATCAAGAGCCTAAGAGAATTACTCCAAATTTACTTATTTTGTATTTTGAATTAGTTTTGGGAAATCACAATGTTTGAGTCGCATTTCAAGAATCTTTTATAATTTGAGATTTTGAGATGACGATGGAAATGTGACTTGGAATGCCATTAAAGATTTGTAAAACTTTATTATTTTGATGCTAATTAAATATTAATGGTGGATAATATGAGTTGAAATTAGATATGCAGAAGAAGTTATCAACTTGAGTTGATGATTTTGAACATGAATTGTTGATATTTATATATAATTTGAGATATATATATATATATATATATATATATATATATATACACACACATAAGTGAGATGTTATGGAAAGGAAAGATGGGAATTATGACTGATCAGATGTAGCTGAATGTAATGAGAAAAATGAGTTGAGATTTGAGAGTTTAATGAAGTCAATTTGGTAGCTAAATGGTTATGCTCAGGACATTCCAAATTTGCACAATGCAAAATTTCAAGTCTTCCACAGGGAAAAAAAATTTGTGTTCTGACTTCAAGGAAAAATCTAGATTGATCTACGCTAAATTAGATAAATTTGTCTCTAGAAATTGTAGCTTATCTTTCTAGCTTTCCAACAGTATATAGTATGAAATTTTTGGACATCGAAGTCAAAAGTTATGATCCTTACAAATGGAGATGCCTAGGAGTATAAACTGTATCTTCTAGTGATGACGTGTATCTTCTGCGATAACGTGTATCTTCTATGCACTGTTCATCTTACACTTTCTAGTCCAATTTTAACCCTGTAGATGATTGAATCTGTCTTCAAGATCTTCATGAAAGTTGTATATCTTGAAGTCCTCTTTTGAACCATCTAAGAATGACCTTGATCCAATATCTCTAGAGCAAGTTATGCTAATTATTCCAAATAGGCCTTAGATTGAAACTTCTTCTGGTTACTGTTCATCTTACATTTTCTGGTCCAATTTTGACCCTGTAGATGATAGAATCTATCTTTAATATCTTCATGAAAGTTGTAGATCTTGAAGTCTTATTTGGAACTATTCAATAATGACCTTTATTTGATATCTCTAGGGTAAGTTATGCCAATTATTCCAAACAAGTCTTAGACCGAAACTCCTTCTAGGTACTATTCATCTTGTATCGTCTGGCCCAATTCTGACCCTTTTGATAACAAAATCTCGCTTTAATGTCTTCATGAAAGTTGTATATCTCAAAGTTCTCTTTGAACTCATCCTAATATGACCTTAATTAGACACCTATGGAGAAAATTATTCCAATTGTCCCGAAACAGGTTCAATATGACTGAGGACAAAATCTTGTTTGATTCTTTTGGCGATAACTTTGTTATCTGACCTCCAAATGAAGTGATTCTTGGACCAATAGATTTCTAGAACATTTCTTTCTACCTCTCCATGAAAGTTTATAGCTTTCAATGTTGATTTGAAAAGGATCAATTGAATCAAAGTAAGGGTATGGGTTGGAAGAGTATGAATTGGATATTTTTACTAAATATATTTCGGTATTTTGATGGTCTCTAGATCTGTAGAGCTCCAAATGAGATGATTATTATTTTTGAATAAACTAGAGACATAGAGTTACAAATTATTTGAAGGAATCGAATTTTAATTCGATCCCTAAAACTTTCAATTTCTAGATGGAAGTGGGGTATTCATTAGAAGCTGAAGACAGTGAGAAACAAATGTTCTGAAGAAGTCAAATTGTGATTCCAGTCTGAGGTTTCCCAAAATCTGTTCTGAAGTTGAAGAAATGTGTTTGCTCACATTTTATGATTCCAAATGTTAGGCTCCAGAAGCAGGGTCCAACACTTATCTTCATATTCTTCTATAAATCAAAATCTTTGTCCATAAGAAAAAAATTCACATTACTTCTCTAGTATAAGAAACCATTTATATTAAAGAATGGAGAAATATTAATTTCTTGACCCTCTTAACTAAAAAGTGATGAAACTTATTTCTTATTGGTCTTTACTCAAATTTCAATAGAAATTTATATATAATGAACAATATGTTTTTTAATACCAATTATTGGTTGCCTAATGGTACATAGGACAAGAGTGAATTATGTGTATTACTTTTAACTTATTTAAAATTCTAATAATTGGTCATAAAATTTTAAGCAATGGAAATTATGAAATAATTATAAAAATAATAACAAAGAGTAGAGAAAGAGATGTAAAATTGTTTTACATTAGTTCAGAAGAAAAAAAAAACTTTGTCCTATGTCCACTATTTAAGCTTTACTTGGATCCCTTCACATTATTTCTTCTTTATTATATGTGAAGAGAAACTCTTACAATTATCTTCCTTTGTCACGTGTAAAGAGGAACCTTGTACAAATCTTATTTAAAGTTAAGAACTCTCACAATATGTTTCCCAAAAATTTCTCTAATTATGACAATTTGCATAACCACATACAACTCAAAGCTTCTCTTTCTTACTCACACTTATGAATTAAGACTCGATATATATTTTCCAATGCAAACATGCACCTAATTACTCTCTTTAGCCTCTAAAGACCTTTAACAACTCTCTAATATGTCTAAGATTTTCTCACAATTCTCTATTTATACTCAAAAGTACATTAAAATTTCATTAAACACACAAACTAGTGATTAAAATAACTAACTTATAAATAGGATCGACTAGTTGATCACCTACTATTAGCTAATTGAATTGCATTTGACTAAGGTATATACTGATTGATACCTTTATCAAATATAATGAACTTATTATGTCCAAAATTATTCGATCCATTAGCTAGTTAATTATATAACTTTTTATTCCTATATTTGGCTAATCGACCAAAAGCCTTGGGCTAAACAAATTGAAAACTTCAACTCTCAATCTTTTTAAAGATAAGAGAAGCCATGTTGACAAAAACTTGATGCAAAACAATTTCAGAAGTTTCCTAAAGTTTTTTTGGTTAAGATCAAAACGCTTTCCTTAAAATTCGAAATAAAATTCCTCTTAATTATGAAAGGATTGTGCATTATGCCTTCTTGTCAATAATCATGTTATGATTGATTCTCTAATTACTTGAAATGAAAATAATAAATTTATAAGAATGATTAGAATATTTGTTATTTATGGAATGATTTCATTCTTTCTTGTTTTTGGTCCACTTAACTTGAATTGTTATATAGCTCTCTTAAATGGCATATGTGATGTATATAATATAAGTGTTTTAGAAGTTTTTCGCGACATTCTTCCTTATATATTATATATATTACTTTACTTATAACGCATTTTCACATGGCATCTGATGTTATAGTAAGCGCGTGAAAGGAGAAAGACTGATAGAGCGCTTTGAAATCATACTTTTGGCTCAAGCGACGCTACCTGTCAAGCTTGGACATTCACGTTCTTACCAAACATTCGTGTTGATTGGTTCGTTCCTGCCTAATTATTGGTTCATGTTTTAAAATATAGACCAGACCTCTCCGTTCTGAGAATGATCATTATTACTTGTACCGAAAAAGGACGGCTATAAAAGGTGAGGTGTAATTGGTGAAACAGATGGATTAATCTTCATTCATTAAATAATTTATTTGAAATATAATAAAATTTAATAATTTATTTGGTAATTTTGTTGACAATAAATAAAAAGCCAATAATAAACCAAAAAAACAGATAATTAGGCACTAAAAACAAATAAAAAGAAGGTTTTCAAACTAAACATTGATTAACTTCACATCTGTTTTTGTTGATATTCAACAAACTTGGATCCACCAAAAACAAAAACATAAAGACTAATTTTGAATTCATAATTGAAATTAAAATTTTAGTTATAATAGGCCAATATAAAAGACTCACATTTGCAATTTAGGCATCTTTGAGTAGTTTAATTTTAGCTATTCAATTAAAAGTTTTATTTTCTTTCTTCAACTTATTTTTATTTACTTCACACCTAAGCCTGTTTTTCTTTTTAAATTATTAAATATTCGGGTAAAATCCTTTTTTATTTTATAAGTAGACCTCCAATTTATCTTTTAGGGAGGACTCTTTTTTTCACCATCTTTTTATTTATCTTTTGAATAAAGAATCTACTAAATATTTTTCAAAATAACAAGGCCAATACAAGCAAAAAAGTTGCCAGACCTTTTTTCTTATTAAAATTCATTCCAAAAGAATTTTAATAAAACACCACCACTACTAAAGTAATAACAAGAAGTCATATTCGTGCCTTATCTAACAGGACATGATGGGAAACAGACAGAAATTGAATTCCAGAATGGAAAACTTTCCTCTAAAAGTTACCGCACCCCAAAGCTACGGACACCTTGGAATGAATTTTAATAAAAGAGTAACAACAAGAAGTCATATTCGTGCCTCATCTAACAGGACATGATGGGAAACAGACAGAAGTTGAATTCCAGAATGGAAAACTTTGCTCCAAAAGTTACCGCACCCCAAAGCTGATTACACTCTAACGCAGTATTTGATTACTGTCTCTCATATGTAGAGATAGAATCAAACAAAAATTTGAAGATAGAATAGAATAAAAATTGAAGACAGTGAGGTATTTAGTTGTGATGGACAAAACTGATAAAACTGTCTCCATCTCGATGACAGAAATGTGTTTGATTGCAGTTGACAAAATATAAAAACAGTGTCGATGATTAGAATACTCCTGCAGTATAATATGATTGGAAATATGTAATTTATTGATTATTTTAAAACAAATGATTTGTATTAGTAAAAAAGTTAACAAATAATAATAATAATAGCAATAATAATAAGAAATGAAAGAAAATTAATAATAATAAGGAATTTAATAATCACAATAATAATAAGAAAAATAATTATGTATGATAATGATAATAAAAATAATAAAAATAAATTAATTTTGTGTTATAATAATAATAATAATAATAATAATAATAATAAATTTATAATAATAATAATAATAAGCTACACTTTTCCTTAAGCTAGCTTGTTGACTAAGAGCCGTTCTCTTATCGAAGAGCTAATTTCATGGGCAGTTTAAACTTATATTAAAGATTTTAATAAAATTTGAGTTTCTTACTCATATTCTAAAATTGTAGTATTATTAAAGATGATTACAATGAAATTTTTAAAAATTTAAAATTCTAATTTATACCATGAACAAGTATAATCGTCAACTTCAGCAATACCAACGATATAAACAATAATAATGGAATCCAATTATTAAATATCAATGATTCTAACATATTTTATACATGATAATAGAAGATTTATTGTAATTCAATAATAATTTCAAACTTATTATTAATTAGTCACTGTTACATATTTTGTAAGCAACATATATCATCTGGTATGCTCTTTAAGTGATTCAAAATTAAATTAAATTAATTATGTAAGAGAAATAAATTTAATTTAAATTAGATTAAATTCTATTTTGTAAAATATATATTTAAAAAGTATTAAGTTACTAAACACTTTAGACATGGTACATATGTGAGAATTTGAAATAATTAAATACTTTTAGATATGGTACAAGTGAAAAATTGAGATAATTCTATGAATAATGACTTAAAATGTTTATGATCATTCTAAAAATAAACTAATTCTATTAAAAATATTTTTTATGAAAATTGATTTTATTAGACATATTTTCTTTTTAATCATTCAATTAAAATTAAGGCGTAACTTCCATCTAGATATCTTTTTGAAATATTTCATAAAACTTTTAAAATCATGTAAGGTTTCTGGTATAAATTTTTTTAAATAAAAACTGTATTAGGAGAGGAGGTACAACATATAAAAAACCAAGCCGTGGAATGTAGCGCCCCCTTACTGTAGAGTACGCACCAGGACGCCCGTGGGTCGTTTCGACGCATATCCCACAGCAAGGAAGTACTACTAACGAACTCAATCACTAAATACTTACATGGCATCAATACAATTAAACCGAATAATGCAAATCACTAAATTTTAAAACCACATTAATCTTTCATTTCACATT
>JANIJH010000225.1:56510197-56523069 GCA_024520975.1 Erythroxylum areolatum
TACTCAATGAATAAATGCAGTATAAATTCCTATCCTGTCCCAATTACCTAAATGCCCATCGCATCGGTAACGGGATGTTACATGGAAGGCATTAGTGTTTTTAAAGAAGAGATAAAATCTTGATCAAAACATCTGATTTGAAAACTAACCATATATTGCATGATCAGCTAAATAGTTTATAGATTATGCTCTAGTAGTGTGAGTTCACTCTCTAGTTTCTTTCCTTTCAGAAGAGATAAAGGCTAAGAGAAGAACTTTAATACCAGGGCTAGTTTTATGGCAATTGGTCGACTATATTTTATGAGGACGTAATTGCATTCTTACACTCTTTACTCTTTAGTGATTTGATTAGTCAAAAGCTGCTCTTTTATACATAATGTTAGATTTGCAAGAACATATTCTTTGGAGCTTTCAATTCCCTTGAAGAATCTATTGTTTCTTTTTCTTTCTTTCCGAATGATATACATAAAAGAACCAAAAGCTGATATGTAGATAGCTTTATTTTCCTTATTGATTTCCCTATCAGAACATATCCATTCAAGGATTTTATGGTTACACCTGGTAGTATATCCATTCAAGGATTTTATGGTTACACCTGGTAGTATTGAGCGCTGATAGATGGCTACAAATTTTCTCCATATTTTAACTGAGTAATCAAAATTGAAGAAGAGGCGGGGAAGAGTTTCAAGTTGGTTTTTATAAAGTAAACAAGTTGGAGACCTATTAAGAAAGCTTAACTTGTCTAATATGGAAACTCTTTTTTTAATAACTAGCCAAATGAAGAGTGATACATTTGGGAGAGAGCTATTGCTCAAGATAATGTTGTACTAAGATAGTTTTTGCCCCTAGGTCTGGAAAAATCTGTACGTTAATGGTTTCTAAATTTTCCTAAGGATATTTAAGCCAAATATAAAAATCATTTGCTTTAAGATCGGGGCTACCGTAAGACAAAATGTGCACAAGATCAGTTGGGCAATTGGACTAAAGATTGGTGCTAATCAGAAAATTTTAGCCTTAGAAGTAATTCAGAATTCTAGCTAGGCATTAAATATGAACTATTTAATAGCCCCAATTTTTCTGGTTATTATAAAATAGAGAAGCTAATTGTCCATTTCCCACTTTACATTTTTGTCTACTATAAGCAACTAGGAAAGGAACCATGAAGCTGAACGTTAGGTATCCATCCCCTAAAGGCACCCTTTAGGAAGTAGGTATAAGTCCATATAACTTATTGAGACTTTTTGTTTGTCATTAATCTCTATATTCTCTTTTCCATTAGTACTTTATTACTGATTTTGATTGGTATAGTTGCAGGTCATCCTTCTACCTAAGGCTTATAGAGCTTAAACTAACTAACCTTAGCCAAGTAATTTTTTTATATCCCTCAAACTATAAGAAGCATCTATATATCTTTTCTATTATATAAATCAATCATTTTAAAAGGGAAGTATAAGAGGATTAGTAAGTATGGAGAGAGTTAAGAACAAAGTATATCAATTGTAATTGACCTGCAAATGATAAAGCTTTGTTGCTTTAAATTACTTCATCTCTGTTGAATCTTTTCAAACAAAGGTATGCAATCCTTATAATGAAGTCTCTTGGTGGAAATAGGCAAGGCTAAGTATATGAAAGGAGGATCTTTGATTTGGAGACTAGAGGTTAAGTATAGCCATCGTGCTATATATGTTCTCACTAGTAAAAACTATAAGATGATCTTGCTTATATTGATAGATAATCTTGACAATTCTTTGAATGTAAAAAGAGAAGCCATTAGGTTACTAGCTTAGTTATCATTCCTTGAGAATTAAAGTAATCAAATAGTAAATGAGAGACTAACTAATCCAATCTTATTAAATTTACTATGGTATTTGAATTTAGTACCCTAATTGATGTTGTGCTCCACTAACCTAGTTAAAGCTTCTATACAGAGAATAAACAAGTATAGGGGAGATTTAATCTCTTTGCATTTGACCTCTTCCATCTTTAATTAAGTTTTTGGCTCTCTATTAACTAAGACATAAAAAGAAGTAGTAGTGATATAATGGTCATCCAAGTGATGAAAGTTGTAGGGAACGTAAAAACTTCTAGCAAATGCAAAATAAAGTTCGAACTAGTTGAGTTACATGCCTTATGTAATCAAATTTAATCGCATAATTCTTAGTATAATTTTTCCTATTATAAACCTTAAAGAGCTTTTGAGCTAATAGTTTGTTGTTACCATTTCTTTCTTAGATTATTGCTCGAAGATAGATTCAGAGATCGAAGATATGTCTAAAGGTCCATATGCTAGTGGCATGAGGTGTTTGATGTACATGATGGCTTATACTAAGCTAGATTTGGCTCATGCTATTAGTCAGGTTAACAAGTTTATAGTGAAATATGGAAGACAATACTCATAAGCAATCAAATAGATTTTTAATAGGTACATCAGAAAATGATATGCTTAATAGTTCCTGTAGTTGTCAGATTTGTAGATTTAAATGATGCAGACAATTTAGATAATATGATGTCTACTACATGGTATATCTTTACTCTTATAAGATAACCTAATATTGGAAATTAACAATTCAATCTATAGATGCAAAGTCTACAATTAAAATTAATTACATGGTAATGGTTAATGTTGCACTATAAGTTACATGTTTAAATAAGGAAGTAGGTATTGAATAATTTTGGATTCAAGTGCATTGTAATAGTTAAAGTGCCATTTATTTGACAAAGAGTTAAGTTTATCATATTTGGACCAAGCATATCAATGTGAAGTTTCACAAGATTAGGAAATTGGTTGCATCTGGTCAGATCTTGTTAAAAAAGATTCACACATTGGATATACAAATGAGATGTTGAAAAGACAGTTACCGCAGAGAAGTCTAAACATCGGTTGGTCTTGAACAATGTCTTTTGATGTTACATGACATTATAACCTAACCTATTTGGATATATATTTGTTAAAGTGGAGATTGTTATGTGTTAATCATATATTATATTTACGTATCTCTGGAGTATTTTAATTGAATATGAACCAAATCATGGCGTCGTGTTAGAACACTTTTTGCTCTAAAATTATATATCAAAGAAACAGCTTGATACATAAATTGCTCAAAGGTGTGCTGAATGGTCAAGAAGTTACCAAAATATATAAAGTTTGAAACACAAGCATGTCCATATTTGCGTTCTTCATTAAAAGGAAGCAGTGGAGTACACGATCTATAATATGAATATATGTTTCTCACGTTTTCTTTTGAAGAGATATAGTATTAGACACAACTTGAGATATAATCATGTCTCAGATAATCTTTATAATAGACTGTCTAATCTACAAATGACGGATGTTGGAGAAATTATTGCATTGGAAGAACTCTAATTCTTATTAAAGTGATGTGTAAAATAGTTTAGAGTGTGATATATGAGCAATTATGTAAAATTGTATTGGGTAGGGGTTTGAATATAAATTCTTGTTGTCACCCTATTTTATGAATATGGTGAAAAACAATTGTTCTAACTTTTGAGTACCTATCTATGCACATTAACCGATCTTTGTTAAAAAAAATTAATTCTTTTTCGTTTTCTTTGATACCATTCTGTCTTCAAATACTCAACAAATTTAATAAAAGAATTTTCCTTTAAGTATTACAATATACTTTTTACTTTAAAATTGAAAAAATTTGAGAAGTTATTTAATATAGAATTAGCATTGTTGTTACTATACATTTTTATCATATGATGTGTCATGATTTGAAGTAAAAACTTATGTTAAAGAATAGTTATCATCACTTAATATATGTTACGTGTTAATAACAAAATTATAAATGTTACATGTTTCATAAGAGATATATATCTCATAACATATCTAATAATCACTGCTAAATAATACTTATCATCACTTAATATATGTTACGTGTCAATAACTAAATTATACATGTTACATGTTTCGTAAGAGATATAAATATCTCATAAAATGTCTAATAATCACTGCAAATGTCCTGTTGGCTAAGTACTTGCTTAAGAAATCTCATTTGCTTTTTTTAAAAAATATTCTTCTATAAATATCTTTTTATATGTGTAATTTACTTTATTTTTACACACAAATTCTCATTGTTAGTGGTCAAGATTGGAAATTTAAATTAAAAAAATTTAAGGAAAATAATAATATGAAAATAATGTCACAGAGATTATTGATGCTTTTTCGTACTTTCTCCTTCTCAAAAAAAGAAAAAAACAGTTGTTTCTTAAAAAAAAATGAACCTCAGTGGATTGAGATAATTACGAGAATGGGATAGCTTCATAACTCCACCGTACAAAGTGAGTGGGGAATATCGATTGAATGTGAAAGCAATTGGTAACCACAAGGCAGCAGATTGATAGCTAGGTTTCGAGACCTTTTGATCTATCAAATTCGGACTCAGTCCAATAATCATCGTGTACGTAAATATATATTTCCTCTTGGCTAAGTGGGGAAAGGTATAGCTTCCAAATAATGGGGAGTTTACATGTAGCGGGGCCTAATGAGTTAGTTCACAGCATATAACAGGATATGTACTATCATTCCAATGACATGGTACCAATTATTCAACGAGACTAACTACTCTTTTGAACTTATGCTGCTGTTCCCATCAATTGGTTGCACCTACAGCTGAATACCATGATTCATCAACATCCAACTGATGCGCTGGCCAGGGAATATTGTTATATCTTATTATTGTTTAATCTTGCAATCGTTGGAGCCCTAGTTTGTGACTGTAGGTTTAATCGGGTCTACCTTGTTCAAGCATTCATAGTCGTTTGGATGGGCCTTGTCTTTTATCAATCCTCCGTCAGTTGAAGGATCACCTCCAATGGGAATATATTAGTTTACAAATAAATCTTAACGTTGATTATAACAGCATAGTTTAAAGTATCTGATTAAACAAAAAAATTTATAAAAGAAAATAATCCAATACTTATTTATTAAAAATGTATGACATATCATAAAATATTTTGTTCTTAAAATATATAATAACTAAATTGTTCTCTTTATGATGTTGGGGATTTAATTGAATGTTTAAAAAAGTTAAAGATTACATTTATATTTTAGTTTTTATCAAAAGATCATTCGTCGATTTTAGTATATGTTCAAACTGTTTCATTATTTTCATATTTTGGATTGAACTAATTTTAAACGATCCCAATAACAAAAAATAGACACTTTTTAGATGTCATTTTTCCAAACTTTGAAATATTTAATTAACAAAATATATTTTTTGATTTTTAAAATTTTAATTTGATTTAAATATTTGTAACATTTAAATAAATAATTTGTATTGTAAAAATAATCTTAATCAATTCTCGAATAAAAATATTAATTTCAATTTAAGTAAGTTTTTTAAAAAGAGGCATTTATATTTAAAGTTCAAATAGGGAATTATTCTGCCTGTGTTAGTTTTTTGTTGGCCATAACCCATTAGTTAGAGCTTTGAGAAACAACCTATTATCGTATGCTTATCCATTGAAGTTTAACATCATGACATTGCATCTACTACCGTTGAAGTCAACTATTTGACTAACTTGATGAAAAAACTTACTATCTCAATTCTAACACCTCCCATAATTTATTGTGATAACACCTCCTATATTTATTTTGATAACTAGAAGTTGTAAATTGCAATGAATGAATAATGTAATGAATAGTAAGTTACCAACACACATTGATACTTCGCAAGGTCATCTTGTAGATAAGATCCAATCTACAAAATTGTTAGGTAAGTTGGGGGCTATTATAAGAATAGAATTACCTTGCATGAAGCATACTAAAGACTTGAAGGAAGACAACCTGCTTGGAAATGTTTTGGATTAAGATGCAGTAATTTTTCAATTTATTTAACTATATGCAATATTGTTTCACTTTTTTTAAAATTAATTACACTTTTACTTATTATTCACTTATGAAATTGAATTTTGTCAATATTGAGAACTCTGATGCTTCAAACTAGATGACTTCATTGTTGAAATAAAGGACCAAGGATTGCTGTTATGGGTTGTATAAGTTTTACAAATCTTTTCCTTCTGATATGAAAGCAAGGAGACATGTCTTAGAACGAATGTCTAAAGAAAATTGGAATAATTTATATGATTATTGGGCCTCTCTTAAAGTTCAGGTTTGTTTTCTTTCTCTTCACATTTGCTTACATTAATCTTGTTGGATGATTTAAAGAATATCTAATCTTTTTTAATTAATTTTAGGAAAATGTGAGAAGGAAAAGGTCAATAGAGGAAAAATGAAAACACCTCAGAATCAAGGGTCCAAATCATTTGTAGTCGCCTAAAATGAATATGTGAGATCTTTATTTACAAGTTATAATTATTGATAAGTGTAAATTGCATCGTGTTTTAGGGTATAGTTTGATATGTGTTTAGTCGTTAATTCGATCACTTGGTATGTGTTTAGGTTAAAATTATGTTAGTTTGTGATTCAATTGTGTTTTAAGAGTTTTATAGGTTAGTACAAGTCTTTGAACTTCAATATTATAATTTTGAGATATCTTGACTTGCTTGTTAGTGTTTTAGGGTCAATATCGAAGAGTAGAGAAGTTTCAGAGAGAATCCGAGCCACAACACAGGCCCACGATCGTGATAGGTAGGCCACGATCATGACAAAAGCTCTAGGTTTGACCTACGATCGTGGCCTGCATGCCACGATCATGACAGAAACTCAAGGAATGGCCCACGATCGTGGACTCCATGCCACGATCATGACAGAAGGCTTAGATGTGAGTCAGGATTGTGGCCTGCGTCAGGTAGACGCACAGACACTTGCAAACTTCATATTTTTAAGTATCTTTTTGGACCTTTCGAGCCTAAAAAATCCTAAGGTACCCAAAACATAAAAGAGTATAAAAAGAGCATAAAAATGCATAGACAAGGGAGCTTCTGGGCAATCACTATTGAAAATCGTAAAGAGAGAAAGAGGAAAAGAAAAAGGAAGAAGAAGGAGGAGGAAGAAGCGGTCTCGACGTGCTTCTGGATCAGGAGTTTTTTCAACACTGCTTCTTTCCTAGATCGTCCATTCTAAATGTCAATTTCCTTTTCATTTCAATTTTATTGATGTATAAAGTTGGGATGGATTTTATGATGATAGATAGTGGAATAATGATGATGTTCTAACTCTTTTTTGGGATTTTATTTTGATATAATGATAATCTAGTCGACTATGTTATCTGGATGAATGTCGTGATTTGATACATTCTTGCATAATTCAGTAATAAATTGAGAGGGTGAACTAAATGAAATACGATTAAATCGGATTAATGAAAGTTAGGCGATTTAATAGAAACTGTGATAAATCATATTGGTAATTATACAGAGAGAGATCCTGTGTGATGTTCCAATAGTTTATTAGAGTGCTTCAGATCTAATTAGGTTTTATATAATTTGTGAATTGAGAGATTGCAAATTCGATAATCTGACTAGGATTTATAGTTTAGGGTTTAATGGTTATAACTCGAGAGATAGTAATAAGCCCTAGTACAGTCTAGAACCGACACTCTATTGACATATATTGCCTAGGTTAGCATTAATGATAAGTAAAATCCCCTTTCTCATTAGTTGGTAAACTCTTTGGTTAATTTCCATTATGTGTGCTTATTGCTCAATTATTAATTCCTTCTTGTTTAATTTCTAATTTTTTGGGTTGAATTCAATTCTCATGATTACTTCCGTTGCATTGTTTATTTTGAGTTTCATATATTGTTAGCCTTCAATTTTAGGATTAGATTAGTCCCCTTCCTAATAGGACAGACACCTCTTATCCTATTGTCGCAACCCATACGCTTGTGGTATTTGAGGGCTTATAAAATTTAAAGCTCGAACGACACGATCAAGTTTTTGGAGCTGTTATAGGGGAGGTGTAAAATTAGTTTCATTATTTTAGTCTAAGGCATTTCATTATCTTTTGTGATTATGGTAATTGATCACAAGAAAAAAAAGTGCAAGAAGTTTGCGTGAAAAGTCGAAAACACATCAATTTGGACTTCATAAGGCAGCAATGAAGAATCCAAAAAATTAGATATCAAGAAGAGATAAAAAGAGCAATCATGGAGAATATATATTATAGACAGCAAAGGGCTTTTGCAGATTTCAATGAGCCAATTTAGTTGGGGAAATCATCATCCTTATATGAGCACGTATACTTTAAAGTGGCAGAACCACCCAAATTTCTGTTGGTCTAGCAATGTACACATTCACAAGAGACATCAAGACCTATTAGGATTAAAGCAAGATGAGTCCAATTCGTAGGATTCCAAAGTGGACAAAATCATGGATAAGCTAACAGATATGGAAGAGACCCAGAAGAGACTAGAAGAGCAATTTGATCAAGTAATGGAAAATCATGCCTCTTTTATTCACAACTTAGAGATTCAAGTGAGACAACTTTCCTGTGAATTTTCTTAAGAAAAGTGTGGAATAATCTTTGAGAAATATGGAATTACATCAGTGAGAGCAATATGAGGTTATCATACTCAAAAATGTGGAAGAGCAAGAAAAACTAGTAGGAAATCAAGCTGAACCCCAGCTTGTAGAAGACCAAAAGATGAAGAAAGAGGACAAAAAAAAGAATGACAACTCTCCCTATTATTCCTTAAATCTTGATATACCATGATTAAACATTGAAAAAACTTAGGTAGATGTCCATGAAGAGAACCTCATCATTTGGATTAGTAATGACCAAGTGATATTCAACATGTATGGGGCATTAAAGAATCTGGAGGAGGGCAACTCATTCAAAAAAATTGATGTGCTCGAATCTTTGAAGGAACGAGAGGACGAAGGATACTTGACAATGGACATCAAGTTCGAATAAGCTATGGAAGTCTCTGTTCAAGAAGCTAAAGAAGAAGAGGAGATGAGGGCGAATGAGGAAGACCAAGAAGAGAATAACTCACCCTTTTATCAAGCAAACAACTGGATTTCACGGAAGATTTAAGGAGTTTTGTTATTCTCTATTTTATTAAGAGTTCACTTGAAAAAAGGACATTACTAAGCTTTATTGGCTTTCATAATTTTATCAATATTGTCCTTCTGATCATTTTGCAATTTATAGATTACTTACAGGCTACAAAACTGATGTTGAACAAAAAGGGCATAAACAAGTAGCCCATAATTGATTCCGGTTGAGTTTCCAATGATAGAAGGTCAAGCTAATAATGTAAAAAAAAGTACTGCATAGCAGGTATCCTATGGTTTTTAAATTACTAGTTATTTCTTTGATTTTATATAGTTTGAATTCTGTAGTTAGGTTGTTCTAGGTTCCAAATAAATATCATAGAAGAGTAGGGCATTACTTTTGATAAAGCTAATTGTGTTAAAAAGAAGTTAAGAAAGGATCTCGGGGGGTGTCTATATAGACAAAAGACGAAAAATCAAAATTGGTGAAATTATTGTACGCCACGATCGTGGCATATGGCAGGGTAAATCTGTCCAAGCGATTTTTACTAAAATTTTTACCATTTTACCCTTCCTCCAGTTATATATTCATTTCCTACTTGATTTTTTTTCATTCACTTTTATTTTAACTTTATCTCTCTAAGTTTAGAACCTTTAAACGCTCTCCCCCTTCTCTCTAACTAACTTCCAAATTTCCACTTTATTCTAACTTCCACCTACTTGCAGTCTATTATGTTGTGCATTAAGCAGTCAGTGAAGCGTAACCAATCATCGGAAAGAAATCAAGTCTCGGGCCAAGGGCGAAGGAATAGGGCGGTGAATTTCGAAGCACCCTTCCCAATCTACAGTAAGGAGGAAGGTATTCGATTCCAATCCTTTAGTGTTAAACAAATAGTAGTCCAAAAATACTTTGATTTTGTTATGCTTGATAGGCTAGAATTGCGAGATAAGGTCAAGAATTTTGCAGAAAGAATTTAGAGGAGCAAGTTTATACACTTCCAATATCTTTTCTACCAGGAGCTCACTTATCAAATCTTTACTTCCCTTCAGTTCGAAATCAGTAACCCTAAGGAAATGTGGTTTAGGTTACAGGATAACCTTATGAGCTGAACCTTGAAATTATGTATGATATTTACAGTTTCCTCAAGTCTTCCAATGTGGATCAACACGACTCACTGGGTTTTGATGCTAAGAATGCCCACAACAACATTATACTAAGCCATGAGCACTTGTTGTTACATAAATTCAGATGTCAAATGGTTTTTGACAAATCAGAAACCAACAAGTGCTCAACGAAGGAACTTTTTTTGTTGTGGTGCATGGATCAAAATATCCCAGTATGCACCTCCACATATGTACTAAATGCTATTATTGCGACTGTATATAAGAGTAGCAATAATTTGGGTATGGATTACTTGGTTTCTGCCATTGATGAGTATTACGATGTGGATTGTCATGGTCTAATTGCCCCCTATCCTAATTTTCTAAATCACCATCACTTGTGGAATGCTAAAATTCTAAAGTCCCATAACATGGAACTTTAGGATCTTAGTTAAAAATCTAATGTGAAGATCAGGGCCAGTCATGCAAATTCTAATGCAGCACCACCTCAACAGGCAGAAGAGGACTCGACCAATAAGGAGTTCAAAGAGGAAAAAGAAACAAAAGAACCTAGTTGGAAGAAGGTGCTTGATACAATATCTACTAACACAAAAAAAAAAAATATAGACACACTTATGGAAAATTCTAGGACGATAAAGGAGATGATTTGAACATAACGACGTCAGAGCCGGGATATGCATCAAATTCATCGACACTTCAAAGCTTAAGGCATACAATTGCTACATTCAACCCCATCCCATCACCGTAAGGTTTTGTTTCTAACCCTTTTCTTTTAACTTTAGTTTTTTAAATTTTATGTTACTTCCTTCCATGTGTGTTTGCTTGTCTCTTTCTCATATTTAGGACAATGTGTTGTTCAAATGTGGGGAAGGTTGTGTAATATCCTGCCTCCTAAAATTGTTAAGAGATTAAACTGTTAGATTGAGTTATATGAGTTATTTCATTTAAGAATTACGAGGTGCATTTCATTTAGATGCATAATATTTGTATACACATATGAATCATGATTTAGAAAACATTGCAAGATAGTATATGCACTCAATTTACATATTCTGGGGTATGGAACGAAAATAAATGTGATATGAATGTGTATTCCTAATGTTTTGCATTTTGATTTACCAATAAAATGAATTCATAGATTATAATTAGTGAATTGGGAATTTATTGGTACAATTAAGAAATTGATGAGGTGATATGTGCATTTAGTCTAAGAAAAATTTTAAAGAGCAAGACAATTTGATACATGGGAATTTAGGTTAATTAGGCCTATGAAATGGTGAAATATGGCATTAGGAATAAGTGACAAAAGGTTCAGTTAAATGGATGACAAGTGGCTTGAGTATAATTACAACAAGTGGCCCTTTAAGTTTGTGACAAATGGCACTCTAGACTTGTGACATGTGTAACTTTACAAAGGGTGACATATATAACCTTATAATTGGTGACATATATAGCCTTACAATTGGTGACATGTGTAGCCTTACAAGTAGTGACATATGGAGGCTTAAATGAGTGACATGTGGAGCCTAAAGTAAGTAGCACATGGACCAATAGAATAGTAACATATGGACCAATAGAAGGATATCATATGTACCAATAGAATGGTTACATATGGACCAATGGAATGGTGACACATGGATTAGTTTAACCTTCTTGAATTTTGTAGACGAAATGGATGAAAAGGCAATAGAGTGAAGGTCGGGTATAAGGTTAGAAGAGTGAGAAAAACGAAAATAAGAAGAGAAGGAGAGAAAAAGGGGAAGAGAAGAGGAGAAGGAAAGAAGTTATCAAGGTAAGATGGAATTTTGGTTTCAATTTTATCTTTCTCTTTCGATCTATATTTCATATTCTTAAAGCACCAATTTGAAGAAACTTAAATAACAAAAGTTGTAGATATGGATCTTAATTTGACCTTGGTGAAAGTGGATTGAAAAAATAGTGACTAGAGCTCGAGTTATGCTTGTTTCCTTAATATTTCCTGTGATAGAAGCCTATGCAGGAACATTGTATTATTTCTTGATTTTTGAGGACCTTAGAGTCCGAATTAGTTAAAGTGTAAAACATGAAAAGTGATTATTGATGTCTTGTTAATGCTTCAATAAAACCTTTTTGTTAGGAGATGTATTGATAATGATTTATTGAGGGTTGAGTATTGGTTGCCAGTCTATTTTTTATAAGAAAAATGACATAATTTGGATGGAGATTATATTTTAAAGGGAGATGCTGTTTTTGTAATTTTTTGATATATTAAGACTAATGGGATTCTAGTTTCAGGGGGCATGATGTTAAGTCAAGAGGACTTCACGATTATTAATTTTGGTGAAAATCAAATAATAATAATATTAGAAATAAATGAACTATTTTGATAAGTGTGTTAAGTGTGCAAGAAAACACAGAAGAAGTAGAAAACACAGAAGAAGTAGAAAACACAGAAGAAGCAAAAAACACAGAAGAAGCGGAAAACATAGAAGAAGTGAAAAATATAGAAGAAGTGAAAAACAAAGAAGTGAAAACACAGAAGAAGCGAAAAACACAGAAGAAGTGGAAAGCACAGAAGAAGCGGAAAGCACAGAAGAAGTAAAAAACACAGAAGAAGTAAAAAACACAGAAGAAGAGAAAAACACAGACGATACAAAGATGAAGTTACTCTAGTATGTCGAATAGTTAGTCAGTTGGAGTTAGTTACAGAACTCAACTGAATAATGGTTTCTACAAGAAGTAAGAAGCAATTATTAAGAAGCAAGAAGCAGTTATCAAGAAGCAGTTGGAGACTTAGGCTATAAATACTAGTCGTAGTCGAAGACTGAACAATCTTTTTAGCTTTCAAGTTT
>JANIJH010000225.1:56619478-56629838 GCA_024520975.1 Erythroxylum areolatum
ACCACCCTCGTGAGGCACGGGCTCGGATATCACTCTCGATGTCGAGTTTGGGTCTTGCGGGAGTGGGATGCTACATCTTTTGACTAAAGTAGCTCTGCTAGTTTTTTTTCATAAAAATGAGTAGTTAAAGCAATAAGGTACGTAATAAAAAAAGTGTTGGTTAATTTTAAATAAATAACTATTTCACTAGCCTTTGGTTTATAAATAGAGCTAGTAGCCAGTTGAGAACGTGATGTTGCAGAGTAATTGGATCGACAAGCATCATAAATGTGGGCCTCACCGTCAAAAGGCTATAATGACGTTTCAACCAAGCAACTTAATAAAAACATGACTTAGTCAAGTAACCGGATCAACATTCATAACCAATGTTTGCATCTGAGTAAAACACTAGGTCCATGTCTACAAAATATTAAATAAAAAGTGTTTTCTAATAAAACCTATCAAACTTATAAATAGCTTGACTTTTTATGAAAATGTACTTAGAAGTAGTTATAGAGTTTGAATGAACAAAGAATTATTAATGTGTGTGTACAATTGAAAAGGGTGAGTAACTTGATATTTGGGTTTGATTAATACGTATGTTTAGTCCAGAGACTTTAGATGTGTATTTTGAATGATAATGATTATAACTTGAATGATTATGTTTAAAGTTAAATTTATTTCATGAAGTTGAAGTCATTGTCATATTATTGCATTGTGTTCTTTGTGATTTTTTGTGTTTGTTGCTTTGTTTGCTTGAGGACAAGCAAACGTTTAAATGTGGGGATGTTGATAAGTATAAATTGCAAAATATTTTAGGGCTTAGTTTGATATGTATTTAATTTTTAATTCAATCGTTTAGTTTGTGTTTAGATTACAATTATGTTAGTTTATTATTTATTTTTGTTTAAGTGATTTTATGGGTCAGTACAAGTCTTTGATAATCATGGCACAATAGGCCACGATCATGATAAAAGCACCAGAGTTGGCCCATTTTTGTGGCCCACATGCCACGATAGTAATAGAAGCCCAAGACATGGCCCACAATTGTGGTCCGTATGCCACAATCATGATAGAAAGCTCAGATATGGCCCACGATCATATCCTGTATTGGGAAATGTACAGACACTAAAAAACGTCAAGTTTCAAGAGATTTTTTGGACCTTTCGGACCCCAGAAAAACTCTAGGGCTACTCAAAACACAAAAGATATTTAAAGAACAAAACAAAGAGGCAAAGGAGAGCTTTTGCGTTAGCCACTTTTAAGAAACCTTAGAGAGAATTCATCGAGAGATTGAGAAAGAGAAGCAGGAAGAGAGAAGTGGAGAAGAAGCTGACTTGATGTACTTCTTAGATCAGGAGTTTCTTGAGGTTGCTACCTCCCATCATCGATGTAGATCTTATTTCCTATTTATTTTCAATTTTATTACTGTATAAAATTGGGAATAACAGTTTGACAATAGGATTTTTGAAAATTGAGATGTTCTAAACTCACCTTCTGAGTTTTATCATTGAATTTTTATGTTTTATTGGTTTATTGTGATTTAATTATGCAATTGCAAAATTTAATAATAAACTGAGAGGGTGGATCTAATGAAAAATGATTAAATTGGGCTAATGAGAGTTGGGTTATTTAATAAAATAAGAATTAAATCAAATCGATAAATTATACAAAGAAAAATCTTATATAGGTTTCCGATAGTTTATTAGACAACTTCAGAACTAATAAAGGATTTGAATAGGTTGTTAATTGAGAGATTACAACTTCCACAATCTAATTAGGGTTTATGATTTAGTGTTAATGGTTATAACTTGAAAGAGAGTAATCAACACTATGATCAATTAAAACTAATAATTCGGTAATCCATAATCAGTTAAGTTAGAGTTAAGGATAGGTAAAATTCCCTTTCCTCATTTGGTAATTTCCTTACGTTGATTCTTGGGTGTGTGTTCCAACTGGTGAGTTATTAATATTTTTGTGATTAATTTTTAATTTGATTTGATGGATTGAATTAATTTCTCATTTTTAGTTTCACGCTGTTGAATTTTATATTGTTTTCTAGGCTTAGATTTTAAGATTAGATTATCCCTCCTCATGGGATCGACAACTTAGGTATTATGCTAATGAACTGTGCACTAGTGGATTATTAATTTTATTATTAAGACTTACACACATCAAAACCGATCACTTATGCTGAAATATATATTTACATATTTAATGTGTTTTTTCTTATCCTTATTCTTTTGTTGTTTGGTTCCAATACTGACATTAGAAAAAGAGGTAAAGGTATCGCTAAAGGCTATAAGTTGCAACACATGAATGTTGCAATGAACAACAAGTTCTTTGTAAATATTTACACCTTGCAAGTTCGTCCTAGTGATAAGAACCAATTACCAAAATTGTCCAGTGGTTAGGGGCCATTGTCAGGATTGAATTGCCTTGCCTTCAACATGCTAAGAAATTGAAGGAAGACAACTTACTACAAAATGATTTGGACAAAGTTTAGGTAAATTTCAATTTATTTAACTATTTGCATTCTTTTTACTTATTTAAAGATTAATTTCACTTTTACTTATTGTTCACAGATGAAGCTCAATATTGTCGATATCAACAAACCTGAAGTTTCAAGCTGTGTGACTTCAATATTGAAACAAAGGGCCAAGGATCATCGTTATCAACTACATAAATGTTACAAATCTTTTCCTTCTAATGAGGACGCAATAAGACATGTTCCCGAACAAATGTCTCCAGAAAATTGGAGTCAAATGTGTAATTATTAGGCTTTACCAACGTTAAAATTTGACTTCTTTCTCTTCACATTTGCTTCCATTAACCTTGTTACACAATTTAATGATTATTTCTTTTCTTTATTTAGGAAAAGTGTGAGAAAGCTAAGGTTAACAGAGAAAAAATGAAAACTCCTCACAACGAAGGCTCTAAACCATTTTTTGTCATATAGAAAAATATGTAAGTTTTTAGTTATAAGTTATCATTATATTACTAAATAAAATATTATTTATTGTGTTTTCAATTAATTTTTTCATAAAACAAAGTTATAAGGAACTACATGGAAAAGAATGTGATAGGATTGCACTATACAAACTCATTCACTATAAAGAAGGTTAAAGGTAGATATCAGAAGAAGCTCAAAATAACTACGTAAGTATAAAAATTTGTTTAAAATTTAAGTTTATTTATTTATGTAATACTAACTAATAATATTTGAATTCAATAGTGAAGAAGTTGCATCTCCACTACACTGCCAACATTCTCTCCTACTTGAACGTCTGAAATTACTTATGATTCACGGATGATCCAATAGTCTAACATCTCTACTTTTTGTCTTTCCACCTTACATGATTTAGTAAGGATTGTAGTACGGTAATCCCATCCCAGTTATGCTAATTTGTACTACCTTTCATATCTATTCAATAATACCATTTTTTTCTTCTAAAAAAAATATTTGAGTTCAATGTTGATTTTTTTATTTTAAAATAAGATGTAGGAGTTGTTGCAAAGATCATTATCATACAGAAAAAGAGTCATATGTAGATGAAATTTGCAACAATGTGCTTGGTACAAGATCCGGTTACATCAAAGCTCTTAGGTTTTCCTTAAATCAACTGCTTCATCCTCATTAATACCATCATATGTTGACCATCTTAAACAAAAGAACTAGTCGCTTAAGGCTAAATTAGATTGTAATGAACAAAAGTCAGAATGTAATGAACGAAAGTTGGCTAAGCTTGAAAAGATGGTCAAACAAATACTTAGTTGAATTATGTAAGTAGTTGTGACGATGAAAACAATTCTTAGTTTGTACATAACTATTTTGTTAACATTTGTCTTTAACATTTAATGATATTTTATTTTTTATATAAAATGTTTCTAATTTCTTATTATTTTTAATTATATTTTCATATAATAAATTATAAAACAAAAAATCTAAATATTATATACAATAACATAGATTAAAAATGTCACCAATAATTATAATTAACATGATAAAATTTTTAGTAATAATGTTTATTAAAAAATTAAAAACGTAGCTAAAAAATTTGCCTATGTTTTTAAAATCATCATTAAAACTTTTTACCTACGTTTTTCAAAATGTTGTTAATAACTTTTCGCTACGCTTTCAAAAAAGAAAAAAAAAATTGCTACATCTGCTATATTGTTGCCAATAATTTTGTGCGACAATAAAAAATTCCTCGCTAAATATTATTACTTACATTAACATTAACGTAGCTAATGACATTTAGTCATGAAAACTAAGCGTACCAAAATATTATTTGTGATGATTTTCTATATCATCGTGACTCTCTTTTCGCTAAGTATGTAGCTCATAGCAAAAATTAATTCGCGACAATTTGTTAAAAACGTTGTCTATAGTGTTTTGGTGTTAGAATTTTGTAACGATTTAATATCGTTGCTAAATATTATCAGCTACGAGTGAAGGACTTTTAGTGACAAAAGATCCTTCTTCTGTTATAGTGTTACCTGGTTCACTAGGCTTGACTTTCAAGAAAGCATTACTAGATAAGAATCACACTTCGAGAATCACATGGGGCAAAGTGGATGGTGATATTGACATGCTTGGAAATATGCGTTATGACCTACCTAAGCCTCTGTTTGGTTGAGCTTATACCAGTAGAGCTTTTGTCAGTAGAAGTTTTCTTGTAGATTTTTTCTGAGAAGAACTTTTCTAAGAAGCCAGTTAACTATTTGACTGTCATTAAAAAAAATTTTAAAAGAGCTTCGTATAGTAGACTGTTTGGTAAAATAAAAATAAAAAATAATTTTAATTTTAACTATATTTTATTTTGTAATAAAAATTATTTATGCATATAAATATTATTTAAAGTATATTAAACAATATGCAAAGCACAATATATTAATTATTATATAATTTAAAACCATATGAAACATAGATGAAAATATATCTAACCAAATCTTTTATATGAATTATAACATAAGTAAAACCAATATAAAAAATAAATATTAAAACATAAAAAAAGCCAAATAATATTATATAAAATATGAGTTTGTGGATATTATAGAAATTATGTGTAAAAGGTAAGGACACAAGGAACTAAAAAATATATTCATTAATTGATCTAAAAAATCTTCAGAAAAAAGTTATTTGAGAAAAATTTTTTAAAAGCTCTAAATTTTAGCTTATTAAAAAGTTGTATTTTGGCTGTCAAAAAAATCTACTTGAATATAAAAGTTGAAATATGTAAATAATTAATTGACACCAAATAAAATATTTAATATGAACAAATAAACATAAAAATGATAACTTTTATTATTTAAAACTGACTTTAAAAAATAATTTTTGATCAAATTGCTATTTCCTTATGCCTAACAGAAATAGATAAGTGGATACATTGTTTGACCAATAAGTTTGAATCAGCTTAAAATATCTTATACATTATAGGAAATTTATTTTTGCTTTTATAGTCTTTTTTAATTACCTGAATCCTATATCTCTATAAAATGTTAAGTTCGAAATATCGAACAATAGTAGTGAAAACCAAACCAATATATATTTTATTATAAAATTTTTTTCCTTCTTTTAAAGTGATATGACCACAATTAATCAACTCTGTACTTTCTAAGACTTTGATATCAATCTCTAAATCAATCAATGAATACTGAATAATATAATCTTAAAGTATTAAGATTATAAACATCAAAATCTTAAAACTTCGAAATCTGACACGACCTAAATGCAATGTTCCAAATTCCAATGCAAATAGAGTTACTTGCTTTACTTTTTATCTTGTTTCCTCATCTTTACTTATTTTAATTGATTTTCTTCTTATCTTTAATATAATAATTTATGATATAATAAAGTATATATTACATACAAGGTTAATTCGTTTTTACTTATACACCAAAAATTGCATAACTAATTGCCACCCAGAAAATGTCTGTGGTGATATGCTTGTAATTCTTGTAATAGGAACAGTTTTAATATGAATTTTTGTCTACTTTTCTTTTCTGTTTAAGAATAACCAAAATTTTAACATTTTAGTATGTAAAATCTAGAGGAATTTCGGATTGGTCTATCCACAACTCAGTGAAAATGAACGCCGTTCCTTTTAGGTAGTTTCGATCAAAAATCATATGTTTGTCAACGCCGCTAACACATACATGCAATAGGAACTCTGAGTGAAAAGCACATTATTGTTTAGTAAGTATGAGATTAGCCCCCTTTACGTTTATTTGATATAAAATGTCGATCATAAATAACAATCGTGGCCGGTAGGCCAATATAAAGCTTCATATTTTATTTATCATATCCTATCGATGTTATATACTCACAATCTCGACACCTTATTTAAGATTTTATCAATTGGACCAACAAAAATTAAAACATTTTATTGTATTTGACTTATTTTTGTGAATCCTTGCTTGCTTGAAATACTTTAAAACAGTTTAATGTATACATGTATAATCTTTAGAGAAGTAATATTTGGAAATTATTTTCTTAACAACCTAACCTTGTGCTTATATAGAGATTGTGAAAGTTGACCCATAAGTAGTAGATAAGAAGTTTAAAAAATAAAATTGAAGTTCTTATTTATTTGATTGACATTTTATAGCTAGCAGCACTCGAAAGCAAAAGGAATAAAACCTCCCTGCACGTCTCAGCCACACAAATCTAATAAATCCCTTCCAAATTGTCTCCAGCTTTGACTTCAGGGACGACATTCCCTTCGTGCCATCACGTAAGGTTAGCTTCTTGAATTACAACTTGCAGCACGTACCTTAGGAAGTTAACATTATATAAATGTCGCAAGTCCAGGTTAGTGAGGCATTCTACATTGTCATCGAGCCCTCAAAACCAGAAAACCATGGCTTCTTTTCATCATCTTCCATGGAGCTTTATGTTCTTTTTGTTAGGATTGACATCTGTGCTCATCGGCAGGACAGTTGGGGTTGGCTATTCTACACCCGTTTTCCGGCCAAGCCAATGGCAACTTGCCCACGCCACCTTTTACGGCGATGAGACTGCCTCTGCGACCATGGGTATGTTGTAGTCGTAACCAAATGGTGTAGCATAATTAATTTGTAGGTGTGGATTTGTAACGAAACAAATACTTAATCGTGTTGTTTTCTATGGATAGGAGGAGCCTGTGGATATGGGAATTTGTTCCAAAACGGCTATGGAACAGATACAGTTGCATTGAGCACAACATTGTTCAACAATGGTTTTGCATGTGGGACTTGTTACCAAATCAAGTGTGTACAATCACCCCATTGCTTCAAAGGGGTGTCATTTACAACTGTGACTGCTACAAATCTGTGCCCTCCCAATTGGGCCCAAGACTCCAACAATGGAGGCTGGTGTAACCCTCCTCGAGTTCATTTTGATATGTCCAAGCCTGCATTCATGAAAATTGCTGACTGGAAGGCCGGTATCATCCCTGTAACGTATCGCAGGTATTTCTTTTGCACCAAGATTAGTTCGCACACTCTCCTCTATTAATGTGGTATTTAAGTATCTTTAAGGGTATAATTTTCAACCTTAATTTAACATATCCAGGATTCCACCCTAATTGATAAGAAAAATGAAACTCCTATTTTATGAGCTAGACTAGCTTTGTTAATAAATTTCTTTTGGTAGCAACTTAGGACAAATTGATGTAATAGAGAAAAAAAAGAGGAGACATGGACCTTTAAATTTAGACCTTTAAATACTATCAAACCATTAGCTTCAGACAAGTAATGTTAGCTTTTAATACTTTGTTCGGCAATTGTTGCAGAGTGCCATGTGTGGAAAGAGATGGATTGAGGTTCACATTCCAAGGAAATGGGTACTGGTTGTTGGTTTATGTGATGAATGTAGGAGGAGGCGGTGACATAGCCAGCATGTGGGTTAAGGGAACCAAAACTGGGTGGATAAGTATGAGCCATAACTGGGGAGCTTCATACCAGGCTTTTGCTACCCTTGGAGGCCAAACCCTCTCTTTCAAACTCACTTCTTACACAACCAAGGAGACCATCTTTGCTTGGAACGTTGCTCCTTCAAACTGGAAAGTGGGATTGACTTACAAGTCAAACGTGAACTTCCATTGACGCTTCAGATTCGCACATTTGTCCCCTTTACGTTTCTTTTGCTTTAGTCTTTTTGCTCCTCAAAGCCTCTCTATACATGGGCCTTGTTACTTCCATGTTTTGGAAGGAGAATTTCCCTTTTGATGCGTGCGAAATTATGATAAGTCCAGGACTTACTCGATCAAATTTTGTGTGTTAGTCAATATTTAGATTGACAATAACCCAATTTGATCTTAAATATTTAAAGTCAGTATCTAGTTAAGCAATAAGTGGCTATTTTGATCTTTTGCGGCCAATTTTCTTGTTTGTAATGTTCTATAGAAAGAAGTCAATCTCATACCCATTATGCCAAAAATGTCCTGCCGCGAAATAAGTTAAATTCACTTTTGTTTCAAAGTAACATTTTTCAAAAATTTTATATTTTATTGATAATAAAATATATTTATTATTAATATTTTATTTTAGATATTAAAAGAAAGTAAAATGAAATTATTCGATATTATGAATCAATTTACCCAGAGACATTATGGAGCAAAGCTAAGCATTAAGGGAGTTATAAAGTTAAAGCAAGGAATGAAGAAAATTTATGAGTTTCAACACGAAGATTCAAAATATTTCAATTTGTAAAAATTAATGTAAACTTTTTTTTATTCTTAATTTGATTATTTTAATGTTGTAAGGGCGCCACTTGTATGAACATAACATGATTAATCGCAATATAAGTGATTTTTCTTTAAAGAGGGACCACTATTTTAATTTTTAATGAAAAATCTCTCAATCTTCAAAATAAACACTACAAGAAATTAATACAATCCGCGGCGTTTTAAAAACATCACAGAATCTCAAAAAACGTCACAGAATACATTCCGCGACGTTTTTTAAAACGTCGCGAAATGTGGTATAGGCAAAAGGCTTCTGTGACGTTTTTCGTAAAACGTCATAGAAAACACTGACATTCCGTGACGTTTTGAAAAACGTTACAAAAAGATTGGTCTTTCTGCGACGTTTTAGGAAACGTCACTGAAAGTAGCATTCCGACTTTCCGCAATGTTTTCGGCGACTAAACGTTTTTAGGAAACGTCACTAAAAACGTCGCAGAAAGACCAATCTTCCGTGACGTTTTTTAATTATTAATTTTTTATTTTGCAAAAATAATTTAAATTTAATAATTTTTCAATTTTAATAATTTTTTAAATAACAAATTTTTTAAAATCTTATTTTTTTTAATAACTTTTCAATATTATTTATGAATTTTATTTATTTAATAATTCTTCAATTCTTTTAGGATATCATTCATTTTAAACATTCCATTATTACTTTTTTTCACTTTTTGAAAATCATTTTAATTTAATAATTTTTTTAATTTAATAATTATTTTTAAAATACAATTTTTTTATATTTTAGTGTTATTGTTATTTTTCTTTGAATAGAACAAAGGAAAAAGCAAAAATAAATAAATAAATTTAAAAAACAAGAAGTAGAATATTTACTTTTTTTTGAAAAAATAGGAGAATATTTAATTAAAAGACCCAACGACATACAAATCCAATTCTATATAACTGTATTGCCAAAGTTGTCTTCATTCTAAAAATAGACCCTTCTCCTTCCGTTGGCTAATTCGACTGATCCAAAACTCGATACAAACAGTAATGCCATCAGGACACTTTGCTTTTAGAAGGTGCTAACGATTAAAAATATTAAGAGTGTTGTGATGAGCATCAGTGATCACACTGCCAGGCCTAAATGCACAAAGGGGGAAAAACGCAAAATGGTTACTTTTAATTCTTTATTGCCGAAGTATTAAGGCTGAGGGAGAGAAGAATAAGAATATGGAAATACCGTATGCATTGCTGATCATATCAGTGTCATTAAATCCAATAAAGTTACGGGTTATGGGCCTCATACGGATGATCTGGGCCCTTGTAAACTTTAAGGTGGTTGAACAATGCCCTACCGAGCTAGAAGAAACAAATATCAGGCGCATATCAGCTAAGCGTTCAAAATTTTACAGATAGAAGCATCTATGCAGCTTGGCAACTTGTAGAATCATTGTTGGGACCCGATTCGGAAACCGGATCCCAATCTAAAAACGGAAATGAATACGAAAAACGAAGTGCAGAAGCAAAGCGAAATCGAATACGAATACGAACCAATATGAATCGAATCAAAGCAAAGAAACGAAACATAAAGCGAAATCGAATCGGATGCGAATCGAATCACAAATCGGAAGCGAATGCAAAAAGAAAAACGATCGAATCCATCGAACTGAAATAAATTTCGACATCCGTTGAAAACACACAGCATAGGAAACTTA
>JANIJH010000225.1:56673025-56686190 GCA_024520975.1 Erythroxylum areolatum
CCAAAGATACAATCAAGGCTCGGCTTGATTTGGAAGATATGAATATTCGAAAAGAATTACACTTGATAAGAGCAGCTAATGGAACTATTGTGCGAAAACCTCCAGTATGTTGTACAATGTCTTCCGATGAGAAGAAGAAGTTTTGTGAGTTTGTAAAGCAAGGGAAGTCTCCAGATGGTTATGCATCGAATATATCTAGATGTGTTAATGTTGATGAAAGGAAGATTACTAGACTTAAGTCTCATGATTGTCGTATATTGTTATAAAGCATTCTTCCATTAGGCACGTGTTCTATCTTGAACAAAGATGTGACAGGTGTTTTAATGGAGTTGGGGGACTTCTTTCGTCGAATTTGTAGACGAAGTTTGAATAAGAATGATGTACAGAAGATGTGTCATGAGATTACTTTAATCTTATACAAACTTGAAATGATATACCCACCGACGTTCTATGATGTGATGGTACATTTGGCTATTCATTTGCATCAATGTTAAAAGTGAATGCAACAATGCCATGTTAACAGAACAAAAGATATTAAGCTGATACATATTATTGTCTCCTAAATGTGTGTAATGCCAATGAATAGTTAATTCTTAAATTCTCAATCAAATGCTTCTTTGATAGATGGCAAGGGTGTAGGCATCACATTGTATGCATTCTCAATCATGTAGCTCTTCATTAAAAATTAGTTTCTTGTTTTCTTGTTTTCAACTATTGTTTGCATATTGAATTCAAATACAAAGTAAGACATAATCATCTATCTCTTCATTAATCTATATAGAAGGTAATATACTGTCATTATGCTAATATAGATTTCTATTTACTTTATATTGGCAATAATTTGATTTACAATAATTAGATTTCTGTTTTGCTTCACATTTATCCCCATTTATCCTATTTTGCTTCACATGAATGTAAAAACTAATTAACTTCTTAAATAATTCTGTTTCTTATCTACTTAGTTATATGTGTGTAAATGGTTATGGAAGTTATGCACTTGAGAATGACATTTATGTATTTAATGAAACGACTGAAAAGCGTGTTCGCTTCTATTAAGCTTTCATTGATGATATTGATGTTTGCAAGGTTGAGAATGTGAAAGTTGTTGAAATTTAGGTTAATGAAATAGGTTAATCAAATGTTTAATTTGCTTATTGATGGATATTGCATTAGAGACATCATAGATAAGGCTTTACAGTGATGGATGTTATGAGGAAAAGGGATTTATGCACTAATGTCTATGTGAATGTAGGTGAATCCTATAGGACCTGGTCTACCCAAGAAGAAGAATAAGGCTACACCAAGTAGCATAGTACCTATACAACTGCAGTCTCGGTACCGTCAGCTAATTGGAAGTGCAGCTAATGAGCCATGTGCTCGTACACAACCACAAGATTTAGACATCTGCACCTGCACCTGCACCTACATAGGCACAAGCTCACACCCATGCACCTTCTGAGCCTACTACAACACCAAGAGAAGTCACATCTATGCCTAGTATTCATCCGAGAGATAAGTTTGAACAAATTTTGAATATACGACGCAATATTAGTTCTTCGTCGACTTCTCAAGAGATGCCTCTAGCTTCTAATCATCTGACACCAGTAAATCACATTATTCTTTCCACTGTGGGCTCCTCTTCTACAAGCATTGCAAGTATGATCTTAAGATTAATTATTAACATTAACTAAATTTATTAACATTGTTATATGTTAATTATAAATTATTCTTCTGTTATTTTAGGATCCACGACTAATGCAAAAAGCTAAATTGGCAAGAAGTAAGGTCAAATGTCTACCAAACTCCGGATCCAAGGCCTTTGTAGCGATACGACATGAAATTGTGAGTTATTTTCTTTTAAATTATGTTTTACTTTGATTGAAATTTAAAAATTTATGAAAAGAATTACTAGTAATATATATTTTTACAACAGAGTGACAAGGATGGAGAAGAGTGTGACCGGATGAAGCTATGGTATCACATTCATTATAATGAAAGCAAAAATCAATGGACAACTCTTGAACGCAAAGCAAAATGGGTGAGTACATAGTTCATTTACAAATATTTGTTAAATGAGAATGCGTATATAATTAATTTTTACTTTTTCAGGAATTAATGTGTCATGAAATGACACATTCAATAGAATAAGGTCATCCCATGACAATGGATGAAGTGTGCGACAAAGTCTTGGGCACTAGATCAGATTATGTTGTTGGCATGGGAATTGGACCTCGACTTCAAGGAAATACTTCGGTTAAAAAGAGACTTTGAGACGAATTAGAGGAGTCAAAGAGGGCTAATCAGGAATTACAGTCTCAAGTCGATGAGTTCACTAAACAATTTAAAGAAATGCATGATCGATTAACTTCCCAAGTCGAACAACAAAAAAAAGTCTTGAAATTTTTATGTTCTGCACATAATGTACGTTTAGACTAAACATATATTCATATTGATATATTAAACACTTACGACGTTTTCTTTATTTTAATTATCGTAGTATGACATGTTTGAGAATTGCAATTAAATAATAAATTGTTTGCATGTATTCAATTCTTGTTATACATTAATAATTATTAAAATTAATGATATATGCAAAAATTGATGAATTATTAAATAAATTTATTTCATAAATAATATTTAATTGTTATTAAATAAATAATATTTTAAAAATTTGTTAAATATTAAATTAACAAATATTATAAAAAATTATTTTCAAAATTTTAAAAAAAATTTAAATTTAAAAAAAAGTAATTATAATTCAAATTTATTAAATTAAATTTTTTGGCAAATTGAAAATTTAAAAATTAATAATTTAAATTGATTAATTATTAAATTATTCCTATATTAAGATAAATGAAAACAAATAAAGAAATTACAATTTAAATTAAATCATTATTAAAAAAAATTTCCAAAATTATTATAAAAAATTTATTTTCAGTTAAATAACATTTAATAATTATCTGATAATCCACGACGTCTGCTCAACCAGACGTCGAGAAATTTAGATTTTCTGCGACGTCGTTAAAACTAAACAATTTGTGACATTTCCTCCCAACGTGGCAAAATATCGAAACCTTTCCTGACATCTTAATAAACGTCGCAGAATATCTGTGCCTTCCATGACGTTCTCCAACAGACGTCACAAATTCTTATTGCCTACCTCACCTTCTACGACATTTTTTTGTGACGTTTTAATAGACGTCATAGAAGGTTTTATGCGACGATAAAATGGCATCTACGGTGTTTAAAAAACAACGTAGAAAGGGTCCGGCTTCATCTTATCATCCTCGTTATTTTAGCAAAGGAGATCCCCCACCTTTTTTAGCAAAATAGAAGAACACAGTTAAGAAGCTTCAACTATGAAGTGTTGACTTGAATATGTGCTTTTGTAGCGAAAACGATTGACTATTTTAATTATTATCTTACTATGTTAATCTGTAAATGTTTGTGTTGCTGGTTAATATGTACCTTTCTACAAGTCCATCTTCGTTGGTAGATATGCATTGGATGGGTGTTGTGATATAGTTCGGTTCATAAGGAACAGTTTTTGTAGAGTTCCTCATGTTCTCAAGTAAGACTATTCATTTTGGTATTGGTAAGAAATTTGCCTCCCGGGCAATGTCGTGGCTTGTACATTAACTCCTTTTGATTTATTTAAATTACTGATTTACCAAAAAAAAGATAACTAATAACACTGAAATTTATTGCGATTCTTTCACACATAACAGTACTTTGCCAGATACAAAGTGATTTCCTAATTAAATTTAGGAGATTCATTTTCCCTTCATATCAGAAGTTATTTCTTGCTCTATTTCAAATGATATCAAGAGCTTCCCTCCCAATTTTCTCTTGCGTTAAGCATCATACGATTTGGGATCCTTTAAAACCTTGCCCTAAAGTATTACCATGCAACTTTGTTTCTGTACAAATTTAATTAAAGGGAACGTCCCCATAGTTCCCCATAGTTCCACATAGAAATCACTTCTAGTTCCAGGGAAGCAAGCAGGTAATTATAGACTAAAAAGAAACAATTACAAGGATAATTAGAGAATTAGACATAGGCTTTACTCAATGTGAACCACAGATCGTAAAGGCTCGTTTGAGAAGAATGCCTTCAAGTTGGTGAAGATTAGCTCCTGTACTGCTTCCAAGGATTCTGGGGTGAGAACTGCACGATGTGGAGACAACACAACGTTTTCAAGAGCAAACAGTTCTTCAGGTACGCGAGGCTCGTTCTCAAATACATCAAGACCTGCACCATAGATTTTCCCTCGCATCAAAAATTGCACTAGCTCCTCCTGGTCGATGAGAGCACCTCGCCCAACATTAATGATAAGTCCTTCACTTCCCAGTGCTGTCATTACGTCCTTGTTGACAATGTGACGAGTTTTTGGAGTCAGTGAACAAGTGATAATCAGAATATCGCTATTGGCAGCGAGATCACAGACAGTGGAATAAAATGGGAATAGAACAGATGGCTTCTTCTTCCTTGAGTTGTAAGCAATGGTACAGCCAAATGCCATAAGCCTTTTTGCAACTTCAGAACCAATGGCCCCAAGACCCACTATCCCAGCTCTCCTTCCTCTCAACTGAACAATGAAATGCGCAAGTAAATTAGGTAGTAGAACGTAAGCTGAATATGCACTTATGTAGGTATATAATAACAAAGGCTATTGCCCTTGATCTGTCTTAAATACAAATTTTTCGTTTCTAGCCTAACTTAATAATATTGAATCATACTATAAAGGGAACCCTCCACTCCCCACCACATTTCAGAATTTGGACTTGGTTAAAACTTAGAAGAGAAGTAAAAGATCATCTCCAACCATTTAGCTCAACCTTGGGGGCGTGCCGAATACTTTGTTTTTTGTAACGCCATCCATTTCCAAGCTAGTTTCATAACCTGGATCTTTCTTATAAAAATGATAACCTAATTCCTTCCATGTTGGTCTTGAGTTCCTAGTTCTATTTGTCACTTTATACTCTTTTCTTGGTGCAAGTTGTATAACAGACACCACATTGTCAAAATACTAGTTAACCGACATATATGGCTATGGCTCTAAGTAGGATTGTATCAGAGTTTCTTTTGTGCAATGTTTTCATTGATCACGCCCAATTTGCAAGTTTGGCCAACATGGCTCTGAATAGAGATGAACAGAATAGAGATCAACTTTAGTTTCAATCTTGAAACTTTGTGAGACAACTTATTGTTGTGGAAGGTGAGAGATCAACTTTTCTTGTAAATCCTTATTGATTTTAGTGGATTTATTTATCAATTTGTCTTGTGGTTTTTTCCCTCGCACTGGAGAGTTTTCCATGTTAAATCTTGGAGTTTGTTTCCTTGTTTAGTTTCTTATTAGCATATTTTCTACTACTACAACAAGGAGAGTTCTTTCTTGTCATTAATATTTGGTTGATCATTTAGAGAGTTGTGTATTTATCTCCCATCAAATGGTATCGAATCCATCACAATGGAAGATGGAAACAACTTTATGGTCAAGTTAACATCATTAAATTACTCGTTGTGGAGGCCTACGGTAGAGGAACTTTTATATTGCAAAGATCTCCTTGATCCTATTGATGTAGATAGAGGTGTGAAGGATGAAGTTTATTCAAACTTGAAAAGATGTGAAACAAAGAATATGAAAAGATGAAGTGGAAAACTCTAGGCACTATCGGACAATGGATTAATATCAACATATTCAACCATGTGCCTGATATGTGCTTAATTAATTATGAATTTATTCCATAACACTTAGTGTTTAGTGATATGAAATGCTTAAGACATTCATTTCAGTTCATATTTAGTTGTAGGTATAATTTAGAAGCGAAGGAGCTAAAGTGAGTCAAAAGTATTATATTTGAGCTATTTTTCAAAGATTCACACTCACTTTTCTTCATATGCAAGAAGAAGAAAGATTAGAATGAAGATGAGATAAGAAAGCACTAAAAAGAATGAAGAATAGCTTTGGAGACCCATGGAGGGCTAAACATTCCGATATTAGTTCGAAGGTAACATCGATGTCGTGAAACCTGGTTAAACATATTTTTCATTGTGATTGTTATTCTTGCTCTCTTTATGGATTGCTTATGTTATCTTGTGTTTAGTGAATTGGGTATTATGTAATAATGATTGAATGCTCTATTTAATTATTTTTATGTATGACCTCATTGCTAAAATTGAATACAATATGTAATAGTTGTTTTTTGATTCATTTGTCACAACTAATGTTGTTAATCATTAGGGATAACAAAGCGTAGGTTAAATGACTTGAGCTTGTGTGATTATTGCCTAGATTAATTTATTTTCCTAGCTTATAATGAGATTGTCTAATTAATCTAAAGATCTTATTCTAGGTTGTTCGATAATTAACTAGGTTTAATTAACGATCTCTTCTTAATTAAACACGACCTAAAGGAAAATCGGAGTTAACAGAGCTTGTTTTTAACCTATGAATAATAATTTCTAGGAGAGGTATAAGGATAACAATTCAATAATGTATGTTTAATTAATTGTAGGCCGAGATTAAACCGATGATCGGGTCCCTAACGCTTTCATCAATTTTCATCATTTTTGAATATTTTTTAATATATTTTCATTATTTTAGTTCATTTTAGTTTCTTATTTTAAAGCAAAACCAAAACCCCCATTAAACCTAAACACCGATTCTTTTCATTTCAAAAGCTTTACACGCACTCTCTGTAGCATCGACCTAGACTCATCACTGCTATAATTGTAGGTCTAATTATTTTTGAGTAGTGTTATGACACGCTACATCAATGTCTCAAGAAAAGAATCCTTTTGAGCTATGAAAGAAGATATCAGGTCTATATGAAAGGAAGATTGCTTATAACAAGGCCTCTCTGATTAAGAGGCTTGTGAATTTGAAGTTGAAGATTGGGAAATCTATTTTGAAGCATCTAAATGATTTCAAGGACATATTCAACAAGCTTACAACAATGAAGATCATTCTTAATGACGAGCTTCAAGCTCTATTCCTATTAAGTTCATTAATGGATAGCTGGGAAATGCTAGTGGTGGCGATTAGCAACTCAACTCCTAAACGTATGCTCTCTTTGTATATAATCAAACAGAGTATGTTTCATGAAGAAATCAGGAACTGCATCCAATTTGTAAAAAAAAATCCCTATTGTTTCGAACCCATTTTTTTTAAATTTTTGAAAGAAAAACATCCTCTACTTTTCTTTATATCTAGATGATCTATCTATAAATAGGATTAAGCTTGGGTGAAACTAAGTAAAGGTCTGAAACAACTGATGTTGAATGTCTTTCTTCTTTTTCTTCTTTTTGATCTTGAAATAAAGAAAGCGAGTAAAATGAAATAAAAACATATATTCTATACGGATACATAGAAAGATCTTCCATCTGGAAAAAATATTGCGTCTAATAAGATTTGAACCTATACCAGGAAAAAAAGACGCTTTAGCTAATTTTTCTCCTTATCCAAGAGTTATCAGTATTTACCAAATATGTTCCTATTTAATAGAACACTATTGTGAGAAACTAGGGGAAGGAGCAAAAGTACGGGTCTTAATGGTTATGGCAAGTCTAAAAGCAGTTCAAAGTCCAAAGGTGGCAAAGATGTTAAGACATGTCGCAATTGCAATAAGCCAGCACACATTAAGAGGTTCTACTATACTTGAAAGATGGGTCACAAAAAGGAAGCTCATTAGGATGATGATGATGATGATAGGAGTATAGCTGCAATTGCTTCATACACGAATGATGAGATATCATTAGTTTGTAAAACTAGTGAATGCTTCCATGTCAGCAATTTTAGTTCTGAATGACTTATTGATATGGGAGCATCCTGTCATTGTATTTCAAAGGCGAAGTACTTCTCAAATTATAAGAGCGAAGATTTTGGAAATGCAAAGATGGGAAACCAAAGTTTTGCTAAAATTTTTAGTATAGGCGATGTCCAAATCTATTATCAGTGAATGTGTTAGATAAAGAAAGATCTAAGCACATTTTCGGGGATAGGAAGTGGAAACTATCCAAAGGCATAATGACGGTTTTCTGAGGAGAGTTATGTTGCTCATTAACAAGATACACTTAAAGGGGTGTGGTGGTGGAGAAGAATACACAGTCAAAGAGAAAACTTCATCAAATCTATGGTATCGATGATTGAGACATATGAGTGAGGAAGGATTAAATTTGCTAACTAAAAAATCCCTTATACCGGTTAAGAACTCATAACTACTTATTCCTTGTGAATTTTTTGGTTGGAAAGTAGCATATAGTCTCTTTCAAGGGAAGATCTGTAAGAAAGTCGAAATTATTGGAGTTGGTGCATTTAGATTTCTGAGGTTCTATTGATGAGGAGTCACTAGAAGGTAATAGATATTTTGTTACGTTTATTGATGATTCTTTGAGAAAGACTTGGTTGTATATGTTGAACTCTAAGAGTTAAGTGTTTGAAATTTTCAAGAAGATTCATATTATGGTAGAAAGGGAAGCTGAGAGGAAGATAAAGCATTTGCAAACAGACAATAGAAGGGAGTATTCTTTTAAGGTGTTTCAAGAATAATGTACATTGCATGACATTAGATATGAAAAAACCAAACTAGGGATTTTGCAACATGATGGGTTTCCTAAAATAATGAACAAAAACTTAATGGAGAAGGTTTGTTGCATGCCCATAATGTTTATGTTGCCAAAAACATTTTGGCGAGAAGCAATCCAAACAATGGTTTACATGACAAATTGAGTTCCCTCAATTCTATGAGATTTTGAGATTTATAAGAGAGCATGGGCTAAAAAGGATCCCACATATCATCATTTGAGAGTTTTTCTTAAAAGGTATTCAGACACGTACCCAAGGATCAAAAAAAGAAGCTTAACTCAAAATTAATACCTTGCATCTTTGTTAGATATGGTGGTGATTAGTTTGACTTCAGACGTTATGACTTAGGGAAGTAAAAGGTACTTAGGAACCGAGATGTGATGTTCTAAGAGCACAAAAGAAGTGTTGATCTTCTAAGTGGAGATAAATCTTCACGCTATAGCGTATCATATGGTATAGTTAGCTCTTTACCAATATAGTTAGCTCTTTACCAATTCCTTCGACCGCTGAGCAATCTATAGGTAAAGATGAAGTTTCTGGCCAAGTACACATTGGTGGTGATCAGATACAATCTAATTTGAAGAGCTAAATGAACCATATCTAGACAATACCAGAGATGAATCCATTAAAGATAATGAGTAGGAAAGCAATGGGATACAACAGCTTATGAAACACAATTTCAAAGGCCGACAAGGGAGAAAAGATCTTTTAGAAGATATCCAAGTTCTAAGTACCTATTACTTATTGCTGAGGGGGAGCCTAAGGATATGTAAGAGGTTGAACTATTCAAATCTATATGAACCTTCTTCAATAATAATTTTTGCTCTTCTATCACAGACCCAGTTTGTCCATAATTTTTTCCCTCTACATTGAAGAGTTTTTCACGTTAAATCTTAATATTTGTTTTATCGTTTAATTTTTCTATTCTTTTTTTTTTTCTGTTGTTACAACAAGGAGAATTCTTTCTATTAACTTGGTTGATCTTTTAGAGAGTTGTGTGTTTGTGTCCTGATAATATGATACATTCCTCGGCTTTTGTTCTGGCCTCTACTCGTTTAGATGTTCATGATTAGTGATTCTTTTCAAGGCAATCCTAAACATTCACCAAAATGACTCGACTGGAACATTACTTGTTGCATTCCGACGAACTTATAGACATTAGATTTTTAAAATTCAAGAGCACCATGATTTTCCTACCGTAATCAATCACAATTAAGTTGACAAATTTACTTTATAAAGGAGTACAAATGAGTTTTAGTTACATAAGAAACAAACCTTGGAACCAAGACGGTAATCTCCCTTCACAGGCCACATCCTTCCACGAACATACCTTTCAGCTGCAGATATTCTCCTCAAAACATCAAGCAACAGCGCCATCGCATAATCAGCCACGTCCTCCGAAAAAGCCAGACTAGCATTGGTGACTACGATTCCTCGTCGGTGACACTCCTGCAAGTCAACTTTGTCAAGGCCAGCACTAGAGCTCACTACAAGCTCTAAAGAAGGAAGGAAGCTAAGAGTTTCGGATGTAAGAGGTGTGTAGCCTATGACGACAAGGGCTCGAACAGAGTTTGAGAGGGAAGTATCAATAGGCTTATCAGTTGAATCACAATCACAAGGGTCAATTAGACGAAAGTGGTTCACGAGGCGATCTTTTAGTGGAAGACCAACTGATGGTTGACGATGCACATATACCAGAGGTAGATCGTCGTTTGGCTCCTGGCTTCTTGGGTTCTTGTTGGCCGCCATTGACGAGATGTGCTTATGCTATTTTATGTTTTTCTGCAGGTTATTTTTTTTCAATTTACAGGTAGGACTAGGAGAAGAATTCTTGTCCTGAGTATTTTTAATATATTTCAACCCGAAAGCTAAAAATCGATGATATCAAACAATCTTATTCTTCATTAAAGGCCTGTTTGGTCGGATGTTAACTAATAGAATGAAACAGAATGGAACGGTTTATAATGAAATGTAATATAATATTATGAAAAATTATTTGGAAGGAATAGAATAATTCATAATATAATGTATTAAAATATTATTGGAAGATAGATGTAATGGAATGAAATATATAATAAATCACTATTATACCTTTTATATTAAAATTGTTGTTGCAAGAGATTTAACGATATGTTTTTGAAATAGAAATCATTTCTAATTAAAAAGTCATGATTGTGACTTTAAATTTTTTTATATATTTTCTACTTTAAAGTAATAAAGATTTTATTATTTCATAATTAATTATATGCAATTTATTATTAATTATATGAAAATATTATTATTAATTATTTAATTTATTATATTATATTATATTTTATTCTATTATATGTGATTTATATTTAAAAATAATGTATTTATATTTTTATTTATATAGAAATATATACAACTAAAACCATTATAATCAAAATTCATAACTTATTTAGTCAATTTAGATTTTTCCTGAAACACACTTTCGGGTCAACTTTTCATAATAAATTTGACAATGAAAAAAGAATAATTGGAGAATACTTTCTTCTAGAAAATTGTTCTCCTGTCTATTAAGTTTCTAGTTCAATTTGGTTTAGTATTCTAAAAGTTATACTCCAAATAATTTGGAATGTTCTTCAACTATAATAATATTATGTGCCCAACTTCAAATTAGATTATGGAATTCTAGAGACAAAATTAAAATTTGATTTCTTAAAAAAAAATTGTAGTCCTATGTCTCCAGTTTAATCTAAAATAAGAAACATTCCATTTGGATAACTACATATCAAGTTATTCATAAAATACCGAAGCATGTTCAGTGAAAATACTCTAGTTATCATTTTCCAGAACTCCTCATCATTTTTGTCCCAATTTCATCAATCAATCTCTCCCAAATGATTTCATATAGCTATAATTTTTGATGGAGATGTAGAAAAATGTGTTACGAGTTTGTGGGTTTGAATCCCATGTCATTTGAAGGTCAAGAAAAGAAGTTAATAGTCAAAAGATCAAAAGATGTTCGAAAACAATCCCTCTTCGGCAGCCATAGAAGTCACGATCATGAACCCACACAATCATGAGATTTTTGTTGCATGCGAAAAGTAACAATCGTGCAAAAGCACGATCATGCTTTTCCCATTTCTTCTGAAATGCACGATTGCGCATTTCTTCTTCCTTCTCAACTGTAGGTCTTCTTCTTCTTATTTCTTTTCTTATACTCAAACCAAATTCTTTAACTTATATTAACCCCATTTTTGACTTCCATACAACCCAACACATTCAAAAAAATAGATCAAAAACCAAGAATCAACACCAAATATAAAAAATATCACATACTCACGCATCTTCTTCATTTATGCAGTTCTTCACCTTCATTTTTTTGCATTTCTATTTTCTTCATTCTCTTTAATTTCTTCTTCTAACTATCATTTAAATCATTCATTCTCATCTCCAGAAATCAACATATACTTATTCCTTAAACTCTAAATTCATATTTTTTATCCTAAAATCATCAAAATATTCAACGAAATAATAATGAAAACAGAGCATACTTATATCACTTTTCATGAATTTTTTTTGAAATAACACATTAGTCACAAGGGTGAATTAATTAGTCACCCCCAAGTCATCCTTGTAACACTAATGCTAGTCCTTCACCTTTTAGCTTTCCTGTTCTCAATATCTTATCCTTTATTGGTTCCCGATTTTTAGATAGTGGGCTTCAGTCAATTATCTCTTCTACCCCTGCTTTACAATATATAAACTTGTCACAGACATAAAACATTTGATTGTTGTAAGAAAATTTCCTAAGGAAATACAATTACTAGATTGTTGTAAAAGAGAAACAAAATAACCAGAAACACCTTTCATTAAGTAAATTTCTCATAGTTCCCTCAATTAAATGGCTTCGTCATAAATTCATCCATAAAATATACAAAAATATCTGACAAAATGCTCACATTGAGAAGAGGGAAAAGGAACTGATACTAAGTCATCAACACATACTACACCTGTCTTCAATTAAGAAGACATCATAAAATCCAACATGTTCTTCTGAATATTTATTGGTGCACCAAGTAATACCCTAACTTCATCAGGCCTACGAATAAGGAAAAGATAAATTTCATACAATTTTAATCCTTCCAGTCCCAACTTTATCAAATGATTATAAAGTTCTTCTTCTAAAATGGGAAGTGGTTTAACTAATAGTTAAGTAGATTTTATAATAGCGTCTACAACTGTCTAAAGGCCATCTTTGATTACATCTTCACCATCATCTGCCCTATTTTTCCTTTTTTGTGGTGTTCCTGGCTTTGCTTTTTACGAATGAGCTAGCGTTCCTATTGGAGATTCAGTGCGATCAGTATCTATCATTACATTGTCTTCAAAACTTAGGTCATTCTAAGTCCATATGTCATCATTTTCATCCATGACATTGGAAAACCCACTATCAATAGAAATGGCGTGCCTTCTTATCTCTTGTGTTGTTTCTGCATGCTTGCCATTTGCTCTATCACGTCCATAAATCTCTACTTGTTGGACCCCGAACTTTCGGTGGAAATTGGAAATATCAAAATGAATTCAATGGGTGTTTTCGGATATGAATTGTG
>JANIJH010000225.1:56706410-56718203 GCA_024520975.1 Erythroxylum areolatum
CAAAGTAGCACTTTATGTTTTTAAACCTTGAGATTGTTAATTGAGATATTAACCTTGTTGGAAGGATATTTGGGCCTAAATTCTTTCATTTTTGTTTATATCTACTTATTTCATATCTCTCTAGAACTTGTATTAATTCTTAGTCAAAGCTTGATGAACTAGAATTTTGTTAACATGATAGAGACATTCTTTCAAAACCCTGTTGACCCAAACACAAACCCCATAAGCACCTATCCATTGCTAGTCCCTTGAGCCATATTTTTTAGTACATGCACACATCTTCTCATGGTCTCAATAATTTATTTCTTGTTTTCTTCTAGTTATCTCAAGAAATTGGTTATTGAGAAAAGCCAATGAAAAAAAAGAGAAAGGGAATAATTTTAAAAAAAGGATAAGAAATAGATTATGTTGTCGTTTATGTAAATATTGTCTTACAGTTGACATCTATTTCATAATTGAGGTGCATGCACTCATATTTTTTCTTCTTTTGTCTATTACATCCATTTCATCTAGCCCTCCGTACATTACAACCTGGAAAAATCCTTTTGATTTTTGAAATTATAGTTCATGTAGTGGAGAGGTAGGACTATCACAAGCTTATGGTAGAGAATGGACTAAGCAGATTTTAGAGTGAAATTATCACAAACACAAGTGAGATGAGAGCAAACACCTTGCCTTAAGTGAAATCTCTTTTGCTCAATCTCTTGGATTAAATTCTTACAGTGTTTATTTTCTTGGCACTCTTTCGGTCTGCTTTGATTGATTTATGAGAAAGTGATTTTTACCAATTTCCTACTCTTATTTTAAGCATGGTCGGGATTTTCTTTTGCACTTGTTTCTCTTTGACTTTTATAAACTTTGTCTAGGAGTACAAAGGTCTAAGTGTGGGAGAATTTGATTGAGCCCAAGTTTATTATATAAATTGTCGACATTTTCATGACTTTTACTACACTTCTTGGCTCCTATTTCTAGATTTTATGCTTAAATTGACTCTTGAGTGTCTACCTTTATTCTATGTAGTTTGAGAGTAAAATTGTCACAAATCAATATTAATTGCACTAATTAATTTTCTTAGAACAATTGATACTGCAAACTACCATTCGTTTATTGTAGGGGACTCAAGGAGAAGGGACTCAAGAAGAAGATGTAGAGTCAAAGAAGGCTGAAGTCAAGTCAACAAGTGAATAGGGCAACAGGAAGTTCGCTGCGGCAAAAGGGATTTGTCGCCGCGGTGAAGTATGAAGAGTTCTAGGCAGAACTTTCGGGAAAAGTTCGCCGCAACGAAAGAACCAGCAATGAAGCTGAAACTTTCAAGAAAAATTCGTCACAGTGAACTTATCTGTTGCTGCGGTGAACCTTTGAATACCCGAACCATTTCGAAATTTTACCCATTGTGCAACCCGATCCAAACCCATTTTCTTTTAAAAATCTACCATTTGAGGTTAAGGAAAGCCGACACTCTTAACATATACGCAACACTCACACTCTCTCTCAACCTTCAGACGTTCATCATCTCCTCTCCTCCATCTTCATCGTCAACTTCTCACTGACATCTTCTACCTTGGATGCTTCCAGTGGGTTTTCAGTTGTGAATTCTCCTGAAGTGATGCTTAGCTAGGCACCTCTTTTCTCTTGAAGATGTAGCAATGGCTAGAGTTCAATGGGCTTCAAAGGGGAGTAGTTTAATCATGTTCATCCTACATTGTTATGAACTCCTAGGTTTAGGATTTGTAATTTGTAGTTGAATATTCTTGATTAGATTTTGATCAAGTGTTGAACATTTAATGTGTTATTGGAATTTGTTGATGTAGAACTTGGAACTTGAATATATGAAGTCTCATATATATCTATTTGTGATTTGGTTAATTCTCTTTTATCTGCCTAGTTATGTTTGATATTGAGATGATTCTAGATCCCAAATGACTTATTTCATTGAATTACCCATTGCACACACTAAGATGCATTCAACAAGGTCTTAAGAAATGGAGTTCATTTATTAAAACCTTAGACTTAAAGAGTTCTTTAAGGTTTACCATTGGAAACTTAGTGATTCACTCCCATAAAAATTCGTTTGAACTATGATAGCCAAAGCTCATTTTCAAGAGGATACTTTCATCAATTAATCTTTGTTTTCATTTTATCGCTTTTCTATTCTCGAAATCCAAAAATACTTTTCATTACATTTTCTTTCAATTCACTTATTTTTTTCAAAATTTCCAAAGATTTAAACCCCCACTTCCTTGCTAATTTGGTTTGCATATCATGACATATAGGCTAGCTTAGTTCCATTGATCAGGTTCCGATTAAGTGAAACTACCCAAGGTTGCATTCTATACTGCAATCCTTGGAATTAAAAATTTTTATTTGACCTCCAAGGGTAAGAACAAAAGGCTTCGAATCAGTGTGGTTTGAAAGGATTTTAGGAAGAAACCATATTCCTTTCTTCAAAACTAGTTCCTTGATTTTGGTTTCTAGTTAGCCCATTATTAATGGTTTTTTTTTTACTTTCAATAAGTCTTTCATAACTTGCTATTTTTTAGGGTAATTCAAGCCCCTTGTGCTTCAAGATATAAACATTGGATTGTAGGGCTTAATAAGTCCTTGCCCTTCTATTTCCTACTTGATTTCCTTTTGTCTATTTCCTATTTGATTTCCTTCTAATATTTCATATGAAGATGTCTTCTCTTTTTTCTATTTCTTCATCCTTTAAGGACATTGGTCCTTGGACTACATTCAAAATGATAGTTTCTGTTATCATAAGATTTTGGAGGTTGGTAATAGGATCTTTTAAGAAGATGTTTATTTAAGTTTGTTATTTTAGTGAGGGAATTTTAAAGGCCCAAAATATTCTTTTATAGCTTGATAGAATTTTTGATTTTCAAACGGGGAGTTAACATGCTAGTTAGTCTATGAATTGAGAAAAGATGGAGGTGAAATTAAGGAAGGTGATAAAATGGAGTCTTTATATATGGCTTTGTGAGGTATATATTTATCTCTATGTTTTGATTGTGTAGTTAGGTTACTAATCTTTGATTTTAGGATTTAAATGTTGTTGGAGAGTCTAGTTTCAAAGGATAAGGGATTGGGACTTCTGTAATTAGGATCTCTTCTTCTTCCCCAAACCTGTGGACATATAGAGTGATAGGAACATTGATATTTTCATTAACTTCTACAATGCAAATTCAGAGTGATAGGAAGATTTGCATTTTTGTCAACTTCTACACAGATTTTTGCAAATTCTATCATTTTCATACTTGCTATCTATTCATCCAAAATTAGAGATTTTCCATTAAACTTGCTTGGTAACTCAATCCCATATTAGAACATGCTTATTTACAATTCAATCATAAGTAAATAAAATCACTTCCATCAAATATTAAGTGCGAATGTTGATTTAATACATTTTGTAGTATTGACGTGTATTACCAACAAACCTATTGTACGTGGATGGACATGGCCTCGTGAAAGTATAGAAAACACTTGTACATGATTGACCTATTTCATAATAGTCAATATTGTAATAAACTGCAGATGTATGATGTAACTTTGGCTAATATCGGCAAGTACAGGTTGATCCTACGAAGATTATGAATACTAGTAATTACCCTTCTCCTATTATCTAGCGTACATATTGATTTTAGATTTTTAATAAAAATAAAATAAAAAATAAACAATTAAAGAACTAGGAAATGATAATGAATGCAAAGATAGCGGAATTCACTTAGAAAACTATAGTTATCATAAATTAGTATCTAGGTTCGAATCCTTTTAAACTATTAACAGAATGATCTTTTATCATGTAATTGTTTTGTTGATGTATTGGACCGTGGAGACTACTATGGTATGCTAGTAGCTGACCTTTAGTCTACTAACAACTAATCCTAAGGTTTCTAATTGAATTACTTAAGTTAAATAGGGATGGTCATGGGCTAACCCTCACTAATTTTTTTAAAATAATTTTTAAGAAAATAAAAAAAAATCCTTTTTTAATTGGATCCGAGTATAGGCTGCCCAGGACCAAGCATAACTGAGGCCTAACTCTTTTAAGTGAAATGATGTTATTTTACTTAGAATAATTAGGTCTCGAGTCAGTCTGGGCCTGGCCCATTGAAAACAACTAAATTTAGGCCTATAGGCCAAAAATTGTCATCCCTAAGGTTAAACTTATGGGATTGCATTACCGATTTATAAGTTCCTCTATTAAGTTTGACTCTAATATGGAATATTTATGTTATCCTATCTATAAGGATAATGAACTCTTTCTAATTACGGTAGATCTACGCACACTAGGATTTTTCAATCCTTACGTATGAAATCAAATTATGATATAATATTTTCGAGTTATTAAAACATAAATAAAATGCGTAATCAGATCATAATATGTCAAACAACCAATTGCATTAACAAAAGAATCAAATCATATCAAAGTACTAACATAAGGTTCATCTAACCTAAATTTTAACTGGATGTTTAGTTACTCATTATCGAACACGAAATCAAACATACAATGAAAGAAAAATGAATAAAAAATAATGGAATCATGATTTCTAGATCTCCCTGATTGACTTTTATCGAATGTTCTTACAATATAGAGATTTGATCTTATATTCCAATGAATCTTTTGATGAAATCTTCGTGTTTTCCACTTATTTGGACTAAAATTGCACTTAGAGAACGAGTCCAACTTCTAGAAATCGCCTTCCAGCGTCTCCTAATAGTGCTAGTCACTTCTTCCTTTTTTGTACCCCCAAACTATCACTTTTATATTAAATTCTAGGTTTTTGGGTTATACACAATCTCTTACACAATCATGCATCAAACTATGCTTAATCATAATGTATTGCATATCGTGAAAATGCATGAGGTATGATAAAGTGCACGGTCATGCACTCTTTCCAGATTGTTGATTCTCTGTTTTACGCTACGTTTTTGTCCAAATTCTTCTTCTTTAAGTTCGTGAAGGCAATTATACTCTGTAAACACACTTGAAACGAATTAAGTACCAAATGGACACCAAAAGTATAAAATATCAAGCAAGAATACATTAAATATGGGATAAAAATATATTCAATTCTTCATTTATCAGTACACATTAGAAAAGCCATATCACTTGTCCCCCATTCTACTATTTCAACTAATGAAATGACTTAATATACTTGATTAATCTAAGAAATTTATCAAGATATCAATATAAACCTTTTCCAGTCTTATCTACAACAAATGCTAAACGTGATGGCTTCCTAGAAAACTAAGAAATTATGTAGCAATGGGCGCTCTATAATGCCCTAAAAATCTTAATTTCATTAATAGTATTTTCAGATCATGAATAGTGCATCCCGAGGTGAATGGTGACACTCGGGAACTAAAATGTACCTTATTTTATTTGGCATTGGATAGTATTATTTAAGGGCATCCCGATGATCAAATTTGTAACATACCACTCCCATAGAGCATATACCCTACATACCGAAGGATATTCGAGAATATACACTATAAGAATGGCACGTTAAGATGATCAAATCAACTCACTTAAGGCATCACACATGTTACAAGCATTTCCAAAGTCATTTTGATTCACAAACATATAGAGTCAGAAATGTCATTACATTTGAAATTTCACATGTACATTGTACAATAGTTGAGAGATACAATTCTCGATACACAATAGCTAAAGACATTTGCAGGTACAACTAATCCTGACACTATCCCAAGTACAAATGCAAAAGTTACTTCAACTAGACTAGCTAGATCTCCTCTGAACCTGAAAGTCAACGCTGCAATTTTGATGAGTTTACGAACTCAGTTAGTGAACCATCATCGATGTGCTTACTTAAGTTAGAACATAAGATAAGTATAAATCCCAATTTAATAGATATATCACATTATTCAGTATTGAATACCAGATCATAATATACATCATATTATAACAAGCACATCATGAATAGAAACATTTCATATCATCATTCCAGAATAAACCAATCATTCATCTCAATCATTCATATAACATATGCCAATTTATATATACAAATGCACATCTGACCTCATTTTCATTTTGTTCTTTGTTGTGACCGAGCACCTATTTACTATCCTATATCCCTTATGGATACTGGGCTCATTGCTTATACTATCTTGTACCCATTATGGATACCGGGCCCATTTTGTACACATTCCTGAGCTTAAAGCTCTTTTTCACGATGGTCACTCTGGTCACGACTCCTTTATCTGATCATGCTTATCATTGTGATGGTATACATCAATTCACATATGCCATGTTTTATTACCTTTCATTTGTTGGATCGAAAACAAAAGCATGCAAGATTTGGCTAAAACGATAGATTTTAAAACTTTTTCGAAATCAAAACGTAGCGGAAATAACATAACCAAATCAACATGTTTCAGCCATACATGATATGGCATAAGAAAAATAATTTACATAAGAACAAGGGGGTAGAAATACCGACTCCTTTCTATAGCTTTGACTCCTCGCTTTTGTATCCTCTCCAAACCCTTGCTATAGCTTTGACACTTTTGTATCCTTTCCTTTGTCAATATATCCTCTCATTGTTGTTGTATCCTCGACCAATTTGATCTACCACTTATTCTTCTTGGACAACTTAGTTAACAAGATCCTTTGGTGGGAAAGGAGAAGAAATATTTTGAGGAGATTTTCTTAGAAGAAAGAAGCCAAAATGAGAGTCTTCTCATTCAAATTTCGGCTATGCATGTATAAGAGGAGAGAGTGAGTCAAAAATGCAAGAACACTTCTGACTCTCTTTGTCAATTTTGGTTATAATGAAAAATAGAAGTGGTGTGCACCCCGTGCATCCCTTCATTCTTTAATCAATCATAAAGAAGCCAATAAATGAGACTTTTCTCATTTGTTTAAGATGGCTATGTGAAAAGACCAATAACCTAAATGAGACCCTCTCATTTTTAGTTATGGATGAAAGAAGGAAGAGATAGTACATCAAATGCGCTTCTTCCTTTCTTTAATCAAATGAATGCTAAAAGGTTACATTACATTCCATCATTAAAAGACAACCATTAAACCATTTAATGATAAGATCATTACTCCATTTAATGATGATAAAAGCATGATAAAAACCATCTTTTTTTTAGCGATTCAATGCTAAATGTGTAGCTGCACATTGAGGTATGAAAAACCGAAATATGCCCTCATTCTTTCTTTAATAACTTTGTTTCAATTTAATTAATCTAATTAATCAAATCAAACCAAAATCAAGCCCAATATTAAATGTCCATTTAGGCTTCTAATTAAAATAAGTCTAACATTCAATCATAGGCTTTAAAACCTCTATTTATATTTCTTACTTTGCTTGATAGGGAATCTAATTGGACTTAGATAATTAAAGCTTCAATAAGCCCGAAATTAATTTAATCTTATTAGAATTAATTCTAGCTTATTAACCAAAAGTCATTCCATTAAAGACAATTGGTTGAACCGTTGAATTACTGAATATTATGAGAATACATGTTTCAAATAAGATGTCCAATTGCAAACTTTATTATGAACCATATTATAGCCATCCACACAATAAAGGATAAAATTACCATTTTACCCTTATGTTGGTTCTTCCTTCTAGATCTCCCGTTTTACTCTATATGGTGATTAATAAACAAGATTTCTTCTTCGTATTGAGACTTGATGGGTAGCTAGTCCATCAAACTATTGGTGCCAGTTTAATCACCAAACTCTGTAAAACATTTAGAAGTGATGATATCACTATAAACTCTTTATTTAAGTAAATGTTCCCTGATACATATTTCAATTAATAATTCCAACATGTAGACACTGGATTGATACTCTGTAAAAATCTATTCTAATCAAATCAAGAATTATAAAGAAACACATATAAGTTCACCACTCATCAAGATTATGCTTCGTAATAAAAGAATGCTAAAGTGTATGTTTTAAGATTAAAGTAACGACCCACTTTATTCTTTAAAAACACACTTAATTCCAGATTCATTTAATAGTGCCATTATTGATAGTCAACTACTATCATGATATGAAACTCATCATTCCTTTGAAATAAACTCTTTTACTTACATGGAGATAAATCACAACACTACAATCTAAACCACAACCAGGCGACCAACTTGATTATTCAATTATGAATCAACTAATTTAAATTCTAATAATATACATGTTTCCCATATATCTCCATGTATATGTATATTACTTACAAAAGAATCTTGGTTCCTTATAACTAGATATATGATGCTCATACAAATAAAACCAAACTCTTTTGTTTTATTAATAATAAATATTTTCATTACAAAAGTAACTGGAAGAAAATTAAGTTATATGTAAATACACATACTTTCTAGGGCACTATATTTACATAACTCCATTAATCTCCCTCTTACCCAAAAGCAAGTTTGACATATCCCTCATTTTCATCCCTGCTAGATGACCCTCAAAACTCTTTTGAGACAACGTCTTCGTAAATGGATCAGCAAGGTTTTGCTATGTGGGAATCTTTATCACATTCACCTCACCACGTTGTATTATCTCCTTTATGAGATGATACTTTCTCTCAATGTGTTTGGCAGCTTTATGGTTCCGAGGTTCTTTAGAATTATCCATTGCCCCACTATTATCACAATAAAGTGTAATGGCCTTTTCTGCCTTAGGAACTACCTCTAAATTATTCAGGAACTTGCGGAGCTAGACTGCTTCTTTTGCTGCTTCACAAATAATAACATACTCAGCCTCGATAGTCGAATCAACGACACAAGATTGCTTAATACTCCTTCAGACTATGGCTCCACCTCCTAAAATAAATATAGAACCAGAGGTTGATTTCCTTGAATTAACATTTGATTAGAAATCAAAATATTTATATCATGTCAGAATAAGGTTACTTCCAGAGTAAACAAGCATTAAGTTCTTCATCCTACAAAGATACTTTAGTATGCACTTAACTGCAGTCCAATGCTCCATTCTTGGATTAGACTGGAATCTACTTACCAGTCCCACTGCGTAACAGACATCCAGTCTAGTGTAAAGTATAGCATACATTAAACTTCCAACTACCGAAACATATGGAATGTTATGCATGCTTTCAACCTCCACTTGGGTCTTAGGTGCTTACTACTTTGAAAGTTTGATTCCATGTCTAGTAGGTGTGAAAACCCTCTTGGAATCTTGCATGGCAAACTTATTGAGCATGTTCTCAATGTAGGATATTTAATACAAGGCTATCAGTTTGTTCTTATGATCCCTTATAAGTTTAATCCTTAGAGCATAGCTAGCCTCTCCTAAATCCTTCATTGGGAACTGTTTGTTTGGCCATCCCTTAACTGTAAATAACATTCCTACATTATTCCCAATAAGCAGAATGTCATCGACATACAGGATTAGGAAAGTAACCTTACCTTCTTGTATACTTTTATAGACACAAAGCTCATGTAGATTTTGTATGAATCCATAGGTTTTGATAGACTTATCAAACATAATTTTCCAAGACCTAGATGCTTTCTTAAGTCCATAAATGGACCTTTACAATTTCCATACCTTATGCTCATTACCTGGCTCAATGAATCCTTCTAGTTAGGCCATATAAATGGTCTCCTCAAGATCCCCATTAAGAAATGCAGTCTTGACAAATATTTCATAATCAAAATAGGCTACTATATCCAAAAGAATTATGATAGACTTAAGCATAACAACTGGAGAAAAAGTCTCCTCATGGTCTATATCTTCTTTTTAAGTATAACCCTTAGCTACCAATCTAGCTTTAAAAGTCTCTACTTTTCCATTAGATCCTCTTTTCATTTTGTAGATCCATTTACACCCTACGACTTTTACATCTGGTGGTAAATCTACAAGGATCCAGACTTCACCTGTGTACATGGAACCTATTTTCGATTCCATCGCCTTAAGCCATTTTTTTACATCAACATCATTAATAACCATTGTATAAGTAATGGGATCTATTTCTTCTTAGTCCAAGATTGCAATTATGCCTTCTCTTAGACGTAGATACCTGTCTAGCTATCTCATAACCTTCCCACTATGTCTAGGCACTACTTGATGTTCAGGCTGCTCTTCTGATTCTACTCTTGAATCCTTTTCGACATCTTGTTCTACTATCTCCAAATCAACTCTTGGTTTGGAAATAACTCCTTTAGTACTACTTCACTTCTTCCTTTGTGATTTCTCACAAATTCTTCCTCCAAGAAGGTCGCATTTGTTGACATAAATACCTTCCTATCCGAAGACTGTAAAAATAGTACCCTCGTGTACCCGTAGTATATCCTACAAATAAACATACTTCTAACCTTGGTTCCATCTTTGTGGATTCAAGCCTTAGAACACGGGCTGGACAGCCCCAAGTCCTTAAGTGTTACAATGAAGGAACTTGGTCAGTCCAAAACTCCCTAGGTGTTTTAGGCACCAATTTGGATGGAGCAAAGTTAAGAAGATAAGTTGTCGTTTGCATGGCAAATCCCCATAACAATTTTGGAAGGCTAGCGTAAGACATCATTGATCTTACCATCTCCAATAGAGTTCTATTTCTCCTCTCTACTACACCATTCTGTTGAGGTGTTCAAGGAGCTAACAAGTTGGAAACAATTCCATTGTCAATTAGAAATTGTTGGAACTCTCCAGATAAGTACTGACCACCTCGATCCGATCATAGTTGTTTTAATGGCTTGCCTGTCTACTTCTCAGCTTGAACATAGGATCCATCCAGTATCTTGACTTGAAACTGGCCTTTATATAGCCTTTTCCTTTGCTGAAACCCCTGTAAAGAATTGCAAACATGGTTAGTAACCCCTGAATCTAATATCCAAGAATCAGAATCTGCCACATTTCTAGTTCCTAACAAACTTAGGAAACCTATATCTTGTTTGCTTTTGAGGGACTCAAGTTAGACCATACAGTTTCTTTTCCAGTGACCCTACTCACCACATTGGAAATGATTTCCCTTGGTATCCAGTTTGGCCTTCTTTTTCATGGGTTGGACCTTGACCCCTGTTTGGGCCCTCTTTTTCATTGGATTTTTCTTCTTTTGCCTATCCTTACCCTTGGGCTTAGAAGAAGATGTTACATTAGCTTCTGGCCCATGGGCCTTGATATTTAATATCTCCTCTGTACTCTGGAGGGTATTCATTAACTCACTCAAGGTATAATCCTTGCTGTTGAGCTTATAGTCCAACTTAAACTGCTGAAAAGATGAGTTTAAGCTATTGATGATCCTAATCATCTACGTGTCTGCATCTGTGTCCTCCCTAAACATCTCAGCCTCAGTAACCATAGATATTATCTTAAGCATGTAATCCCACACTGGTTCACTAGGTTTTTATATGAGATTATGAAAGGTTTGGATAGTTTTCACTCTTGCAGACCTGGTTGTCACACCAAACATGTCATGTAGGTGATAGACTGTTGCATTAGCAGTTTTCATGCATACAATTTGCTTTTGCAACATTCCGTTGGCAGAAACTAGAATATAACACTTAGTGGTCTTATCAGCATTCTGCCATCGCTCATATTGTTGGACTTGCTTAAAAGTTGAATTACCACCCGAAGGTGTAAGCTCATTATCCGTTAATACCCATGAAATTCGTTCATATTGAAGAACAATGTCAAGGCTATGTCTCCATTCATTAAAATTCTCTCTATTTTCCAATTTGTTATTAGTCAAAAGCAAAGTGAGTGGATTCATATTGTAGTTGATTATGCCTGAAAATATAAATTATTAAAACATGAGCATACTAGTCAACAATATTGGAACTTTGTATAAAATCATGATGCATGTA
>JANIJH010000225.1:56821120-56833215 GCA_024520975.1 Erythroxylum areolatum
GTGGGCCATGGATATGTGGATCGGGCTCGGGTTAACCAATGGGCGTGAGACTGATCTTTGGGGGTTGGACCGATCGGCCCGTAGATTGTTGTGATTGGACTCGGGCCCAGCACAACCGACCCGACCACCAGGAATAGGTTGATACTAGATCATTTAAACTAGATTCGTTAGTTAGAATTACGATCGCAAAAATTAAGGAAGAAACATTAAGCTGATCAGAGTATCCAAATCATATCTGAAAATTGTTACAGAAAACAAAAGCTTGCATAGTATGGTTCATTTATATTGCATTAATCGATATATGTACTTATAACTATCTTCCCTTTTTCTTTCTTGATCTTTCTACTTTTGTTAGATTATTCTAAACCAATTTTTATATTGATGAGATATCCACTGATAAAAATTTTTGAGAAAATTGAGCAACATGTAAGGAAAGTAAAAAGAATAAGTTATTCGCTACGTCTACTAAGTAAATACCATTACATGGATTTGAAAACTATTGGCACAAAAGACTTGTCTCTCAACTCCTCACCTGCACCAAACCATCAAACTTTCTTCTTTGAGCTTTTCCTCACTCGTACATCTTGCTTCTTCTGCCAAGCTCCTTCTTCTTCTCCTTCATTTGCTCACTCTACTTACTGATCAACTTCTTTGCCCAGTCTAAACTGAGTTTTTGTCGTTTTTGGCAGCCCACTTTTTTCATCGAGTACCAGTTCCTGATAGTTTATCAGTAATAGTAACATGTCACCCAGTTCTCCATCCTTGCCTCCATCTCCTCCAGAGGTGAGAAAGGACTTCCCTTCGCTATCTAACAACCTTGCACCCTCCTCTCCTCACAACCCACTTCAGAAGGTAGAAAAACTGACATGGAGTTGCATCGTAAAAGATCCAGGAACTTTCGAAAGCATGAAGTTCGTTCCTGGTGTCACAGAGGGACTAGTCTCCCCACTAGAAGCTGTGTTCTAGTTGGGAGCTACCAAATGGCAGTTATCCTTTGTACGCTACATTCTCAATAAGAGGACGGTATACCCCATTGCTCAACGATGGGTAGATCTCAACTGGAAAAAATGGGATCTCTAAACCACTCTCATCACAAAGGACAACTTGTTCATATTTTAGTTCTCTTCAGTTGAAATGGCTACAAAGGTGACAAATCTCGGGCTTTGGCATATATAAGGTAAACCTTTATTCTTGAGAAAATGGGAGGTGGGTTTTAAGTTGGATAAAACAGAGATTAGAACATTACCTATTTGGATCAACATACATAATTAAGGTTCCTCCTGAGTATTGTTCATCAGAAGGTTTAAGCTACTTAGCCAACTAAATTGGCACACCTCTTGCCATGGATGAGAACATAGTAAACACCAAGGTCTATATCAAAGTTGAAAGTAGGAAATGCATGCCCGAAAACATCCTTAGAATGAGGTATGGTGAAGGTGGAAAGTTGACTGAAGACAAAATACATTTGTCTTATCCATGGAAGCCTTACATAAAGGACAAGACCAAGGTATGGATCCCTAAGAAAAACAAACTGAAGAGGAAGACAAAGGCGCAAACAACTCACTTCCCTCATTAGGCACTAAAGAAGTCCCAAGAAGTCCCAAAAAATGAGAATCAAGATTTGCATAAAACATTGATGATGAGTAAAAAATAGTTGCACTAATTTGGAGGGGATTGATCAGTCCAAGATAATGGAGGAGCGAGTAGATTCATCTGATACAAATATACTAAGTCCCATTGTTAATCAACGGCTTAAGTTATCTCTCGAACAGACTCACCCATATAGCTGAATATTTGTAGAGATGAAGAAACACTGAATAAGTGATGCTCGATAGATATATCGAATAAAGATTAGGAAGGAGGAAATATGTCACGTACCAAAAACAACGAGATAGTTGAATCCAGTAGCGAGACAAAAATCTCCAAACAGAAAACTGATCATTGGCTTGTAATGGGGTCAAGTAGTAGGAGATCCAAGAAGAAAACCAAACCTAAACTCCCCTCATGATCTATACAATATGGAAACATAAGAGGACTCAACTGTCCTAATAAACAATTGTCCCTAAAAGACTACCTAGGAGTCAATCATGTGGCTTTTATTGGTTTGGTGGAAAAGGAAGAAGTTTTTCGAGGAGGTTTGAAATTTGTATCACTAGAATGGCAAACATTAAGCAATCATGCAAAGCATCCAAATGGCAGGATCATAGTTGTACTAGATCCAACTCTTCTAACTTTATTTGAATGGTTTTGTGCTAAACAACTCATCCATTATGAACTCATTACAAAAGTAGACAAAATTCCTTTAGCAATTATTGTAATATATGCACATAACTGGGAGTTTCATAGGGCTAGTTTATGGAGGTACTTACACATCATTGAATCGAGCATTACAACTCCTTGGATGCTTATGGGAATCTGAAATTGTCTTCTTTCTCTAGCTAAATCTATTGGGAGAAGAAACATAACTCGTGCAGATACAAAGGAGGTAATTGAACTCACCTCTTCCTTGGGATTAGTAGACCTCAAATTTTAGGGTCCTATTTATACCTGTAGCAACCATTAATGGGGTGCAGCTTTTATTCAAAGTAAACTAAATAGATGTTTGGTGAATGATCAGTGGCTCACCAAAATGACAAAGAGTTATGCAGTGTTTAAGGAGCCTCTCTTTTCAAATCACTCTCCAATCAAAGTCCATGATACCAGAAGCTCATGATAAGGAGGTCTCAATTCAAGTTCTTCAATTCTTTATTAAAGCATCAACAACTTGATTCAATTATTGTAGATGCTCTGATTATAAGATTTCAAGAATCCAAAGCAAATTAATGTATGCAAATTCTAAAGTTCATTAAATCTGAATGTACCAAACTACTAAGGGGAGTCTTGGATCCTATAAAGACTGATAAAGCGTAAGCCATGAAGGAGCTATCACTCACTCAAAAATAGTTAGTAAATGACCATATTGATGTCACACTCGTTGAGAGAAAGAGAAAGCAAACCTTAAGAAGTATCTACAAGCTCTTGACACCTGCACTTCGCAACTGAGGCAGAAGTCTAAAATTCAGTGGATCTAACAATGAGATAGAATTTTCAGGCATTTTTTCAACGTGATTCAAGGCAAAAGCAATAGAAACAAGATTGTCTTTAGAAGACAATAATGGCATAGTAAGTTATGATCAAGAAGAAATGAAAAAGATAGCCAGAAGCTACTTTAAAGCTGTACATGGTGAAACCACCTGCACTACTTACTTTTTAAAAGATCTACTTAATAGTATGTTTGGTTTCATTAATCTTTCTCGTCATTCAAAAAGCCTCAAGCAAGTTACCACTGAAGAGATAAGAAGGGTTTTATTCTCCTTTCATCCTGATAAATCAGGATGGATTCAATGCAAGATTTTTTAGGAGAAATGGAATATCTTACAAATGCTAGTGATCAATGCAGTGCAAGAATTTTTCAAGAGTGGCAAGCTACTTACAAAGATGAATAAGACTTATTTGGTATTGGTCCCTAAAGGTCCTAACCCTAAGGGCTTGAATGACTTCAGACCTACTGCTTGTTGCAATGTAATATAAGATCATTGCAAAAATCCTTACTAACAGGTTAAAGGCTACTTTACCTGGCTTAATTAATCCAAGTCAAGGTGCTTACATTCCTAGTAGATGAATGAACGACATCTTATTAACCCAAGAATTATCAAAGGATTATAAGTCCAATAAATATATTAAGAGTTTTGCTCTCAAGATAGACTTCAAAACAACATATGACATTATGGAATGGAGTTTTATCATCAACTCACTGCATGCTTTTCGGTACCCTTCTAAGTTTATCAAATGAATTTAGACTTGTATTACCACTGTGTCCTTTTCAGTGATGATAAATGGAGAACGTGCCAAACTTTACAAATTTGCAAGAAGAATTCGCCAAAGTGGCCCCCTTTTTTCCTATTTGTTTGCTATTACTATGGAACAAAGAATCACACAGCTTTGTATAAAGGATAATATGAATTTCAGATTTCATAATCAATGTAGAGATCTTGGCATTACTCAACTTTCTTTTACTAATGACTGGTATGCTTTTTGCCAATGATCGTACATCTATTAGAACACTCTTAACAGAATTACAGACATTTCAAAAAATGTCAAGTCTCAGATTCAATCCAAGCAAGAGTATTGCTTATCTAACCATGCATAGTGGTGATGATTCAGAGAGAGTGATAAAAGATGTGGGACTCACTATTCTTTAATTACCACTTACATACTTGGGATTGCCAATCTCTACTAATAAGCTCAAGGAAGTTGAATGCAAGCCCCTTATTAACAAAGTGAACAGAAGAATATCTAAATGGAGCAACAAGTTCTTCATATGGAGGTAAAGTGTAACTAGCCATCTCCATTCTTAACAATTTGCATGTTTATCAGTTATCGCACTTAGCTATTCCTAAAAGAGTTTTAAAGAAAATTGACATAAGTGTTAGAGACTTCATTTATAATGGACAAAATTCTAGTGTAGGGAGAAGTGCTAAAGGGAATTGGAGCGTCATATGTCTTTCTAAAGAACATTTGTTGTGACAAAGAGAGCTTATGAGTAAGGTGGGTTCACATATACCACATTAGACAAAAAAGGTTGTGGTCTATCACTTAGAAAACTGCTCAATCTTATACCTTTCAACAAATTCTGCATAAAAGGTCATTCATGTGCCCTCACATCAAGCACTATATTTTGGTTTGATCATTAGCGTAAATTGGGCCCCCTCTGTAACACTCCACTCTTTCCAACTTTAAAAGTTTCTACTCCAGAGGATACTGAAGTGTAAGTTTTAATTCGAGACAATAGATGGAATTGGCCTTTTCACATAAGTAGATGAATTGGATTGATCATAGAACACTTGCTTACATATCATCTAGACCAAGCAAAAGAGGATGAAATCAAATGAGAACTTCACAAGTCTCATTTATTTACTGCTCAGTCTTGTAAGCAATTGTTAATAGGTCATACAATCAAGTTCCCTTTTCATACTCTTATATGGGAATCACATATATCACCAGCTCATTCTTTTATCTTATGTTGAGCTACACTCCATAGATTGGGAACCAAAAGGATCAAATTTCAAATTCTTGATGTAAGTTGTCCTTTATGTTCTAAAGAGAATAAAACACTTATCACATATTCTTTGATTATTTTCATACCAAGTAGATATAGAGTATATTCTCATCCTCTTTAGACTACAATATCAAAATCTCAACAGGATAAATTGTTTAACTTGGGCCAATAAGTTAAGATGGACTAACAGGAAGGATCAAAAGGTCTTCAAGGTTGGCTTTGCTATGTTGGTGTATTATATATGGAGGATTAGAAGTACTAAAATCTTTGAAAAGGCATAAGAGTTCAAGGAGTATGGGTGGATTCAATTTTACCTCAAGTTAAGAATGGCAATCATGGTTAATGTTGATCAACAATGCGTTTCTAATCATATTAAGTTGCAACTGAACTTATAGAAAATGCTATTTTTGAATTTCTTAATATTGTAGTTATTTGAATTTTTGTAATAGCTCCTCCCCATGGAGTTTTAACTTTAAACATTTTGTAATTTCCACCTTTATTGAATGAATTCATTACTTAATTTTCAAAACAAAACTATTGGCACAAAAATCTATTTAGTATACGGAATTAAGTAACCAATTTTTTAAAAAGTCATTAGATTCCTTTATTTAAAGATCATTTTTAATTAAATAAAGAAATTATATTGATTATAATAATTATTATAAATATAATTCAACAAAAAATTTTAATCCCTATTTGTTGAATCCTAAATTTTCAGAAAACAAAGACTGGGAGTACATTTATCAATGTATACAGAGATCGTAATTTTGCCTCTATCATGCTATTATCCCCTAATTTAATTAGTCTATAAAAGCAATAGGTATTGTTTAGGGTAACTTCACTAGGAACTTTGATGTGCCCAAATCCTGACTTTTTATTCTTACATGAAATAAACATGCTGTTTAAACAAGATCTATATGATGTTAAACATTGCTAGGTTGGCAAAGACATGAACAAGGTGATCATCTGATCATGATTCTATTTATCTGTACTAACTCAAATCAATCACTGAACCCGTAGTGAAACATTAAAATTTAAGTGAGTAAATGAATATTCCAAAAATCTCCTTTAAAAATAATGTTATTTAATATTTGGGGGATATTAGATATGAAGGCATTGAAATTCGTTTATTGGTATAAATTCACCAATTTATAAACATGGCCGCAATAAACGACATTTTAGAAACAAATTTTTTGTCCGTATTTGTTACTTGATGATACGACAAACTATATACACTGCTTAAAATGAGCGCCGGGCAACATGTGGAATTTAAAAGAGAGTTTCTTGAAAATTTGTTTCAGTGCCCTTGATCCTTGAAAAAGCTTTGGTGATAGTGAAGAGAATCCACATTCACAAAAGTTTGTAAAAATTTTCAGTTAGAATTTAGGGGCGAATCCAATAACGTAGTAATTCAACAATGGACGAAAGACAAATTTTAAAATATAACAGCATATATTGGCATAAAAGTGGTTGATTTGAACTAACTCAGTTATGTAGCAAGATGATATTTTGGTTCAATACTTCAATGCACATCATCTGTCTAACTGCACAGAGTTTTTCAACTCTATATATTAGGTGAAAAAGAAAACAAAGCAAAAATGTGAATAGTTGACGAACCTAGATCTTTTTGTCAAACTAGAGTATTAATACCAAAAGGGAGCAACTATGGCGAGGAACAGGGAAGAAACATGATGCCACTACAAAGCGTATGAAAATTAATAGAGAAGCTAGAGCACCCATAATTGAGCTTAAGTTATGGGGTGCAAAGGAAGGTAATACATTCATTGATATATTTAACCAGAAGAGGAAGTGTGCTTAACAAAGAAGAGAGAGAGAACTAGATATACATTCTGGGATAAGAAGTCGTGGGATAAAGATTTAGTATCATGAAATCTCCTATATTTGTTTGTGACCAGATACATGGGATAATAGAATAGTTGAGGGATAGCTGAAGGCTGTCCATTAATTACTTCAATGCTAGCATATGTGTATGATTACAACTGATATATAAACATGAGATAGGGCCAAAACAACAGCACAACAGTGATCCAGATGTAAATCACTATGTTTTTTGCCTAAAATTCTGGGAAATCCTCAACCAACCTGAGATGCCTGGAAGGGGGAAATTGTGTATATACATAGAACCCTTGCTGTGCCGGAAAAAGGATCTACCGGAGGGTGATCCATTACTGAAATATCAAATTTGCATACGACGTGATAGAATCTGTTAGCTTCTGTTGCAGATCAAGCATAATGTTTTTCCTTCCATCAGTAACCTGCGCGCATGCTTTTCTATATAAGATTAAGTTGTTGATAATTAGCAAAGAAGTTGTGACTTGTGAGAGATTGAGTTAAGCTATTTAACCATGCAGAAGAGAGAGAGACTAAAGAATCATAAAAAGCCTAAGCTGTATCAAGAATTCGTTGAATTTTACCTCAGCTTTAATGGCATGAATCATCCTTTCGTTTACTTTAGTGGAAATACAGCTAACAATAGTAAACTTTTCTCCTATCATAAGTTCAAGCGCTCTTGAAAGAGGAAACCCATTTGTATAAGCTGTATTTATTGCGACCTCCAAGCCAACTAAACAAGGTTCAACTGTCAAGGTATCCCTCTCAAAATTTTCCGAGCTTTCAAGTGCAGAACCAGAAGAAGTTGGAATATTGTAGTCATTACAGAGCTTCCTTAGCTCCTCTTTCTTCTCATTCAACTCCTGTGTCTTGTGTTCTAGATGTTTTAAGTATTTGACTGCCCCTTGAATTTGGTCAGATATTGATCTCTTCCCCTGACAATCGACAAAAAAAAAAAAAAAAGCAGAAAATGAAGACTTCAGTATAGAAAAGAAGGATCATTGAAGAAAGTAAAGATATCCCTGACTGATAATGGTCAATTAGCTAAAAGAAGAAACTGACCTTAAGGTATTCAAAGGGAAGAAGGGATCGGAGAGACCCGTAAAGGGCAGCCATTTCTTGCCTTCGCTGTCGCTCAATGTCTCTATGTATGATTTTCTTCTTCTTCCTGTCACTAGGGTTTTGATCATCGACTCCTGAAACCATGGAAGATTTACTCCGCTGGCTAAGTTGGGTTCTGTTAGCTGTTAAGTCACTGCTATACCCAGAAGGAGCTACGGTGAGAACTTTATCTTGCGAGACTGCCTGTTGTTGCCATGGAATAGCTGATAATTGGAAGAGCTCGTCAGTATTGTAATGGCCTACTTGAGAAATTGAAGAACAGTGATCCATGTTCACGCTCAAGACATTTGCCAGATGGCCCAGATCCCTTCTCTCTCTGTGTAACATATGTTACTATATTCTATTTAAAGTGGAACCTTTCAATATAGGATATGTTAATTAATCCAAGGGCATCATATCTTTGATGGGCCTAACCTAGGATCGATGGACAAGGTTATAAGATGAAGCATTTCATTTTTTTTATTAACCAACAATTTAATCTTTGATGTTGCCTTTTTACCAAATTTAAATGTTAATACAGGAATCTACACATATTTACTCTTTGTAACAAATAAAACTGGTCTATATTTTATTTTCTCCACATTAAAAAGTCTTCAGGTTGCACATTAATCTAAAATCTTGATGGAGGGATACCCGTACTTTTCAAATACATTATAAGAAGTATATGCTTTATAAAATATATAATCCACAGTCAATCCAAATGTAATAAATAGACTGCATGGGGACGAATCTTTGAATTTACTGTAGAAACGGAGGCTGAAAATATGTGCTCCAAAGTCTTTAATCACATGGAAGAAAATGTGGGACAAAGCTTGAACTGGATTCAATATCTTCAGAACCCCACCAGCAAAAACCTACCGCGGCTATCAATGATATTCCATATAATTGGAATATTTATGTCTATATTTAATTATGTTTCTAGTTTACCCGCATCTGTCAAAAGTGGGTTGATTGATTGATTTCAAGGACCGGGTTTCAACTAGTTTAACTTCTTGCAAGGATTAGTTTGAGTATGAATGGTTTAAAGGTGTCTTCTCATAATTGAGACCCGTCTAAGACATCTCGTAGGCAACCAAAAAAAACTTCTTGCAAAGAGAAATAATTTACGATAGCTTTTCATGTTCAAAAACAACATAAATTAAAAGTTGCAACCTTCATAACTTAAATTGTAATTAACTTAAAAATATGAATGTTCTTTATTAGTTCGTATATCTCTAATTACTAAAGACCAAATATTAATATACAGGTCTTGACCTCTTAAACGTACAATGCGGCAACTTTTGCAAACCCTCAAAAGTAGAACTAGAGCTTTGTATATTAAAAGAAAAAAAAAAGTCGCCATAGAAAACATAAGTAGAAGAATGGGTGAAGAAATGAGAATAGTATCATTTGATTGATTCTCCTAAGATATGGAGAAAGTGATTTATATTTGAAATCTACAAGGCAATATGAAGACAAAATCCCGAGTCATTTTTTAAGTGTTTTTGTGATACATTTCTTCTTTTAAGCTTTAAGGGCTGTAATTGTAACTCCAAAAGGCGTTTTGCTTTTGAAGAATTGGGTTGTAACTACTATTCTAATTATATGGTTAGACTACAACCAATTTTGTTAAGCTATTGCTAACTTATTGTTGATATGAAACTAGCAAATCAACATGAATTGTTTAATAAAGATGTTTGGTATGACAGAGGGAGATTGGGATATATGGAAACTAAGTCGTGATAATGAACCTCTCGGGTCCATGAGTTGAATCATATGTCAAGGGTTAATAAACATATTATAGTCCTTATAATTCCTCTCGAGCAAATGATCTTTTTGTGCAATCTAAAAGGAAAGGTCAAGCAGTTTGCCTTTTAACTTCTTCACCATATTAATGTTGGAAAAATATAAACCAACAATTAAGTAATCCAACTTGAAGATCATTTAAGTAAGCTGGTTCAAATCTTTTGTTAAGAACATAAGATAATAATCTTTTGAGATCTACGATTTGCCCGAAATTGATATTGCTCATGCAACCAATCAATTACTTAAGAACCGAGCTCTAATCACTTGTCCAAGAACTTTTGAGAATTGCAGCTCAACTATGCAATCTCCTTCATATCGTCCCACTGAACGCGGTATGACGATTTATGGAGTATTTCATAATAAAAGAAATCAAGATACTGATGATCATCTCGTGGAATCGATCGATCCTTAATTAACTTGCCTCACCTGAGTCTACCGACATTGAAATGAAGTTTTAATGAATTTACTCACGAATGATTAAGATTTCTATTTATAATTATGTGGAATTCCCAATCGATTGTGATTGAATTTCCTGGTTTGACAGTGACGTTTTCTTAAATCTAGACATCATATCCGTGCGTTGTTCGTCTCTGTATCAAGGCATACCAATGGATTCGTATTCTGCGGGTCTTTCTTAGTGTGTTAACATATTGAGTTATTATTGAAACAAAATAATTATTAAAAGAAGACTTATGTAAAATTTTATCGTTGTCGTAATTAAGGATAGCAGTGAGTTTTTAACTTGACTAATATATGTACTATCCAATCCGAAAAAATAGAAATAGAAACTAAAAAATATATTTTAAATGGATGTGAATATAGATTTGGATATGGTCTAGTGATAACCTAAACCGATGGATGCCCATATTCTACCCATTTTTTATTAACTCTATTTTTCTGTTTTTTAATATTTATGGTTAAATATAATAAAATATTAATATTTTATGAGAAGAAACAACTTTAAAATCTCCACTTTACTCCTCAATCCTCATCTTTTTCATCATATTTTATTTTCTTATAGGATAATAATAATGCAAATGATATGGAGATGGAGTGTTGAATGTTGCAGAGTTCACGCAAAGACAATTTGAAGCTTTAAATATTTCACTCTTTGTTCCAGTTCTTGATTATGAAAAACTATATGTTGTCTTTGCACTAGGCATTATGATTTTTATTATTTCAATTTTATGGTTTTTTAAGGCATACAAATCAAAATCTTGACTTATTATTAGTAAAGTAATTTTGATTTGGAGCGTTCGCAAAAATCTGCTATTTATATTTTTTATTTAGAAGTTATATTTTTATGTGCTATACAATCTCATGGATATCCAAAAACTCAAACAATTCAATGGATTTAGATATGGATAGCAAATCGTAAAAATCGATGGATATAGATATGAATATGGGTTGAGTCATAAAAAATAGATATGGATAAGAGTTCAGTAATACCCGAACCGAACTTTACCCATTGTCATTTCTAGTCATAATGTTGTAGTGATCAATCTATCCTTAAAGTATTATAATTTAAAGTGATTAAATATTTTTAAAATATATTAAAGTATTTATTAGAATTGAGAATAATGTGTTTAGTAAATTGTTATAGGAACAATCAGAGATACAATAAAGGCTAAGAAATATTTCTAAACACAAACTTGTTCAAGCTTTGGGGCTTACTTGAAATAGCCCAAGTATAGCACCTCCTTACCCCTGGGTACATACCGGATGCCCAGAGGACATTCCAGCACATAACCTATGATAATGACGCACTACATTCATTCATAATATTTACTTAGCATGGCATCATTCATCTTTGTTCTCTTATAAACATCATTAAGAATTTCACAATATTTTAAAACCCAACTTTTTCCTCATTTCATTTTGTAATTATCGAAGGTCTACAATATGTCTTTCAACATTTTCTACACATACATCATCGTAGCCTAATACAAAAGTACTATATGAAAGAGGAAATATAAAAAAAAAATCTATCTAGCTTGTCCAAAACCCAACTGACCGACTTTTGAGTCATGACTTCTCTTTCTAATGTCACAAGTCTACACTGCTTGTAGCGTCTCTCAGTAGCTAGAGTTGTTGGACCCCAAACTGTGAGTGGAAATTAGAAATGAGTGTAAATGAGTGTTTTTGGTATATAATTTGTGTTATAGATGATTTTGATATTGGAATGTGAATTATGCATGGTTGATGAGTTGAGAAACCTTAAGCATGAACCATGGTTAGA
>JANIJH010000225.1:56901033-56915023 GCA_024520975.1 Erythroxylum areolatum
TAATAGTTAATAATATATATTTATTTGATAGTAAAAAAGGATTGTAATAATAGAAAAAAATTAATTTGTACTAAAATTAAAAAATATAACACAAAACTCACTTCTAAACGTCTGGGCCACTATACTTATATTCCAATTCATATTTCTATATACTGAAATATAATATTAAATTTAATAGCAAATATGATTAAGAAATTGAAGACATGTCTAAATAAATTATCTTTTAAGAATAAAATTCCTTATAATTAGATAATTTTAAATTATGTAATTTAAGAAAATGTTATAATAATTATATAAATTCAAAATTATTATACTAATAACTATCTAAAATTTGAAATCTAATTCATATATGATTATTTAAGACAATATTCAAAAGCACATATATTAAAAAAATTATTATATATGGACTCATAATTTTGAGATCTTAATTATTTTATTTCTATTTTTAGATTCTTGATTTTTTCTCTTATTATATAATTGAAAAATAGAAATTTGATTTATAAAATCCTTGGTTTTAAGTGAAAGATAAAGACTCATGGACCCATCCAACCATTATGAGCCCGACCCACTTATTCTGACCCGACCCTATAATGAAACGCATTATTAAACTTGTTTTCTATCTCCTTAACATTGAACCGAATAAACAGAACAATGTCCACCGTTCGATGCTTACCCCGAAATGATCCAGACCGTTGACGGAGCCAAAACCAACAGCAAGAACCCAAAACCCGTGTTTGATTAAACCCTTATCACAAGCTGCAATGCGCGATCACGTTACTCTTAAAACTCTAGTTTATTTGTTTGTTTCTGTTTGGCTGCTAAGAAACCGTTGGGAAAATTCTCCAAATCTTCAATTCTTTTCATGATCAGGGGTAGTTGGTTGTTCAGTTTCAAATGCTTCTTGTTTTCATTTTTAGTTTTTATATGCTTGCAGTTCCAAATCTTCAATTCTTTACTTTCATAGTTGAGTTTCTGTGAAAATGACTTGCACTTCCGCTGTCGTGTAGGAGGCCAATAAGGATATGTCTTCTGATACTGCAAAGGAAAACGCATCTGTGGTTGATTCCTCGGTGACTGAATGGAAGCATGACATTGGGAACTCTGATGGTTTGGGTAACAATTGTTGTGCAAGTTCATTGGAATCATATTGAAGCTCTATGTCGCATCTTGTTTATGTCAAAGCTTAATTCATGTCAATGATTAATAGGGCTTAGACAATGTTAGTGGCCTGAACATTTACCATTTATACAGCGTAAAGTGGTTGATTTGAGGCTTGCTCCTCCCTCTAGTGCTATTTAGGGTTCAAATTTTTATTCTTATTCCGTTATTGTGTTGGCTCAACTGACAATAAGTTCAAAGTTCACCGAAACACCCAGTAGCTCAAATTACAGGTTGTAACATGTATGCAGGTGTTGGGAGATATCCAGCTGGATATCTCCTAGATATTATTGATTCCTAAAAGTTAACAAATCAGATCAGTTAGGATATTATATACAGATATTAGGATATTATGTACAGATATTAGTTTCCTATAATAGCCCTATCTATTTCTATGTATACTTGTACCTATGCATTGATCAATGTGAGAATAATATACAACTGTTCAGAATTTCTGCATGGTATTAGAGCCATACCTGAACAGTCCTAAACCCTAGCTGCCACCAACTGTCTCTAATCCTACCAATCTATGTCAACCATGTCCGACATTGGTGAATCCTCTAACCCATCTCGTCAAACACCTCCTCCTCATAATACTACCTCAGATTCTCATTCCATTCGGATCACTACTATACAACTGAATGAAGAGAATTTTCTTTGCTGGTCCTAATTAGTTAGAATGTACATCCATGGTAGAGGCAAGATTGGATATTTGACTGGTGACAAAAAGGAACGTACGGTTGATGATCCTACACACGGAATATGAGATGTTGAAAATTCTATGGTGATAACATGGCTGGTAAATTCTATAGAGAAGGATATTAGCTCTAACTATATCTGTTACCACACAGCTAAGGAGCTGTGGGACAACGTGAATCAGATGTATTTTGATTTGGGAAACCAGTCCCAAGTGTATGAACTAACTCTTAAATTGGTTGAGATCCACCAAGGGGACGATAGTTTTACTAAGTACTTTAATTCTCTGAAACTTTTGTGGAAAGACTTAGATTTGTTTAATAAATATGAATGGAAATACCCTGATGAATGTAACTATTTTCGAAAAACAGTAGAGGATAACCGAATTTTTAAGTTCTTAATTGGACTTAATGTAGTTTGATGAGGTTAGAGACAGGATTATTGGAAGACGACCACTTCCTACCATTGGAGAAGTTTTTGCAGAAGTCCAACGTGAAGAGAGTAGACGGTTTGTGATGCTTGGCAAACAAAATCCTACACCTACTATTGAAAACACAACATTAGTTGTTGGGAATACTACTGATCGTACTAAGAAGACTAAGGAAAAATCACAGTTTGGTGTGACTATTGCAATAAAGCACGACATGCCCGTGAAACATGCTGGAAACTCCATGGAAAGCCTGCAAATTGGAAGGGATTGCATGAAGGAAAATTTAATAAAACTTCTTCAACTCTATGAATCACGTAAAAGCCCATCAGCACATAAGGTGGATGTTGGACAGTTATCTCAAGAGCAGATTAATTACATTCTGAAGCTACTAAAACCCAAATCTAAAACCTCAAGTGCTCCTAATGCTTTTGTGGCGCAAACTAGTAGTGATTTTAATGCCTTATCATGTTCCTTTCCATACAATTTCGCTCCTTAGATCATTGATTCAGGAGCATTTGACCATATGACCAGTTCTTCTAATTTATTTCAAACTTATGACTCTTGTTATGGCCATGAAAAAATCTGTATAGCAAATGGATCATTTTCTGCTGTAGCTGGTAAAGGTTTAGTAACTCTATCCTCGAATATTTGCCTTAAATCTGTCCTACATGTTCCAAAACTAACTTGTAATTTGCTATCTGTGAGCAAACTAGCCCGTGACTCTAATTGTACCATTACATTTTTTGACTCATATTGTGTCTTTCAGGAACTAACTTCGAGGAAGATGATTGGCAATGCTAAGTTGATAGATGGTCTCTATTACTTCGTTGATGACAACTTGAAGAATAAAGAAGCTCATGGCTTAAGTAGTATTTGTTCTACCCTTGCTAAAGGACAGATTGTGCTTTGGCATAATAGATTAGGACATCCTAATCTCTCTTACCTCAAAAGACTATTATCTCATTTGTTTAAATTTGTGGATTGTTCAAAACTTCATTGTGATCATTGCATTTTATCCAAAAGTCATAAGATCTCTTACAACCCTCCAAACCATTTTACTTAATTCATAGTGATGTTTAGGGTCCATCCTGTGTTAAAACCCTTATAAAAAAAAATGGTTTGTAACTTTTATTGATGATCATACTCGATTATGTTGCGTCTATTTTTACGTGAAAAATCTGAAGTTGCTCAAATCTTTCAAAATTTCTATACCATGATTGAAACTCAATTTCACACATGCACTGGTATACTTCACTCTGACAATGGTACTGAGTATTTTGATGAAGTCCTTGGAAAATTTCTTAAGTCTAAAGGCATTGTTCACCAATCTACATGTGTTAACACTCCTCAACAAAATGGTATTGCCGAGAGGAAAAATAAACATTTACTAGAAGTCTCTTGGTCCATTATGTTTATAATGAATGTGCCAAAATACCTTCAGGTTGAGGCTGTTTTGACTGCATCATACTTAATTAATCGAATTCCTAGTCGTTTTTTGCATTATGCTACACCCTTAGATGTGTTTAAACAATGCTTTCCTGAAAATAGACTTTACTTTACTCTTCCTCTTTGAGTCTTTGGGTGTATTGTATACGTTTACAATTCAACTAAGGGAAACTCCAAACTAGATCCAAGAGCTGAAAAATCTGTCTTTATTGGGCTCCTAGTCAATAAGGTTATAAGTGCTACAATCCTTTAACTCGAAAAATTGTTGTCTCCATGGATGTCACATTTTTAGAACATAAACAATTTTTCCTTCAGGGGGAGAACTCTAACGAAGCAGAAAATTTTTGAGCCATTACACCTAACCCCCTACCCAATGTCATTATTGATCATAATATAATTCCTAATAATGAAGCCAAAGATACTACTTCTAATCTGTCCATGCCAAGAAATCCTGGTTCAACCATAGGGGTAGAAATAGTACTGTCTGTTCCTAAGGAACGGAATGCTGAGCTTCGTGTTTATACTAAGAGGAAGACTCAATTGAGAAGTAGAAAATAACCTATAGTGCATGGCCTCTCAAATCCCTTGGAGAATGAACCTGGGAACAATTCAGGTAACCCTTCTACTACTTTACCTCTTATTGTACCTATAATGATCAATCTATACCTGCTGACCCACAAATTACCAGTGATTTTTCTACTAATCTCTCTGCTGATAATTATCTACCCATAACATTTAGAAAGGGGAAACGGGCTTGCACCAATCATCCCATATCAAAGTACCTATCTTATGGGAAACTATCACACACACATAAATCATTTATCTCTAAAATCACTAACCTGTTTGTGCAAGAAACATTCAGGAAGCACTTCAAGATCCGGATTAGAGATCAGCTGTTATGGAAGAATTAAATGCACTTGAGAAGAATAAAACTTGGGAACTTGTGAATTCCCCTAGAGATAAAAAGCTAGTAGGTTGTAAATGGCTATTCAATGTTAAGTCTAAGGCTGATGGTTGGAAAGGCTGAAGGCAAGATTAGTTGCTAAGGGGTTTGCTCTGACCTATGGTATTGATTACCAAGAGACATCTGCTCCTGTTGCAAAGGTAAATACAATTTGGGTATTGATATCCTTGGCTGTAAATTTTGAGTGGAATTGACATCAACTAGATGTAAAAAATGCATTTCTTAATGGAGAAGGAGGAGTTTTTATGAGCCTACTTCTAGGATTTAAGGATACCTATGGGAGAAATAAAGTGTGTAAGCGAAAGAAGTCATTATTTGGCCTAAAACAATCCCCTAGAGCATGATTTGATAGATTTGGAAAGTTTGTGAAGAGCTACGACGATTGTCAAAGTCAAGCTGATCATACATTGTTCTACAAGCAGCCCAAGGCAGGTATGCTATCTATTCCTATTGTTTACGTAGATGACATTATCATAACAGGAGATGATGTATCCGAAATAGTAGAGTTGAAGAAGAGATTAGCTAAAGAATTTGAGATTAAAGATCTCGGAACCTTCAAATACTTCCTCGGAATGGAGTTTGCTAGATCAAATGATGGAATATTTGTGAACCAAAGGAAATATATTCTGGACCTATTGAATGAGACCGGATTACTAGGATGTAAGGCAGCTGATAGTCCAGTTGAGACTCATGTAAAATTTGGACCAGTTCAACCTGATAACGTTATTAATAAGGAGAGACATCAGCAACTAGTTGGGAGATTTAATATATTTGTCACATACCAAACCTGATATAGCTTTTGCCGTGAGCTTAGTGAGTCGATTTATGCATTCTCCAGGCCAAGAACATCTGGATGCTATATATAGGATACTAAGATATCTAAAAGGAACTTTCGAGCAAGGTTTAATGTTTCGAAAGCAAAACAACCTTCAAGTCGAAGTCTACTAATGCTAATTGGGAAGGGAGTGCAACTGATAGAAGATCAATTTCAAGTTGTTGTACATTTGTTGGTGGTAACTTGGTAACTTGGAGGAGTAAGAAACAAAGTGTTGTTGTAAGAAGCAGTGCCGAAGCTGAGTTTCGTTCAATGGCACATGGAATTTGTGAAGTTTTATGGATTAAAAGGGTACTGGAGGAATTACCTATTCCTATTTCAATTCTTATGAAAGTGTATTGTGACAACAAAGTTGCAATTTCAATTGCTCACAACCCTGTTCTTCATGGTAGAACAAAACATGTTGAGGTTGATAAGCATTTCATCAAGGAGAAGATTGAAGAAGGATTAATTTTTGTTCCCTATATTCCAACATCATAATAGGTAGCTGATATTCTCACAAAGGGATTAAACAAGAGGCAGTTCAATGTTCTGGTTACCAAACTGGCTATGGATGACATATACAAGCCAGCTTGAGGCGGAGTATTCAGAAATATCCAGCTGGATATCTCCTAGATATTATTGACTCCTAAAAGTTAGCAAATCAGATCAATTAGGGTATTATGTACAGACATTAGGATATTATGTATAGATTTTAGTTGCCTAGAATAGCCCTCTCTATTTCTATATATTGATCAATGTGAGAATAATATACAACTGTTCAGAACTTATGCACCAGGCAATTATTGTTTCTGAATACAAAAAGAGGTCAAAGTTATTATTCTGGTTTGCATAGTGTCGAACCATTACACATATCATAGATGGAGTGGTTTTCTATATTTGTTAACTGATGATGACATCTTTAAACAATGCCAGCATTTCTTTACTTGCCAGTAGGATAAATAAAGATTTTGATGAATCCTAAAAAAGGAAAAACCACCAAGAGCCTCTTTATTTAGGATTGTACACAAAGATATGATAAATAAGATTGAATTCTATTTTGATGCGGGTTATTTTGACCAAATTTCTACCACATGGAGGCATGTTGTAATTCTATAATGTTCGTGTAGTATAATAAAAGATCTCTAGTATGCAGATTCTTAAGTGTATCTTTATCCTGTTAAAATTGTTGGAAGATAAGTGGATATATTTTAGAGGTTAAAGGATTTTATATTTCCCATTTTTTCATCCTTAAATTTTTCGTATTTCTCTCTCTTTATTGTTTTGCTTTTTGTGTGTATCACTTTACCGAAGAATAGATTTTCGTATTTCTCTCTCTTTATTGTTTTGCTTTTGGTGTGTTTCACTTTACCAAAGAAGAGAAGTGAGCGAATATCAAAAGTTAAATGAAAGTTTTATATATGATTGGGTTTCCTTGTCAGAGAGCCCAAGCTACAGAAGTAATCAGGATGGTTACCCTTTTGAGGCTGAAAGGATTGGTCGTGATCTGTCAGAAAATTCATCTCTAAGAAGAAAGGGTAAACTGTGTCATACAAGATATTTCATCATTAAGAGTTTGAACCATCATAATATCCAACTATCAGTTGAGAAAGGAATCTGGGCTACTCAAGTTATGAATGAACCAATATTGAAGGAAGCTTTTCGAGTAAGATACCTGTGTATTTAGGTATTTTCTGCTTTCTGTCATGTTGCTTTATAGAGATTTATGTTCTTGTCTTGCAGGATTCTGGTAGAGTGATTTTAATATTCAGTGTCAACATGAGTGGTTTCTTCCAAGGGTATGCCCAGATGATTTCTACTGTTGGCTGGAGGCATGATAATTTCTGGAGTCAAGGAGGTGGTAAAAATAATCCTTGGGGTTGCAGTTTTAAGGTTAAATGGCTATGCTTAAATGACTTGCCTTTCCAGAAGACACTTCATCTCAAGAACCCTCTGAACGACTACAAACCTGTCAAAATTAGCAGAGATTGTCAAGTATCAATTTATTTACTGTGTGCTAATTCATTATGTAGCCCTTCATTGTAAAGTATATGACAGTATGTATTGCAGGAATTACCTGAGGATGTAGGAGAAGCTCTTTGTCAGCTCATCAGTGGGGATGGTGATGCTGATGGCATGCTGAAAAGGTATAATCGCCTTCAACCTGGAACGTCACAAATTTAGACGATTAGCTGATAGCCATATGACTTCACACCTTTACAGCTTTCATGGAGACGATATTCCTTCAAAAAGGTCACGTATAGGGCCTCCTTTCTCACTAGGAGATGGTGAATATAACCTACCTTCTCTGCAAATGCCATGGGCCAGGACACACATACCTTACTCAACTTTCTTTCACCAACACCATTCTCAATCAAATAGACATCATTTAGCACAACAGGGATCTAATGGGGTTACTTTTCCGAGAAACTTATCTTTTACTTCCGGAGGGATTGTGAGAACGACAGATTCTTGTACAAACAGAAACTTGGCTCACCAAGTGCAAGGTGATGCTCCTTCTCGAGTGGATGTTTGGGGTTTGTCAACAGAAAGCCCTCTTGCTAGTACCCTAACAGATGATGATTTTCTTGATATGGTAAACTGTTCCTGTCTGGGTTTCTCATTCCAATTAGGCGTGATTATTAAGTTGTTAGCATATTTAACATTTGAAATTTTGTTGTTACTGAATGCTTACTTGTAACCATAAGAGATTTAGATGAGATAATACGGAAGCTGGACATTTGTTCTTTGAAATTCTAGTGAACCTTTTCCATGGAATATGATTGAATTTATGGATAATTGTTTGCATTGACATTTTTTAAACATTTTCTTGGTTAGTTTTGTTTGATATGATATAGTTTTATGAAAGTAGGGGAATTTTGGGAAGATCATCTGATTACTTGATCAAGTTTGGTGAAATTGAGACCTTTATTTATGGGTTAAAAATTGGTTGAGGAGAATCTTGGGGTACATGCTCAATGGACATATTTTGGGCTTTTTGGTATCTAGAATCATCCTAATACTTTACTTCGCGTTTTATATTGTATTAGTTTGATTTCTTTTTACAACATAAGAGAGAATATAGTTGTCTTTTTTTGGAATGGACGAGACAGTTAATAAGTTCCAAATTATTCTTCTTTGTTGTTTATTGAGGAATTATTGTGCCAATCCGGTGTTATTATCTTAAACAAAGCACGTTGCCTTTTGTCAAAAAAGCCTAATGTTGCTGTGTTGACACGTTTAAGCTTTTTCATTCTTGACCAGATATTGGCTGTTGCCTGATGCTTTATTTCTATCATGTTCTTAGGGTTGTTACTATGTGCGTTAAAGTTTTCTAGATGGCCATTCATCAGTGCACATGACCAGGATCACTGATTCATGACTGATAATTGTATCTTCCATGCTCGTATATATCGTTACTCATTTGTTATTGCAGACATATGAAGAGTACCTGGAAGTCCACAGCCGATGTGTCAACAGATCGAACCTCGCTGTGAGTATAACCTATAGATGCTTTATAGTATCTGCAGAAGATTAAATAGTACCTTGGAATGCATGGATCAAAAGGGTTATATCATCATTATGCTTTGTATTAGTATTTATTGAAATATGAAAAATTAGGGAAAGGAAAATTGACTTCTTTTATGGACATGAGGCAAAATATACATATCGGACTTGAGTGTTACTAGATACTCACAAATTAACTCTAAAACATATTAAAACTTGATAATATATCCCTTAATCATGTTTAAGAATTAGTAATGCATCACTAAGATTTTTATTGCAGTATAGACAAGTCAAAAGTAATTCTAGTGCATCATGTAGTTATTTCCAACTAAGGCTTGTTTTACTAGTAGATGTTAACATTAAGATTTAACTTGTAAACGTTAAAACATTAGAGACTTATCTCAAGTTTTATGAAAATTTTAAGTGGAGATGTATCTTTAACTATAGATATAACAACTAAAATGTTATATATTTGTTGGTGATATTTTATGCCCATTACATAGTACAAAAAGTCCTATTTATAAATATTGATGATGTATATCATTATGTAAGAAGATCTATTGATTTACATGTAAACTATCAAATTCTACAACTAATTCAAGCTCTAGTAAATCAACTATGATTGCATTCAATTGCTAAATATTCTAACTCCAACTTGTTACAAATAAAAAGAAATCATTAACATAAAATTTTTCTCTTATAAGAATTGCCTTGTGGAGCCAACGACACTCTTCTCCCTTAGGAAGAGATTCATTGAACCAACAAAAGAAAAAAAAAGACTTCTCATTTGGAAACAGATCCATTGAACCAACAATAAAAGACTTCTTTCTTCACGTTTGAGAAGAGATTCATCGAACCAATAATAAATAGAATAAAAAACAACAAAGAACTAGTGGTATAAAAAGAAGAAACCAAACCTAAGAGAAAAGAAACGAAAGCCTGATAGAAAAGAAACCAGCACTCAGTAGAGAAGAATCATTAGTGATGAAACCATTGGCAGGAGAAGAATGCAAAGCCCAGCAATGAAAAATCAGCAGAGAATAAACTAATAAAGAAGGAGACGGTGGCACCAAGAGAACTCCATAGGGAAAGAGAAGATGATTGGAAATGTCCATAAAAAAGAATATGGCAGCAAGTCTTTTTATTTACTTAACTTTCTGATAAAAAGTTGATTTTTTTAAAATCTCCATCGTAGAGGATGCGTGGTTCATATACAAGAGGAGTGCTACATTTCAATTTGAAACTTTAAGAATTGCATTTATTATATGCATACTCTCCTTAATTATTGCCTCTAGTGGATGTGAGCATTTTTACACTTAATACACCCCCTGACTCCTAGAAATGAACTTTTAGTGTGTGAAGTTTGTGGGATTGGATATTGCTGTTACTCATAGGACTGGACTTATATGGGAAGATCTGTTATTGAATTAGCAATGGTTCTAGTACCATATTGAAATGTGAAAAATAAAGAACCATTTATCGAGGAACATGAATATAGGATTTAGGTGGTTTGACTGAAAGATCTTCTCACACATATATAACAACAAAATGGTTACATATTTCTTATAAATAATTATAGGAAGGAATGGTGTATGTATTAGGTAATACTATCTCTTGATTTATAGAATAATATCGTATTCTACAATTAATTCAGATTCTTGTAAATTAAGGATAATTGTCGTCAATTTCTTAATATCCTAATGGTATCTTTGAAAACCATTTGGTAGTTTTCTATATGTAATTTATTCTTATGGATTGTTTGATAATTTTGTTTAGAAATTCCTTTTTTTTGTTTTTCTTCGACTTTTTAACTAGGTGTTACTTTGAGCATATGGCATCTTTCTAATTTATGACTGTTACTAATCATTAATATCTCTACTTGCATGAGCTGTACAGTTAAGGATTCTTGCCGTGCATGGAGCCATGGTCCCCGCTATATGGCTCCATCCATGGTCATTGGTAATTATTGTTTTAGTTGAACAATTACACTGATAACTAAGTATGTAGGAACTCCCTGGGTTTGTCTTTAAGGTTGTCACTTTTGCCTACAGCTCAATTCACCATATTTCTTTTCATATAATCACATTTTGTACCAAAAAAAGACACTATTTTGTTTGAGTAGAATAAGCAACGACTATTGTAAGTTGAAAACTAAATGTTTTTAGAACGTGGAAGGTTATCAGTTTGGATGGAAATAGTCCAAACTACCCTTACAGCATGGCTGCATCCACTGCCTTCACATTCTGGGTTCACCACTAATTGTTGCCGCTGTTCCAAATATCAAGATAACATGTGCATTGACGTATAATTTTGGGGGAAGAGTCAAATATCATTTCATGTTTATGTATAAGCATGATAAGTTATATGGCATACTTTTTATAAAACAGGTTGTTGGGATTTTCCAAAAAAGAAAAAAAGGGCTGTGAAGGGGTAATTTATCATTGAAACTGATGTTTCTTTTTGGCTCTACTGGATGACGTGATCATTTCATGCTGCATGATTTAAAAGCCATATGATGGCAAAAGCTTTGTCAGTGGAGCGCACTATTGATTTCTATATGGTAGTGTGCGTAAATACTACGTGATAAATGTGAGGATGATGTCCTTATGTCCACTATTTTTCTCTTATCTCTGTTGCATATAAGAAATATGGATGTGAGTGGATTGGCAGATGTCGAAGACGTCCCTTATGCTAGTGAAACTATTCTCTACCCTCCATTTAATATTCATGGTCGTCCGTTTACAGAGGCCCTAGTATCTGTATGTTGCTCTAGTAGTGCTATTTTGCTTAACGGTTCTCCTGCGACAGCATCAAGCACACAGTTTATGATAAAATTGATGGAAAGAAGTGCTTAGTAATGGTTTTATATGAATGGCTAGAACCATTATGCATAACTGCCTGCCCATCCACGTGTCCATCACCTTTTTGAAATTTCCCAAAACCATATAGTAGCTTTGCCATGTTTTTTGTTCTTAACTAAGCAATTGAACGCGACAGGCTACTGGAACATCATGCACAACAAAGGAGCCATCGGGAAGTTCAAATGATGCTTATATGTAAGCTTATTTTACTTGATTTATCTTTCGATTATTCGGTAAACTGTTATATAACTGTTATGCAGAAACTCGAGTTTAGTAAGTGATCAATGCAGGCCATGTAAAAGGGTACATCGCTCATCTGGGAAATGATTTCATAACTGAGGAATGTTGGAACCCTTCCCGGTTGGAAGCCGTGAACATGGTCAATTTGCCTTTATGACGCAAGGTTATTAGTCAATCTGTTCTTTTCCGGGGAATCGGGACACAATTATGTTGTCATGTTGTACACATTTTGTACTCTGATAAGTGAACAACACACTGGGGTTTACTGGGGGTTGTTACCAAGCTGTATAGGATTTAGATTGATGATAGCCCCCCGTTTCTACCCATACTCTCCTTTGTCCTTTCTGATTGGATCATAAGATGTAGGTGGTTGTACCTATACTAGATGTACGATTTCTTGATTTTGACCACGGCACATCCTGTATGCGATGGTACGACAAAGTGATGTAAAATAGTTTAACTTGATCCTCAGTTGCCTCGGGAATATCAACCATTTGTGAAGTTTGTGTTTGGAAGTCTAGTGTGAATGACATAATGACATTTTCTGACTAGTAACAGTGGAACTCTTGTCCTTGTAGAATCTGGTTCTGTTCTGTCGTAAAACACCTAGTTTGATGCGTTGCAGTCATCATTTTCTTTCGTTTATGAGCTATTGTTGCTGATGAGCATGGGCCTATATTATCTGATTCAAGGCCTCAAATTATGTTTCCCTGTCCTCTTCTTTCTTAAGGCATGACGTTCCTCTCAGACAAAAAGTAAGGTCGAAAACTTTGTGTAATCCCCAAAACAAAGTAAGCAGAAACAGAAAAAAATTGCTTCCATAGAAATTTACCCGTTTTAGTTCAACTAAGGGTTTGTTAACTTGTTATCAATTTTTCTCTTATTTTTAGTTTTTATTTTTAGATTCAGCACCGTCGATAGGAACATAAGAACATCAATAAGAATTGGAAATGGTGAATCATTCTTTGGCGAGTCCCTCTTGTAACCCGAAGTGTCCTCTTTAAGTTCTGTATCCTCTCTTTGAGACAGCAGGCAAGAGTGGCTTTTAGACATTGACATACTGCGGACTAGGAACACTAAAAAGGAGTGAATGGGAAGGGGAAGATAGTCCTCTTTTAGAAAGGTAGAGGTGTATCAAGAATTGGAAAAGGAATAGAAATGCAAAACGCTGGTGGAGTTGGCATGATTCTCAGGAACGACGAGCTTAACGACTACTACATTTTGGTTGATTCTCATGTACTTCCTGCATCCCACATAAGCTACGTAGATGGGATAAAAATTACACTTAAATAGACTCCACAATGAGACTGAGACCAAAAGGTCAAATAACTTTCCAAGGAACTATCTTGGTGCCCGCGATGGTCCTTCTGTGACCCCATTTTCCTCTAGAGGACCTAACCTACAGAGTCTTCGAATCTTGAAACCTAATATCATAGGCCCTAGTGTTAATAGTCTCGCAGCTTGGCCCGTTTCTATGGAGACAAAATAAACATTCAACATCGTCTCTGGGACATTAATGTCTTGCCCATATCTTAGAGGCGTTGTAGCTTTGCTAAAGAGTGCCCACCCTGACTGGTGGCCAATAGCCATCAAATATGCTATAACTAGTAGGTTAACTTTCCGCAAATGCGCAGTGAAAATGTCCACTGAATTTATACGCAGGAAAAATTTTAATGTCATAGTTAAATAAAAAACAATATCAAAATGTAATGAAATAAGCATTGGTTGGGAGAAAAAATAAGATGAAATAACTTTCTTTGAGATACGTTTAAAATAGTTTACATTTCTACTATTTATATCTGCAATATAAAGATACCTTAATCTATAAGTTTATGAATTTGTCTTTCATAAAATTTCCTTGTCTCGAAGTTTAC
>JANIJH010000225.1:56916857-56927648 GCA_024520975.1 Erythroxylum areolatum
CGGACGGGCTGAGAAGAGCATGGATCGGGCTTGGGCCTGTCGTAGCCATTGGGTTCGAGACTTGTTCTATGAAGAATAGACCGGTCGGCCCATGGGTTATCTTGACTGGATCCGGGCCCTGTACGGCCGACCCGACCAAACTCTTTTAAGATAAATTTTGTGAAGATATCTTCAATCGATCATTTTTCATATTTTATTATAATTTGAAAATTAAGTATCTGTAGTTTGAAGAATTGTTCAGGAGTTTATTCATGTACGTAAAGTATTAGTCTAGATAATTTTTATCGGATTACAAGGAAATAATAGTGGATTTTACCAAAAATAACTGATAAATTAAATCTCATTTGGAAAGTAAAAGTTAATATGCTGTGTTAGCCCGTGTATTTCTGATTTTGCATTCTTTATTAGCAGAAGCTAACAGAATGATGTAAGGAAAAGAAACAGACGAATCTTGTGCCAACGGCAATTATAAGCGTGATGTAAACAAAGGACTTTAATGCTATGGAAATAAAGAGACAAAAGGAATAAAACTACAAAGCAATTATAAAAGGCAGACGGGGAGTTTGGCGCTATGCAATTTACATATTTACACACACAGACAAGGGGAGAAAAAAAAAAAGGGGGAAGAAAATGCGAACATTGAAAACGTCAAAAGTTGAACAGCTTTGGTTGTGTTTGAAGATACGTCGTTATCATATCAATACTTAGTTGAACCTAGCCTACCTCTCGCTCTGTCTAGAAGATCTATGAAAATGTCTTTATCAAGCTATTCATGGACACAATCTTTTTTTTTATTTTTATAATATTGGATATTATTATGAAGAGGTTGGAAGAGTTTATGATGTTAAATGCTCAGCATTGATGTAGAACAGACGCAAGCAAAAGCTTGCACCACCATTCTTGTTTGTGCCATAGTCCCACAAACCGCCCCAGAAAATACCCACTTGTTCATTTTTTGTCTGCCTAAGCAATCCCATCCCAACTCTTACTAGACTATCTCTACTAGGGAGTGAAGATCATAATTGATGAAATCAATAATCACGTAATACAATCGAATGGTTGGTAATAAACAAAAAAATTAGAAATTAAAAAAGATGTGCATCTTAAGATTAAATAAACGTCCCTCTTCTTTCGGTACCACTAGTGTGTACGGCAATTCCTAATCTTGCAGCTTGTTTGTCTCGTTTCTGTGGTGCATCGATCTATGTGGGGTTTGGCTGGTGAACAATCTATGGCGGGCACAAGTATCTTGGCTTTGCTTAGCCAATTGTTCATGATTACCTGGGATGAATGTTCATAATATTTCATCAATTTGGTACCAAAAGGAAATTAAAACTTGTCTTAAAATGATATGCAATATTCTTTTAAATGATTCCAATTTGAGCTGAAAAATGAAGAAGGAGAAAATAGAGAAAATGGTTACTTCATAGATTTTTTTTTTTTTTAAAAGAGAGAGAATGGTGTCACCAAGCCACAATTTCCCGTAACAAATTCTTTGTCAAATATCCCAATATATGGTGTTGAATTTTTAATATGGATAGAGTGTAGAGTCCACTTATAATAATTAAGCTTGGATCAACTATTGTCCAAATAACTAGAACTAGTTATTTGGATAGTTGACCTTTACCACTTATAAACCCTTTACCATTTTCATGTTTAATCAATATGGAACATTCTAACACTCCCCCTCAAGTGTAACTGGGAATGGACATCCAGTTGTCACTTGAAATATACGCAGTGGTAATCGGACCGGGCCGCTGAGAATGAACATCCAGACAGACAATCGGAAAATTCATAATCCGGACCAAACTTGCTCTGATATCATATTAAACGACCGTTGTACCACAATAGCTTAAGCTTTTGTGTGAGGCCAACTTAATTGGTGTTATATATTCACTAACACACCCCTTCAAGTGAAAGCCTTTTCGGCTTGAAACTTGCACAGACCTACTTTATCTTGTGCTTAATTTAATTAAAATAGGTGAGTAGTAGGATTCAAACTCATGACCATTTGATCATTGAAGCTCTGATATCATATTAAGTGACCGTTTTACCACAATAACTTAAGCTGTTGTGTGAGGCCAACTCATTTAAATATATATATTATCTCACAACGTAATCTGACACAATGTTTGACAAAGGCAGGCGGGCTTTCTTCATGTTGCTTTCACGTACGAGCTGATTTCTTCCTGAAGATGGAGTTTGTGAGATCGAGTAGCTTTCCTTGTAGCTTTAAGCGATTTTCCCAAAAAAATTTGAAAAAGATACATACACAGAGATTGGGTCTTTGTGCTTGGAATCATCAAATTTCAGTTCTTTTACTTTTACAACAACTTAACTCATTAACCCTTTTATCTTTCTCCCCCTTTTTCTACTTTACGTAGGAATTCTGATTTGTGGGTTGACGAGACATGCAAATTACATTGAGTTTTTAAGAATTTAGGGCAGGTTAAGAGTTTAGAGAGCTTTGACATTTGACGGCCAAAAGGTTTATGCGTGAATGAAGGATTGCGTTTTTTATTTAAGAATTTCATTCCCAAAAGCGAATTAGTTTTGGTCATATTTAACCAGTTAGTTTAATTAAACAAATTAGTTTAATCAATCTTTATTAGTTAGTTTAATTTGGTCTAACCATAATAAATGTTTAGGATTTTTAAAACACATGACAAGCCTTATAAACAAATTTAACAGGAATATTAATATCAGGCTAAAATTAAAAAATTAAAAATTTGAGTGTTTAATTATAATTTTTAAAGTTTAAGCTACAATTATAAAATTGAACAAGTTTTAAGATTTTTTAATTAACCCAATAACTTTAAAACTAATTTTTCAAAAACTAACTTTTAAAACTATATGATGTTTTAAGTCCAATTTGATGCCAATGGGTCATACTAAGTCTGGCGGTTAGTCGGCTTGTGCCCCCACCTGATCACGGATTGACTAGTTCGTAGCTTAACGGGTCGTGAATTTTAAAAAAAAAAGGTCAAAATGATGTCGTTTTTGACGTTACGATCAGGTCGACCTCTTTTGGCTCCTGGGCCAATCAACTCAGGCTAAAATCGGGTTGAGTCGAGCCAAAACTAATATCTCTTATTTCTTAAAATAAATATAAAAAAGGAAATCTCTTTGTATTTGTTATTGCTTACCTCTATAAATGTATAATCTAAAGGAAATATCAACGAAGAAAGAAAATTTTAAATAAATATCTTAAATAAAAAATGATGATCTTTTAAAAGTTAAAATTATATTCCTCAAATTTCATTTCTTTTTTTAGTAGTCTAAGCCGTTTTCGAAAGTTGATCTTTTTTTAGTTCATTGTTATTTATGAACTAAGAATTCAAAATTTTTGTTGGACTTATTAATATTGACTTTGTATCATTTTAGTTAAACTTTTTTCTTGCTTTTACTTAATTTGATTTCTGATTGACTTGGTAAATTTATTGGGATTATTTCCTATTCCTATCGTGGTTTCTGGCTTTAATTTTTAGTTTCTTTTTTTTAAGATCAATATAATTATATTTTTATTATTAATGATAATTATATATTAGATACAATTTAAAGATAAAATTTTTAATTAATTTAATTTATTTTAATCTCTTAAATAATATTTATTAATAAATTATTCATAACAATAAATAATTTTAAAATTAAATTTTAAGTAAAATTTAATATTTATTTTAAATAAAATTTTATTTGAAATATATATTTTGAAGATATTTTAAATTTAATTATTAATTAATTATATTCAATTCTATACAAAATTAATTTAATTAAATTAAATTTTCGTAATTTTAATTAAGTGATATATATTCACTAGATTGCTTTTATATTTTTCATAAATTTTGAAAACTAGAAAAAAAACCAAAACTATAGACATAAACCAAACACTTAAACAAATAAATTTTTTTAAATAAAACTGAAAACAAAAAAATAAAATAGAAACAAATAAGTCAACACCCGTTTAAAAAATTCTTTTAAAGAAATTAATATTATAAATAAATAAATATTTTGAGCATTAATTAATATTTTTTAAATTTTAATTTCAAATAAAATTAAAAGAGTTTAAAATATGATGAAGTATGTTCATAAAATTGAGAAATAAAATCAAAGATGGAAATTCCAGGGAGAGGTAATGTGGGATACAAGCAAACACAAGCTAAGTAGAGTTTCAATTTAGGACGGTGAGAGGAAAAAAATATACATGAACGGCCAGATAGAAATTGGGAAGGAGAAGGCAAAAGTGAGCAAAGAAGAAGTTATCTCCAAACTCAAGGACGATGGCGACTTCGATGTCCTCCGTCTTAAAATCATTAGCAAACTCAAAGCGAAAGTACTCACTCTGTCTCTGTTTCTCGGTTTATTTTCTCTCTTTCCTTTCTGTTGCTTTTGGATTCTTTTTTGCCATGTTTCTGCATCAATTGGCCGATAAGAACTTCAAAGGTTGAATCTTTCGAGAATTCTGTGAACTATGGTAGGATTTAACATCAGTTTGGCTGATTTGGAATGGTGGGTATCAGTCAAGTTTTTTGTTTTCTTGGATGATAGTCCGAGGTATTGTGGTGTTTTTTTTTTTTTTTTCAAGAGAGGAACAGAAGGGCAAAGAGTTGATGATGGATCTGATACGTAGATGAGAACAGTAGAGTTGGTTCTATTCGTAAAAGTAATTAATTGGATTCGCATCAAAATTATGCGTGGTAATAGCATTAAAGTTATTGGAACCATAACCTTATGGGTCTCTCACGGATTCTAGACTTCAAACTGAAAATTTTAAAATAAACCTTTTTGCTTTATTGTTTTTTATTCTACGACTACGAGTTCTTGTGAAATCCCAATTCTATACATTGTACAGCAGCTTTCGTACATATAATTCTTGGAAAATTTCTGAACCACATCAAATTTGACGGAGCCTTTCGTATTGTCATTGTTTTCAAGTAATGTTAATAATTAACTGATGCATATTGCAACTGTATGTATTATTAAAGTTTGCTTGATACTTATATTTTGATGTTTATATGATATATCTTCATGTCACGAGTGTATCTGTAACTCTAATGAACAGGAAGAATTACGACAGAACATCTTGTCCATCGTGAGGCAGTCAGCAGCACTTAATCAAGAAGGTGCTGAAAAAATGAAACCCAGACAACTTTCTGATGCCATTTTTGATGAAGTTGGGTAAGTTTTTGTAGTTGTTTCAACTGTTAAAAGTATACTTACTGCTCATGATAACTTCTCTAAGAATATGGAGTCCTGTAAGTCTGTAATTTCTAGGACTTGATTTCAGTGGATTGATTATTTTAGGGTATTGTTTCCATGAACAAACTGGGGATTTGGTTTCCATGGACTTTAATTTAATTATATTCGTCAAACTTTAAAGAACAACAACAATGAATAAGTTCTAGATTGCATTGTGAATGTATCTTTTATTTGCTATAACCAGGAGTGATGTGATGACTCAGCTGTCCAATGGTGTCTGGGAAATAATTAGATCAAGGGATGGCATGAAAGATGAAATTGCAGAAACAGTGAAATCTGTCTACAAAATGATGGTCCAACCCGAAACGAAGGATGAGGGTAAGTCATTTTCTCTAGAGCATAATCACCTTCAGATTGAAGGTGATTGTGATGGTGCTCCTGTGAGCACAGCTAATGCAGTGGACAATAACTTGCTTGATACTGAGCCCAAAGGGCCTCCTGGTTTCTCCCAGAGAAATAGCCTTCAGAACAACAATCGTGAACATAAAGAGGAGTTGAAGTCAGTTTTGCCTTCCGAAGGGCCTATGCAAGAACTGAAGGGTGGACTGAAAACAAGCGATTCAGAAGATGTTGATTTTGGCGTGCCACCAGGCTTTGCTGTGGATTTCAATCATATGAAGCCTTGTGACGGTAGTGACGAGGACCCTGATGTGCCTCCTGGTTTTGGTTGATAAGTTAAACTTCCTACTGCTGTCCTCTAAGCTCAGAGTTTTGAGTGAAGTAAAAACATTCCTTTGCCCCTACCATGAACAGTTTCAGAGGGTTCATTAAGATGTTTGTGGGGAGATTATGTGATAGATAAATTTAACACGATGTTGCTGAAACATTCTTTCACATTCCTCAAAGCATGAAGTCAGGCATATTCAGAGATTGGTGTTTCAATATTTGGATGTCTGCTTATCCTTTTAAACAATCTAGGATCTGGAATTATCACTCAGACGTGAATTTGGGGGTCCTATTTGAGGGCTTCTACTCCTGAACTTAGGATTTTGTTGAATTGTTTCAATCTGTCAGCCCTTTCTGTAATGCTTGCTGTTAATGTAATATACAAGTGGATGACTGAATATTACCTGACTCTGCTTGATGCTAGTAATCTATATAATGCTGGCATTTAATCACCCACTATAACTTCTGTTCCTTTCGACAAAGTATGCTGACTTGCATCTTATCTTCTTATTTAATGCTCCATCGAGATGTTTTGATATGGATTCACTTGTGGATAATTGGTGCAAAGAAACTGGAGAGGGGTACCCGTATGGCTGCTCTTTTCTTAGTTCAGTGGGATACACTAGAGGCAAGCATATATATTTACCTAGCGAATTCTCCACTCCTCACCATGAAGGCTAGACCCTATCAGAAAGGGTGCTACATCTTCCTTCACGAGTGCTTCACTTTCTGACTGTTCGCTTAGTGAGTTGGATGTCTTACTAACAAGAGATATGAAAAGATGATGAAATGCACCATATTTTGTCAGGACAACTTTGGTAATCCGCCACTTGACAGTTGGATGCCTGCTGCATTTGAGATTTTAATTTTTCATAATGGAACTTTGGATTAAAGTTCGAACTATTAATGCAATCTCTTGTCAATCTGCACAAGAAGTTGAAATTTCAATCCCTTAGTTCTAGTATTCAGTATAATCTTGTTCATGGATAATTTGCTAGAGTGGATACTAGAATTATGCTTCGAATTCCACTAAAATAAGGAAAAGGCAAAAGGGAATACTACTAGACCTTGAGATTTTTTTTCATTACCACACTATTCTACGTTCATTTTACCCCCGGCGTTTTATTTATGCAATACGACTCTTTTTGCTTTTCGAGAGAAACTTATGCATGTGTACTTTCCTGGTGATTCTTCCCAATATCCTGGTAGAACACTGACAATGTCCTTCCAATTATCAGGTTTAAATCATTGTGAATGCCGACATCGACTGTTTCTATTACCATTTATTGTCTATTAATATTCTGCCACTAACTCCACTAAGGGGGATCTTGAATTATACAAGCGAGGGAGAAGAAAGAGAATATCTGTATGAAAGGAAATATCAGTAGCATATTGTTCCTTCTGAAAATTTTTCCTTCTCTTAATATTTACGAAGCTAAAAGTAGCCAGAAAGCACTATCTATTGCTACATGCTTTGTCCACTCCATTCTTTGTATCATGCTCTTCTTCTCAACCTATGGCTTTTTGTCGAGCTCAATGCCTTAATTTGGAGGCCTCAAGTATTTGCTTTTATAATAAAATTTTTGCAATTAGATTTAAAATAAAAAGGCATATTTCTTATAATCTGCTTTATTTATGATTTAATATTCTTTAAAAAGATTATTATATTTTGTACAAAAGAGGATGACTTTATCTATTAGATTTATTTAAAAGGTGTAATGCCTTAGATTTAGTTTGATCTAAAAACAATTTAATTTGGGTTTAAGAAAATTAAATGTCTAAAATAATTAGTTACTAAGTTAATTATTAGTCATTTTCATAAGTTTATAAAGACTCACTTCTCTCCTTCTTTTTTGATATAGAAGGAGAGCATCATAATCTCATCGTTCTTGTTTAATGCTATATTATTGGAGGTTTCGCTTTAATACCATGTGGTAAGATTTTACAAGAGAGGTGACTATAACAATTTCATATTAGAAAAGATAAGAGAGATGAAAGTCAAAAGTATTCCAGGATGCAATAAGATGAGTTGAGTTAGAAGGAGTGAGTCATTACAGGCATTCGGTTTAGTTAGTAGGATTTGATTTTAGACTTACAGAAAGGCTAAAAAAAAAAAGACCTTATCTTGTGAGTATGTAGGTAAAGTTTTGAGGGAAAGCATATGGGATAAAACTTTTGAAATTGTGATGTTTATGATTTGATAGAATTTAATATCTCGAGAATATATACATATACATGTACGTATACATATACATATAAAGTAGGAGGTTGGTTTTTGCTTGTTTAGAAGTTGTAGGATTCATTCACACTGGTGATATCATTTAAGAAAAAAGAAAAAAAATTGGTAAAAGAAGCTAGTTGGTTTAGTTTGTTGTTACCACTAACCATTATTTCATGTTTTTGGTGTATTGTCAATTACATCTAAAAATAAAATTTTATTTTAACAAATTATGTAGTAATGAAAATAAGGATCAGTTTCCCAAAGAGTATATAATCCTTTTTTGTGCTTGTAAAAAAGATATAATCAAGGTATCACTCAAATCTAATAATCAAAAAACAATAAGAATTGATCCTGATCTAGTCCACATTTGCCTTAAGAATTGTATGCCAATCATCCATACAATTAATACTCAATTTATATCTTGGATATTCACTGTTAAAATTAATTCTTTATCTTCTCATTTGTAGTTAATTAAAAAGAATCACGAAGTAATCAAGCTCATAACTTTTAAATAAGCCTAAGATATTTGCCTAAGATTCAATTGAAAAATAGCTTCAAGAGGTAGAAAGATTGATGAACATAATAACATAAGCCTACAAGATTGCATTCAATTCAATTAATTGTCCTTCTTAAGATTTAGGAATTTAACCATATCTGTAACATCCCATTACCTGTGAGAATGTTAAAATGGTAAATGTGAGTGGTTATGAGAGTTAGAAATGCATCTCCATGTTCATGCATATTATGTTATATACATACATATGAATAGTAAAGTCATGGCACATAAAAATAATTGTACATGCATTCATGAAAAATTCTGGGTATAATTAGATTGAGTTGTGATTTCTTTGAGTTTTGAGAATTTTGAATTTATTTATATGGAAAATTCTATTGGTTAGTAAGAATATTGTATTTGGAAAATTTGGTGAATTTAGGAATAAATTCTGAAAAATTATAGAAAATAGGAAAAATAAATCAAAAGAAAATTTTGGGATAGTTGAAATGTAAAGATGAAAGTTAAGGAAGTTAGTTTCAAAAGAAATTAAGTTAGAGCTTAGGTATTAGGAAAGTGAAATGTGTCACTTAGACTGTGTACTTGTGCTAGAAGTAGGTTACTGTTTTTGAGAGTTGAAAGGTTAAGTTATATGTCTAGGTTCATTCTTGATGGTTATCTTTTTTAAGTTTCCTTCCCACACACAGAGTTTTCTATCAAACACCTTCTGAGAGATTTCTTTGTTTTTCCTTTCCTACCCCAAACCCACCTTGTTATTTGTGTCTTCTACCCTAAGAAAAACTAGAAGTTGGTTATTGTGCAAAGTAAAATACGTAAATTGCATGGAGTTTAGGGCTTGAAGATTTTGGAGTTTCTAATAGGTAAGTAGTGAATAAATCTTTTAGAGTTGGTGATTTATGGAAGAAAATTTAGGAGTTATTGTTGTTTGCATGGAAAGTGACATTTAAGTGTATATTCATAAATACTGGGTGGTTGGGAGGAAATAAATTTGGTTATAGTGTAAAATTAATTTTTGAAAGATTTTTAGTATTTTGGTGATGTAAAATATTGAAAGTTTGAAAATCTGGAAAATGCTCACTGAATATGCTTCAGTCTTTTAGCCATAACATTTTTTCTAGTTGTCTAAACGAGATGATTCTTAATTTGGATTAACCTAGAGATATATGGCTACATTTCGTATGGAGACATCAAATTTCAATTCTGTCTCTAAGAGTCTCAAAATTTCATGAAGTTGAGAACCGGGAGCAGTACATTGGGAGTTGAATGAAAAAATTCGTGTTCTGACTTTGGGAGAAAATCTGGATTAATCTAGATAGATTTTGGCAAAGTTGCCTTGAGATTTGTAAATTTTTCTTTTATCTTTCCAACGGTATATAGTATGGAATTTTTGATCATTTGAGTTGAAAGTTATAATCTTTTTATGTGGAGATGCAAAACTAAGACGATGGAAACTAAGATGATGGAAACTAAGATGATGGAAACTAAGACGATAGGAACTAAGATGATGGAAACTAAGACGATGGAAACTAAGACGATAGGAACTAAGACGATGGAAACTAAGACGATGGAAACTAAGACGATAGGAACTAAGACGATGGAAACTAAGACGATGGAAAAACTAAGACGGAAGCAAAAATAGACTGGATTTTTTTAGTCATAACTTATCCTCTAGACATCCAAATGAACTAATTCTTGAACCATTGGATTCGTAAGACATTGCTCTACATTTTCACCAAAAATCATAGCCATCCAAAATGAAGTAAGAAATATTGAGTGAAAAACATGGGGCGGGTACAATGTGTGTATTCTTAAATTTTATGAATTGATGTTTTTCCACTGAACATACCCCAGTATTTTGGGCATATCTTTTTGTATAGTTGTCCAAATTGAGTGATTTTCAATTTCCAGTAAACTAGAGACATAGGTATACAATTATGTGAAGGAATAAAATTCTAAATCAGACTCTAAGAGTTTCAATTTTGGATGGAAGTTGAGTATGGGGTACTGTCTTAGAATGAAAGCAGTCCGAAAATATTTGGAGTATAACTTTCACATTGCTAAACCAAATTGAGTGATTTTGGTGTCAATGGAAAGATAAGACATAGAGGAATACTTTTCTAGAAGAGAGTTTGAC
>JANIJH010000225.1:56927748-56937908 GCA_024520975.1 Erythroxylum areolatum
AACCAGTGAGTAACCTAGACGGTTTCTCTCAATTATTGTTTGCTTATAATTATGTTTTGAATAATGAATGAATGTGATTTGATTGTGAATTTTGGACAGAAGGTCCAATGATTGTGTAATAAGGATTGAAATATTGAAGTGCTGCTTGAATGTGAATGTGAAGACCTATGTGTTTTATTAAGTGATTGATTGTGTTACATGCATTCCATTTATGAATGCATAATCAGATAATGGAAGTTGGGATTAGAGGAGCCAACGATCAGAGCTTAAAGCTCAATGTGTGGAAATGAGCCTCGAGCTCAAAAGTGATTCAGAGCCTCAGGCTTAACGTGTAATGAGCCCTGTATCCTCATCGGATAAGGGACAGTATAAATGAGCCCAGTATCTAAAATAGATACGGGACAGTTCAGGTGCCCAATCACAACAACGTAACAATTGGAAAGTGTCTCATAAGCATTTCATATGCATCTTATTAAGTATGTTTGATAGAGTGAAATGCAAAATTTGCTTATGCTTAAGTAAAAGTGTATTACTCGTGTGAAATGCAAAATTGTGAAATAATTGTGATATGAATTGATGTGTTGCATGAATTGAGTGAACCATTGATGATGGTTATCTCATCGAGTTCGCAAAACTCACAAAAATAGCAACGTTGTCTTTTCAGGACTGAGGGACGACTTTAACTATTGAGAGGCTTCACTACTGTGTAGACTGTGATTTGACCAGAGAAGTCATGGCTCAAAAGTCGGTCAGCTGGGATTTTTGGTTGGCTTAGATAGATTGATATCTTTTCCTCTTTCATGTAGTACTTTTATACTAGGTTTATTTAGGTATATGTGTTAAAGGGTGAAAGACACAATGTAGACTTTTGGTTTTGAGAAATGAAATGAGGAAAATTTGGTTTAAAAATATTGTGATTTCTTATGATGCTTGTAAGTGAAGATTGATACGATGCCATATGAACAGAATGTAGTGATCGAATGTAGTTCGTCCTTATCGTAAGATATATACCGGATTGACCTTTGGGCATCCCGGTGCGTACCCTGCGGTAAGGGGGCACTACAATATTAATCTATTAAACCTTAGTAGCTTCATGGATTAGAGAGATTAAAAAATTATGGATTTAATATCTAATCTAGCCATAGATTACATCAAATAATAAATTGTATGAATATTAGTAATCAAATGACACAATCACAAAGATAAACCTAAAAATAATCGATATTTAATATATAAATAAACTATAAAAATAAATAAAATCTCATGATATAAGACGTCCCAAGGTTTCAGTTGTCTTTGACCAAGTGAAGAAGATCAGCCATAGAAGCCTATATATAAGATACGAAGTTGGAAAAAGGGAGAAAAATTAAAATGACTCACTCCTCTCTAATACAAAAACTTTTAAACTAAAAACTATACGAAAATTAGGATTCTTCTTTTTTAAATAGGGAACTCACTTAATTTTGATGGTAGACTTAGTTTAGGATACAAATATGATCTATGTTGTGTTTGTCATTGCTTCACATTTGGAAAATTACAAGAACAAAAACACACTCGTTTTTCAGGTGTGTGTTTTTTTACTATATCTATTTCACATTTTTTACTATTTTTAATTTTGATTTTTGGAGAATTACACAGGATTAGGCACGTCCTTGTCTATGATTGTGTTTTACACATTTTCTATAAATTCGTTTAACACAGCTATTATGTATCTGTGTGCTAATTCATGTAATTATATTTCGGTTGCCTGAGATGAAGACATGTCAAGACTGTGCACCAAATCATATTCACCTAACAATCATGTTTTCTTCATTTTTTTTTTATAAAACCCTCCAATTGCATCCTAAATCATAGTATAAAGTTAAGAAGTTTATATAAGCATAAATTAGGTATAAAAAGCTAAATATTTGGAGGGGAAACATATCACTTTGTATTGCTAAAAACGATATCTTATGGTTGAGGTTCATTAGAAAATTTAAACAAAAGTCAGTTCAATAATTTCATTAAAAAATGAGTGTAAGAATTTAATAATTTTTTAAACAGATTTCACTCTAGTCACCTAACTTTTTCATAAGTCAAATGTTTCATTCGAGGTCTTCTTATGAAAACACACTACTATAGGTTTACTAATACACAAAATCTCCATTACTTAGATTATATGCACATATGAATTAAAAGGTCTTTATATTTTGATTGAAATGGAGTTATAGTCATATGTGAGGAATTTTTGGATAAAAAGAGTCAAAGGTGAGAATTTTTTTGAATAAAGAAGGTTAACGTAAAAGATGTTAGCAGAGCATTTAAAATATTTATTAGTTAGATATAGCAATTGGGAACATACCTTCAAATACTCGACCACTTCTTCCAGTTCATCACCTTATCAAGAATATAGACTATTACTATTATATATAAAAGTAACAATTTTCTTTTGTACATGTGATACATTTAAATGTAAACATCCAAGTTTAAACATAATCCTAATTTTATATTCAGTAAAAAATTTCACTTATACAATCAGCATACCTTAACTTTTGGTTTCTCTTTTAGAAAACCCTTTTATTAATTTGATCCAAAATTCCCTGCTAACTTTCAATGGTAGGTAAAGATAGTTAAATATAAGCATGGGCTTATATGATAGGTTTTAATGAAATAAAATGAGTTATATTGCTCAAAAGGATTGACTAGAGCTATTAAATAAAGTTGGCTATTTAAACTAAAAAAGTTAATTCAAAGACTAAATTTATCCTTTTCATACATGTACATATCACTGTAATCTCAAAATGGTTCAAAGAAAGTTCTAGAGATATATCTATACAAAGAGCATTACGTGTTAATGAAAAATAAAATAATATAGATATGTCAATCTTATATAACTCAAAAGCTAATAATGATCAGTAATTTATTAAAAATTTATACACTTCCTTTCTAAAGTCACTATCAATGTTAATTAAAGTTCATATCTCAATTTAATTCAACCATTAAATATATGCCACCTTTATACTCAAGCAGTTCAACCTCATAACATATATAATAATTTACTATATTTGGAATAAATTAACTCTCCATTTAAGAATGTCCGTGTTTAAGAATAATTCCTCCCCCATACTTAAAACTTAAATTTTGCTCAATTTAAAAATTGAAAATGCAAAATAGAAAAAGACTAAAACATAAACTAGAGTAAAAAATAATCATGTAAATGACTAGAGAACTAAACATGAATTCTTATGTTGCCTTCTAAGTAGCAATTGTGTTTATTATTGTTAGCCAGACTCAATGAATCTACAGTCATATCGTCCCTCATAGATTGACTCCTTTAATCCCACTTCCTCAACATCAATTACTTGAGATCCTTCATTATAATACCTAAGCGATGACCATTGAACTTAAATGTCTCATTTATCAAGTTTTGAATTTCAATTGCACTAAAAGAAACTTCATTAGTTAGAACAAAAGTTCCAACCTAATAAGGACATTACTTACCCAAAATAACCTTACGTTGAATAAAAAAGGACAACTTTCTGTCCAATAGTAAATTTCTTTACAAAAACAAATCTGTTTTAAAACGCTTTTGTTCTGTATTTGTAAAAGGTTGAACTGCCTTAAGCATCATTCTCATCTCCTCAAGTTCCTCTAATTACAACTTTATTTTGGCCCCAACCTTATTTATATTCATGTTGCATTACTTGACTGCCTATTATGTTCTCTACTTTGTTTCTACAAGAAGTTGTGACTTTCCAAACACTAATTTATACTAGGACATACCAAAAGGTGTCTTGTAAGTTGTTCAATAGGCCCATAATGTGTCTTTATATCTTAACTTATAAGTCTAACTTTTCCTATGATTCTCTACTCTCTTTTCCTTTATTCATTTTAGTTCTCTATTAACTACTTCCACTTGATCACTAGTTTGAGGGTGATGGATGTTGAAACTCTATATGTGGGGATGATAAGGGGTTACAACTCTATGTGTAACTCCATATTTTCTAAGAACTTTTTCAAATTGGACATTGCAAAAAGAGTGCCTCTATCACTAATAATCACTCTTGGTATGTCAAATCAAGAAAATAAATTTCTAAGAAACTTTATCAAAAACTTAACTTCATTTTTAGGTAAAGAATAAGTCTCACCTCATATAGAGACATAATTTACAGAGACTAGGAAGTATTTATTTCCCTTAGAATGAAAGGGGACCTATGTATTTAATTCCCTAAATATCAAATACTTTATAACTAAAATAAAATTCTAAGGTATTTCATATTAGTGAAAAATGTTACCTATTCGTTAGCACTTATCATAAAGTTGAACATACATTTAGGAATCTCTAAATAATATGGGCCAACAAGAAAATAATCTTTTATGTTGTTCTATTCACATAACAATGCCCTACAACTAGATTGGTATAACAGTGACTTAAAATAGTCCACCCTTTATTTTAGAAACATATCTTTGAACTATCTGATATGTATAAATCTTAAATAAGTAGGCTTCCAAAAGATAATTCAATACAATATAGTTTAGAGATTCAGTTCTTTAAGGTAATAAATAATATATCTAAACTAATGGATCACATAACATACTCAAATATCAATTGTTAAATCTTAAATGATTAAGATTTTTCATTATTAAGACAACTTTATTTATGCAATCACTTCTATCTTACAAAAATCAAGTAAAAAATAACGAACAACTAAAAATAATTAAAAAATCAAGTTCTAAATGATGGATAAGAGCATCTGAAATACCTTATATATCATGAAAATTACTAATTTTCTTAATTATAAATAATGAAATAAGAAGACTTTAGTTAAATTACATTTAATGCAAGATTTAACAACCTAAATCCATTTACCTTACCTCCATATAACTATATGTAACAAAATTTAAGGTTGATATCATAATTTCCTAGTCTAAAGCTATTCACTACTTTCCAAAATTTACAAAAAAGTATTGGCTTATAACAATTACAACAATCGATAAGTTTCAACAAAATATCATCATAGCAAGAACAATAGGTCATTCTTGAATTATTACTTGTTAAAATTGCTTACAAGTAGTAGTGATAAAGAAGATAGTTAAAAGTAAGGCCGTTTACTAACTTAAATACAAAATCAAAATCAATGAAAGATTCAAATATTGCAAATTCTTCAAGCTAATGATTGAATTAAGAAAACTTATCACACCATCAAACTTGAATAGAGACAACATCCTTAATATTAGTAATATATTATTGATTACTTTATTGTTAATGCAACTTGGCAATAAATTGAAATGTAATATAGTGAACAAAACATTTTTTTGACAGATTCCTTCAAACTTAAGAGAATTTTCATGTTTCATTTTCATATATAGTAATGATGATATGCAATAATATAACCAATACATATACTAAAATAAATTGTCACTATAACTTTGAGAGACATAAAGTAACCAGAGAACCCTATATAAACATATATAATATCTAGACAATAATAAGTTTTAATTCGTTTGATCCAATTCAATTTATAATGATTCTTTTTTATTCTTGATTCAGGTATTATAAAATATTTATTACTACATCAAATTGAAGTTACCGAAAAATTTTAATTCATTCATAATTAAAAAAAGTTAATGATACAATTCAGTTTTGATGTTTTTTTTAGTTTTTGAATAAGATATATGGAATCTTTGTATAGCTCTAATTTAGTTTTTTTTAATTGTTGGATTAAGATATCTAATAGATCTAAGATTATATATGTTCCATGAGAACTTGTCCTTGTATATATTCAAAAGAAACCGGTCTTGATTGGGGAAACCATTTATATATGTATGTATTGAAGTTGAAATGGTAAGGTTTCTTTTTAATCTTTTCACTTGAAATTAGCATACAACATATCACATAGAATTATAGAATAACATGATATCCAAACTATTATTGTTTGCCTTATGATAGATGAAATGATATCAGTTATTAATTATATCTACTTAATTAAAAACTTTTAAATAGTTTGTAGAATACAAGGAATCACCTTGAACAATTTTTTTCAAAAAAGGAAAATTTTTAAATTTTTTTTAGAGCTCAACTAATTATTTTGTTTTTTTAGAGTGTTGTCCGTTAATCATTTGGATATAGTACAAGTAATGTTGTATAACTAGCTTTGTCTCCATTTGTGCATATAAGATTACGTAATAGTTCCTTTTAGATTTACACTGCCACAGGAAGTTGATTGCTTAGAGGATACATTTAAAAATCGGGATGGGATTTCATCCCGACCTCAACGAAATAATTACTAAATTTTTTTTCGTATTTTGATTTTTCGAAAACCAAGATCGCTTTAATCTATAAAATGATTAACATATAAATCATAATAAAGCATGAATCATAATTCTTACCTTATTCTAAAGCTTGATTCTTATCTTGTTGTATCCTTCAAACTGTTTTCGAAACTAATCCATCTCAACCATCATAGTCACACAAGTGTTTGATCTCTAACGATATCCACATAACATAGAAGGTTAAGCAAGAAGTGCAAGCTTCATTAGAGCTTAAGGCTATTTATAATAAGTTTTGAATATTTTAATAATTTAATTCAAATTAAATTCTAATTTTAATTAAAATTTAATAAGAATTACTAATAAATCTAATTAAATATCAATTATGTCCAAATAAGATTCAATAACTTATATTGATCCTTATTTATTAAATATCTCATATTTAATTATAAGTTTCTAAAATTTTACAATCAATTCCAATTTGAATAAAATATCTTTACTGTCTTCAACTTGATCTTTATGTGTGATCTATTAAGTTCCCAAATATGTTTGTGATGATTAAAAATTATAATTAGAATTAGAATTAGATAAATCAAAACTTTTTTTAATTTATCTTTAATTATCTAATTAAATAATTTATAATCATACATCAAGATTGGAGTCTAACGACGCATCATGGCCATCCAAATATTTAGGAATGTCGAAGTGGTTTTGACTAACCTCTTTATGCATGACTTTTCCATAGAATTCAATATTTTCATCGTACAATGTTTCAATTAGACAGAGCATGGAATTAATGTCTACTCCTTTTGAGTCCAATCATATTAGTTCTTTGTCATTAGCTATTGATTCAATTAATGACATTTGTAAACTATATATAAAGTGTCATTCTACCTTGACTAAGGATTTTTCAAATCAATACTAATCGAGAACAATGAAATATTCTCTCTAATTATTTTAGGTGACGAATTCTATTTTAATCACTTAACTACTTACATATAGTTTATGTTACATCCAATGACTACTGATTGAACGACTTATGATTAGAATGCCATAAGTAGTATCAAAGCAAATCAATCCTTAGACAAAATAACTTTGGAAACCTCAAGTCAAAGGATCACTTAAACAATCATCACAATTAGAATTTTCATAGACATATAAGTAATGTTTCAAATTGATTTCTCATATCAGGTCAGTTCAGTGAACTTGTTCTTTAACAACCACTCACATGTTTATTTAAGTATCTCCATACTTTAGCCTACGAGATCAATTACTTCATTTATAAGGAAAAATATAATGTGTGCTAGTCCTTTTAAAGGACCCATTCCAAAGTTCCCCTTCTGGAACCCGAGTGGAGGCCTCCTAGCGACCACTTGGTAGCCCTCCAATCAATACCTGACTCGATCGAAGGATTCTCGCAAAGTTAAGCCATTCAAATATTTAAAACCTTTGATACTTCAATAATTAAAAGCGCAAAAAATAGTGGGAACTTTTTTATCATTTTATATAAAATTTTGGCAGCATAACAACTGCATTTTAACATTCCCAAAATTTTTAAAGGCCTTGTAAAATTTGAAAACACTTCTATATTCACACAAATTTCTCAACTACAAATTTTGGACTTTAAGTCCACTCACAGGCAACCCAAACAAATAATTCTCAACAGTCATTACAATAAACTGTTAAAAGCTAAAACATATTGATGCATTTCATTTAAAAGCTTTTATAAACATCCATTCTTTACACAAATGTACATAGCAAAATGATACAAGCACAATAACACCTGAGAATACAACTAATCTTGAGGCAGAGTACCAATTACTACAGCACCTGTACGCATACCTGACGTGGTTTGTTTAAAAACATAAAATAAAGGTGAGCTAAATGAGCTCAGTAAGTGTTATCAGTTTATAAGAAAATTGAACTTTTCATAACAATATAACTGCAATATTGGAAACAATCATAAAGCTCATGGTAAAACATTTTCCATAATAATTTATTCGTCCATCATCAAATTTGGTAATAACGTAACGTTTCATAAAATACAATTTCAATTTTTTTTGAAAAACTATTTTGAAATGCCTTTTGAAATTAAACTCATCATATAAAAGTTTCAATTTCCCATTGTCTTTAATCAATAAATAGTAGTGGCAATAAGTTTTATGAAAACTTTAATACTAAAAAATAAGTCAAGCATTAGCATTGGTACCATAAGGTACCGCTTAAATCACTTTTAACATAAATAGTGGCGGCATTATTATTTTCATGACTTATCTTACTCAACATAGTCCATTACAAGTTTCTTTACCATACGGTACACTAGGTATAAAGTCACGGGTTGGTTTTGCATCACTTACTCGCAACTGGTTAACTACTATTTATAGAGTTGGTTCTGCATCACTTACCCATAATAGGTTAACCACTATAGACCGGTAGTTACGAAGCTGGTTCTGCATCACTTACCCATAATAAGTCATAAAGCTAGTTCTACATCGCTTACCCGTGACTAGTTAACCACTATTTATGAAGTTGGTTCTACATCACTTACCCATAATAGGTTAACCGTTATAAATATATCGGTATAATAGCATGTATAAAGCCTAACGGTGTACTATAGGCAAAAACAACTTTAATGTTTACGAGTCATCTTAGTTTCTAAATTAAGTATAGGAGGATTCATAATTGAATTATTTTAATATAACTCCCAATCATATAAAATTTAACTTTCAATTTAAAACTCATATATTGCTAAAGCATAAACTTATGCTAGCAATATTCACTTGCAAAATATCATTTGCATTAAACTCAGTATGAATATTCATTTCATGATCAAATGAAAACCATTTGCATAAATTGAATTTAAAGAACACTCACGTGTCATCTATTCTTTTATAAAGAATTAAGTCATATAAAACAGTTAAAATACACTCACAACTTGCTAGTTTCCTTTTCACCACTTTGAAACCCTTCAGTTGGCTTTGTTTTTCATTTCGAAAACCTAATAGCAATACATCAACTCTTTAATACATTTTTCAATTAAATATACCATAAGGCATGTCAACTTCATTACTTTCCATATACACTCCACATTCTTAATCACATTCACATGATTATTACTTCATAACCATATTTTTATACTAAAAGTGCCTTTAAGGCTAAACTAAACATATCATACATTAAACTCTTCCAATTCATTTTCATTTGATTTCAAACACTTAAAACCAATCCAAATTCACTCCTTTGACATTTTAGTACACACATTTAAGCCATAAAATTTCATTAACAATTTTTTTACAAAATCAAGCACTCTAGCTGAATTTCAAACAAATCTAATTCCAAACCATTTATTTTTTATTTTTTTTACTTCATAAAACATCAAAATAGAATTTTGGATCATAATACATTAAAAAACCTTAACCTTGGCTGAAAACTCATCTAATCATTTCCATGATTTTTCTTTCATTCTTTCATCATTAAAACTTCCTAATGTCATTCATTAATCTTAAATCATCAAATGAAAAAATAAAACACTTTAGGAAATATATCCCACCTTTGACCAAGTTTGACCAAGGCTTCACACATTAAGTTTTCTTGATTTTCTTCTCCCAATTACTTGATGTAATAAAACCTTGATATTACATCAAAAGGGTGCAATTTATACTATCAAAATGAAATATAACCTATAACCTAACAAATCAAAATTTTTCAACAAGATAAGTAAGCTTACTTACCCATTTTCTTCTTCCTCTTCAATGAGATAGCTATGAAATCTTGTCAGATGCCTGACTGGAGGAAGAAGAGCATGAAAATGGTTCGGATCACTCCTCCATGGCCTGTAACATCCCGTTACTGTTAGCAAGGGTATTTTGGTAAATTGGGACAGACTGATAGGTTTCATTGCATTCACTGAC
>JANIJH010000225.1:56939372-56949769 GCA_024520975.1 Erythroxylum areolatum
AATCTTTAAAGAAACGGTTAATCAGTTGAGTTCTTTAACTAACTCGAACTGACTCCTTCGTCTTCTTTTCGAATTCCACATCTGCTTTTCTTCGTCTGTATTTTTATCGTCTGTGTCTCTGCGTCTGTATTTACGTCTTCGTCTGTTTTACTATTTGCATCTGCGTCTGCGTCTGCATCTGTTTGCGTCTGTTTTGTTTAACATCTGCGTTCTGCATTACTTCATCTGTGTCTGCGTTCCTTCGTCTGTGTAACTTCGTCTGTCTGACTTCGTCTGTCTTGTTTTTCTTTTTATTGAAACTCTTTTTGTTATACATCAAAATCATATCTTAGTAAAGTCATTTGAACTTAACAATTTAGACCTCCAACTAACCTCCTGACTGCTCTTATGACGGAGACACACATGTTGTTTGGCTAATGATGTTCCTGCACTATCAAACCTGCAGAAAATAAATGTTAGTGAAATAGACACTTTTTGGGTTACCTCCTCTAGGTGTTTAACCTTTGAAGGTCCATAACTTGGGAGATTACTTTGAGGCTCACACTCCCAACAACCTTGGCTTCATCTTTGAAAGTTCTAGCATTCCTTTCAGCCCCTATATGGTAGACAATAGTAGATAGAAGGATTGGGAAATTATTAATGTCTGAAGGTCTTATATTGGAGGCAATATTAAACCAAGTGAGAATAGAAGGAAGGGTTGGCTGATTAGGGTAATGTAAGTGAAAGTATGAGATGCATCAGTCCAAAACTAATTTAGAGAATGGACAGGCAAAAAACAAGTGGTCACTGGTTTCATTTTCCAATAAACACAAGGAGCAATGGTTAGGAGTTTAGAGGTAAGAAAGTTTGTCTCGGGTTTGTAACTTTTGAAGGAAAGCAAGCCAGAGGATAAAGGTGCACCTAGGTCTACTGCATTTTAACCATACTAGCTTGTGCCAATGTACTTCCTGTAAAGGAGGTCTCAAGAATTTATAGGCTGAATCATTAGTATACTATTTTGTAGGGCTAGCTAGCCATTCCAGACAATCAAATTAGGTACTATTGAGTTGGTACAGAGGTGTTTCTAGGTTCCTAATGAACTCAATGGATGCCTCATGCCATCTCTACTCATCATAGTTGATTACTTCAGAGACTCTTGCTGTCATAGAAAGCTCCGAGCCATTGACTCTCTTGGTGAAGAGAAGCTCTACAGGATTCCTCTCAAGTGCCATGGGTCCTACCATAAAAGAGTAGATATACCATTGCCAATCCTAAATCTGAATTGGTTCCCCATTTTGTCCCTAACATATAAAATTTTTCTCCAACTCCAAGAACTATTATAGGTAGGTAGGGCATTCCAAAAGTTTTTCCTTCTCAAGACGATGGTATGCACCCATTTTACCCACAATGCCTCCTTATCTTCAAACAAATTCCAAATCCGTTTCCCTAACAAGACATGGTTCTAAGTAGTCAAATGTTTCACTCCTAAACCTCCCTCCTTTTTCGGTCTAATAATGTCACTCCACTTAACCTTGGCATAAGATTTCGAATCAACCATTCCAGACCATAAAAAATTCCTAAGCTTAGTCTCTATCTCCTTAAGGATGGAAGAAGGAAGTACAAAATGGGTAGACCAATATACTTGAAAAGAAGAAAGGACTGATATAACCAATTGGATTCTACCTGCATAAGATAGACTTTTGTGAGTCCATCTATTGATCCTCTTATATATTTTGTCCAAAAGAGGGAGGCAATCCCTCCTAGATAACCAGTCTGTAATGAGGGGTACCCCTAAATACCATATGGGAAGAGTACCTTGCTGGAGTCCAGAAACAAGTTTCATTTGATGATTCAGATAGTTCACATCTAGAGATTAAAAAAACTGACTTTTGAAAGTATTCACATCTGTGCTAGAAAATATAGAGAAAGTACACAAGGAATCAAGCAAAGTTTAAGCAAATAATAAATCCACATGAAAAAACATCAAAAGATCATCGACAAATAGAAGATGATTGAGTTTAAGGCTTTGGCATCTCCAATGACATTTTAATGAAAGGCTACTCTCTGTACAAGCTTTCAAATTTCTAAAGAAGACTTCCATACAGATTATAAAGAGGAAAGGTGATAAGAGATCTCCCTGTCTTAAGCCCGACTTACCTTTAAAAAATTTAGAGGAGGTTCCATTGATTAGGACTGAATAGGATGGAGTGGTTATACATTTTGTGACCTAGCCTAAGAACTTCAAAGGAAGGCCTATTGTTTCTAGAACATTAAGAAGGAAGTCCGATTTAATTGAGTCATAGGCTTTTTGAAGGTCCACTTTAAAAGCACACCTCTTCTGATTATTAGAAAGGTGATAGTTCTTGAAGATCTTTTGGGCCAACAAGATGTTGTCCTCTATTCTATGGTTCTTAATGAAAGCACTTTGATTGGGGCTTATAATGAGAGGAAGGATTTCTCTGAGTCTATTGGCTAAGATTTTAGCTATCATCTTATAGAGCATGTTACAACAAGAAATAAGTCTATAGTCTAAAACTATGGTAGGGTGAGCTTTTTTGGGGATGAGTGAGATGAATGTGGAGTTAAGCTCTTTAAGGAGTTTTCCATGATGAAATTTTTTTTGAATGGATCTTGTGACTTCCTCCTCGATTATAAGCCAGGTTTGTTTGAAGAAGAGCCCATTAAACCCATTTGGGCCAAGGGCCTTATTGGGATTTAGAGAGTTGAAAGCCTCTCTAATCTTTTGAGCTGAAACTTCAGCAATAAGAGAACTGGAAAGGTTTTCAGATAGAGGTTTAGGAGAAAGATTTCCCACAAACTCTTTAGAAGAGTGAAGAACCTTTTAAGCTCCTATAGTACCTTGAAAATATGCAAGGAATTGATCTTGAATTTCTGTGAGACCTACTATCCTGTTCCCATTTCCCACTTCTAGAGAGTGTATGGAATTTCTGTTTCTGTTGTCTAAAAGTGAATTATGGAAGAATTTGGTGTTTCTATCCCCTTCTCGAAGCCATTTGACCCTACAAGACAGTCTATAAAAGGATTCCTGATCCTTTAAAGCTTTAAGTAACTCACTAATAGCTGCGGAATCCTGAGTAATCAGATTAGAGGATCTAGGTAAAAGCCTTATTTGATCCTGAATATGATTAGGATTAACTTGGCATCTCTCTACTCTAGTGTTCACATCCCTTACCTAACTAGAATTCATGATTTTGAGAGCTTTTTTTGACTATCTTTAGCTTTGACACTACACAATACATAAGAGTTCCCTGAACTTAAGTGGACCACGCATCCTTGATAGTTTGCAGGAAATTGGACTGAGAAGTAAGAAAATTAAAGAATCTGAAAGGTGAATTTCTCTTATGTTGATGAACAACAGACCTAACTACTAAAGGAGAATGGTCTGAGATATGTGGATTTTGAATGACACAGTAAGAACTAGGAAATCTAAGACTCCATGTCAAGTTGATGAGAGTTCTATCTAACTTCCTAGCAATGAAGGAATCTCCACTTTGTTTATTGTTCCAAGTAAAAGTTGGACCACGAGAATTTAGATCAAACAAACCGTTATCCCCTACAAACTGTCGAAAGTCACTCATCCAACTCATGGTAGAGGAGCTAGAAGGATCAGCCTCATAAGGAAATAATATTGCATTAAAATCCCTTGCAATAATCTAAGGGAATTGACCTACCAAAGTGGTTATGTTGGACAGACTAGACCAGACCAGAGAAGCTTCCTATGGTTTAGGTGATTTGCCCCATAGACACAAGTAGCTAGGAATGATTTAGAATAGGTCCTAGGGGACAATTCCACATGAATAAATTGGTCAGAAGCATTTTTTATTGAGCACAAAAGGTGATCAAGATTCCAGGCAAGCACAATCCTAACATTGGGAGAAAGATCTATATTATTGTAATGATTCCATCTAGGAAACAAAGAATTGCAAACATTATTCAAATAGGAGGGAGATCTAAGCCTAGATTTGATTAAACAAACAAAAGAAACTGAGACTCTTTTTAGCCAAGCATGAATAGCTAGTTGTTTTCTGGGGTTGTTGAGACCCCTCACATTCCAAAAAACCAAGTCCATAATCCAAAAAAAAAACCCAAAACCCAGCAATCAACCTACTTATGTTTCTTTCTAGTTTTCCTATTTGTCCACACTGTTACTTCTCCCTCTGCCCCTCCCTTAGTACCAGGACTATTTGGAACCAATTTAGAAATTAGAGAGGAAGATGTACCTACCTGATTTAATGCAGAAGTGTTGAGGGCCTCATTGTCTCCACTGAATTCTTCTTGTATTTGTAGAGTTTGGTTCAAGGTAGAAGGACTCCCTATTGAGATTGCATGTATACCTTCTTGCGTTGTCATCTTAGGAATATGTTCTTGCTGTGGAGGTCCTTGCTCCCTGCATGGCTCGGATGAATTCTCTAGTACGCGAATATCGTCCTGACTTAATCTGTTATCTCAAGGTTAAGCTCTGGTGTCAGGTGTAGTTGAGTAGAAGTGTTTGGTAGCATGTCCTTGCTCTTTTCCAACTCTTTTTGGAGACCAGTCTCAAAGAGTCTCCCCATTAGAGCCCATTCCTTTTTGTGCCCTTGCTGGTCTGGCGTCCATTCGTATTCAATCCTGATTTCCTTAAAAAGAATTTCCCCTCCTTACTGTACATGGCCAATTGGAAGGTAGAAGGCCATTTCCTTTGTAGATCCAGTTCCACACACATACGAGTATAGACTATCCTAGACATCCTTGCTGAGAATCCATTAAGAGTGGACGTCCTACTTCACTTGCTATCCTACCCAAATGTTTAGTATTCCGGTATTCAACTAGAATGTTGTAAAACCTAGCCCACACTGGAGCATACTTCACCACTTCCTATTCCCCTCTATTAAGACTCCACTTCCTAAAAAACAAGGACTTCCCCTGGATATGCCAAGGTCCCTTTTCTAGCACTGACTTCAAGCTTTGCTCATAATCAAACTTAAACAAGAAATTATTCGAGCTAGTTATCAACATCTCCTTTAGCCCAAATTCAACCCACGACTTATCCAAAGCTCGTTGTACCACTAGATAAGCTGGCCTTTTCCAATAAAAAAATGATTAAAGCTGACCTGAACTTTGCAGCACCCTTCTGAGCTAACTCTGGAGGCGGGACGACATAGATCTGCTCCTCCTTGATTTCGGGGGGGAGGGGGGGTAATAAGTTAAAGCATTGTCTTCTATGGATGCCTTTAGACCTTTCGAGACTACTGCCTTCCAGGACCTGATTGGCTCAGAATTTTGAGGAGCTTGGGGTTGGGAAGAGAGCGTAGGGTCAAAGCCCTGATTGGTATTGGTAGATGGGGTTTGATTAGGGTTAAGGGAAGGGTTCAATTTCTGAGGATGATTTGTTGTCGAGTGAGGAACGATGGTGTTTGGATCGGTATTTTGGTTGTGAATTTGGTTGCAATTTAAGATTTCGGATTTCTTGGGTATGGAACCAGGAATTAGGCTTAGTAAGGAGGAGAGAGGTGTTCGAGTGTGGGCTGGAGAGGAAAAAGATGAAGAAGCCATAGATTGGGTGGGTTCTCAATCGAAATCTCAGAAGTTAGGGACTGGACCATGCCTCACAACGCTCAATGCTCATCGCCTCGCATCGCTCTTCAAATGGGTTTAAAATCCTCAATATCCATTATTTTCCAAAAGGGGCATTTTGACCTTAAACTTTTGAAACTTTTGAAATTAATCCGATCGGACTTATTTTTGAACCATTTTGGTATCATTAAACTCTAACACCTATTCCAGGTATGTTTCAAATTTTTAAGATTGGGTCCCCAAAATCACTATTCAAGCGGATTCACTATTCATCCAAAAATACTATTCACTCGGATTCACTATTCATCCAGAAATCATCTAGATTTCTTTGAAAAGTATCACCTAAATCCTTAAAGTACATTTCGAGACTTTTAAAGTTCATTTAGACTCATTCCATAACTTTTCAAAAATTTTGGAAATTTTTTGAAAATTTTTTGGTCGAGTCCAAAACCATCTCTAATATATCTGTGATCTCTGTTATAACCTCAATAATATATTTAAATGCTTAAATTACTATAATACACTATAAATAAAGCATACTTTATAAAATACATGTACAACACATTACACAATACAATTATCGAACTAGGATATTACACTTTTGACATTTGATTAATGTCCAATCTTAATAAAACAATGACTATGAACAATTTAGGGATAATACATAATGCAATATGAATCTCATAACTATAATATCATAATAATTTCATTTGAAATGTATAATTATCCCATTGAATTTATCATATACATCTAAACATATACAAGAAAAATACTGCTTTTAAATTAATTTGTCACTAACTACAACCAAAGTGATTAGTTGCAGACATAAACCATCAATTTCTCACTTACACTAAGTCAATTGTTTAAGTATCATATACCATATTACTATATGACGATCATGATACTACTGAGACAGTGACTTAATGGGAGAATTCTATAAGAATCTCTATATTGAGCACTTGCCTAACTCTTACAACTTTCATCTTAATTTTCATCATAATTAACAAATATTGCCAAAATAGATCATTCTATATTTGATGAGACTTTAACTCCTTTTACGTGGCCAATGACTCTAATGTTCCATAATACATTAATGTTTTGAAAAATGTAAGGAACCATATTATGTTCACTAAAGAACTTATTGATCTAGTTAATCATTTCCACTAAATGAAAAATGTATTATGGCTTAATTAGTAACCATTGCTATATTGGAACCTTTCCAATCCTGAATGATATATTTAAAAGTAAAATAGACCTTAATTAGGATTTACTTCTTAAGTAATATCCTTATCACCTTAAGCTTAAATATCAACTTATATATAGAATAATGGATATCTTTAATATTTCATAAGTATCAAATATCTCAAATACTCAACACTTCTAGTACAATATCTATGTACTTGGAGTTAAAATAGATAAAAAAATTCCAATTTATCTCTATAGATCTAATTCTCATAATTAAGTTGTTAACTTTTCATATCCAACAATATTTGTTCTTGGACAATTATATTTTCAATAATTGAAAATTAGAATTATTATTCTCAGTGAGCAATATGTCTCTACATACTCTTACTGAAGAGGACAAGAATACTCCCATTAATCTTCTTGCAGACATGATAAATTTATAATCATCTCCAAAGCAAGCTCTTTGAATTCAAAATGAAAGTGAATCTTTCAATATCTCGTAGCCTTTCAACTATACATTAAATATATCAATAAAGGCAACAGTTCCAATTGGACATATTGTTATAATATTTGAGCCTTTCAAATTTCATCTTACACTCACTACTTATCTTAAGAACCATTCTCTTACAAGTATACATTAAAACAAATAATTTGTTCAATAGATCTGTAAGATTATATCCAACCTTTTATATATCTCATAACCTTTTATTATCCATTTTAGTTCTAAACTTAATAGATAATATATGCTTTAACTAAGCATCACATCCCTAAATCATTAACTTTATCTCTTATAAAGACTTAACATTTCGTTTCTAATATAAAATCTTGCTTGTTGATTCAATTGGAACTACAGAAGGTAAGTCATTGTATTAGGCATAACTATAGAAGAAATAAGGCTAAATGCCTATTTTGGGCCAAATGTTTTCAGATTTGATCAATTTAAGGCCAAACATTTTAACCTACTCAATTAAGGTCTAAACGTTTTCGATTATGCTCAGTGTCATACACACGTCATTAGGTATGAATTGACTAACCCCTCTAAAGTCTAGCTTCTCGATTCCCAAATGGGATTGTTATCCTATTTAATTCATTCTAATATGAAGCTATGGTGGTCCCTATTTCAATTCCAAACATTCTTATAAGCCTTTATCCATTGAATTATTGGGGGCAATGTATTGTCTTTTTCTTTTTTCCTTTAGTGAGAAGAATATGAAAGGAAAATAATGAAAATATAAAAAAACTTAAATGCAATTTCCACAAAATTAGAAGGTAAAATTTATAATTGTTATATTTTATATGTATATTAAATAAATTATGAAATATACATTATAAATGCAAATTTTATGTTTTAAAAATTATTTAATGAATTAAGAAGTAAAATTAAATAATAAATTAAATTCAAGTGACGTTAACAAAATTAACATATTTTTATATTTAAAGGTCTCTTAATGATAATAACACATTTTAAACCCTTTAAACTTTTTAAGATGGCATCAAGAGTTGTCATGGTATTCATATTTCTTCAAAAACTTATTCATCATATTTAAAAGAGTTATGTAAATTTTCATTGTTGTAAATATAATTTTTGAGTTATAGCAATAATTATATATTTGATTTATTTAGTATTGAAAAATCTCATAAAAATATTATGAAACTTATATAAATATAAATTTTTATCATATTTTATCATACACATAAGTAAGATGTTAACGAAAATAATTTTTAAATTTAATTATCTATTTTTTAAAGTTTAGACACAATTCAAATTTTAAAAATATGCTACTAAAATTAAAGAATTAAAAATTTTAAGTTTTTTAATTTTATATGTCACACACACACACACACATAAGAGAAAATTCTATTTAATTTGATGCATGCATATTCTGAAATATGTGTAAATCGAAAAGTTGATAAGAAAATCATGAGATGGGAAATATAGAAAGTGAAAATAATCTAATAATAAAAAACCTTCCATATGTGTATATCATCGTCATCATCATTATCTTAGGAGTGGGCTCATAAATTCTTAGGAGTTTCTTTCGTGCACGCACATCTAGTTGCTTGGGGTGTAACTTACTCATTATGAACAAGTTCAATCACCAGAAAGCGACTTCGTGATGATACATTCTATCAACTTTTCATATTCTTAATTTGAATTATTTACTCACTCTTTTATTGTTTGATTTTCAACTTTTCGGTTTGATTTATTTTATTCACTCTTATTGTTAAAAACTGATCAATTTATTAATTAATCGGTCAACTTTTGTAAATTAATATATTTTTATAAACTAAAATAAATCAATTAATTTTAATTTAACAATCTCTTCTTCAATCAAATTTTGAATTCTTCGTTGGATAAAGATAATCTCTTTTAATTATATCTTTAGTTGATTTTATGACGATCAAATACCGATTGAATCTTTTAAACCTTAAATCTTTTGTCTGACCTATTTAATTTTTGATCATTTTTTAAAACATTGGTTTTTTAGGAAGTGCCTTGCTTCATTTTCTTTTTTTTTTTGTTATTCTATTTGGTATGCTTAGATCACAAATCTGTAATCCCGAAAAATCCAAAATGTTATAGGGTTTAAATCACTAAAATGAAAATAAGCACTTTGTATAAAAACTTGCTATAGATTATGAAATCAATTCTGAATTTAAATCTTCTTCTAAAATTTAATATTATAAAGAATGTCTATATAGATTTTGCTTTTTTAATATTAATTTATCTTTTATTTTATTTAAAGATATGTTTAATAAGATTTAAATTTAATATTTATTTTTTAGAATTATAATTAGATATCCTAATAATAAATATCAAGTTATAAAAATAATTTATCAATTTTAAATTTAAAACAAGTAAATTTATGAACTCTTCTGGTTATAATCTATTTAAAAATATTATGTGTATTACAAGTACGAAACATATAAGAACTTTTTCTTTATGAGGGGTTTGGCTAAAACCAACTTGATACTAGATGTCTTAAAAATTATTAAACATCTTTCTTTAATGCGTAGTACAATAAGGCTAAAATTTATTAAATTCCTCATTTAAATTATTTCAATCTAAAATACGCATTTATTCATTTTTTAACTTTAAGGAGAGAGATATAAATTTGTTTTTGAAAAGTGAGAGATATAAAATTGTTGGTAGCGTGAATGGTTGTCAAAGCAATCAATTATTTGCATACAATTATCATATTAGGATAGGTACAAACTTCAGCCTAAAAACGTACAGAAAATATTACTCTTCTTTTCTTTTTCTACTTATATAGAAATTTCACTTAATAAGGTGTGTAAGACATTGTGAAACTTTCAACCAAAATAGCCTAACATTGAGCATAATCGATAACATTTGGACCTTAATTGAGCAGGTTAAAATGTTTGGTCCTAAATTGATCAAATCTGAAATTGTTTGGTCCAAAATTAGGCATTTAGCCAAAGAAACAATATTACTTCATACAATATCTTATATTGTATTTTTCTCCTTATATAAATCCATACTCTTATGGAACTTTGTTGTGAATTCCTTAAAGAACATATTATTCATTAGTTTGGAGTTCCTCAATCAATTACAAGGGATTAATGAACTATATTTACAAGTCGGGAAGTTAAAGATTTTGCCAAGGATTAAGGGATAAAATAATTACATTTGACTC
>JANIJH010000225.1:56955872-56983529 GCA_024520975.1 Erythroxylum areolatum
TAACTCGACATGTTTTTGTTTTTATTTAAAAGAAAAATAGAAACTAAAAATTAAAAAATAAAACTAAAAACTAAAAACTAAAAACTAAAAATCACAACAGAAAATAGAAGTGAAATCAAACTACCGCTTAACAATTTAGTTTAAAACGTTAGTTCTGTTAGTAATTTATTAATTTGGCTAACAGAATCTTTACTGTTTATGATATGTAAATATCCACATAAATTTTTTTTCTGCTCCAATCTAACTATGGCCACTATTTACATGTCATAAACAACATATATTTCATTAGTTAAATCAGTAAACTAATATCAGAATTAACGTCTTGACCTAAACTATTAAATTTTTAAAGGGTTGATCAATCAACCGAAAATTTTAAAATTTTGAGCAATGGATTAAAAAAAAATAAAAATTGGGCATTTATGGATTGATTAATCCTATTGTAAATAACAAAAGGTTTAAATAATTCAATTCAACATTTGCTCATTTAAAAGATATATTATTTTGTGGCAACGTACAATTTATTTAATCCTATTCAAAGACAGAGAACTGCTCCAAAAAGTGGCATCTCGGTGTTACTAACGAATCTTCTTTGAGCGCCCTGTGATCCTCATCAATATCGCCCCCCTTTGTCACTTCAACGCAACAACAAAAACAGTCGTTCCTTTCTAATTATTATTGTTTTTATGCTCATTTGAGAGGGGTTTTTACAATCTGGACCAAATTTTCTATAATTTGATCCGTCAGTCTTTCGACATTGTTTATTTTGAGATTGAATAATAGATTGCCATTTTCACACTTGTTAACAAGGCAATATATAAATTAATGCTTAAAATTTTATAAATTATAAAATATTATATATACTTATTTAAATTTTTGTTAGCTCTTAACATTGATAATTGAAGGAATCTTACTCATAGAAAATTTAATAATGGATACTTGAAATTTTTTTAATATACGGATACAACTTTGACAGAGTAAACAGGTTTCCTAAATTTTACTAACTATAGGTTGTTAAGATTTAGGTTAGAATGTTAATATTCTCCCTCTATACATACTCCGCACATGATTTAGGTTGATAATGAAGATGTATTAGTTCTGTTATGTTACGATTGGAGATATGTTGATGACTTCAGATTTCTTATTTTGCTGAATGGCAAATTAAACAGGCTCCAATGAGTTCGCCCTTACAATTTTCTTCCTGAAAATTCACATGTTGCCAACAAACAAAACCAAAATTGGCCTCCATATAACTTGAAATCCGGCTGCACCGTCTACTTAGAAAGTCGTAAGAAACCTCCAGTAAAAAGCTATTGTTAATGAACACAATCGAACTCATGGATAACACATTACTCTGGGATTAGAGGTTAAAACATTACAGCTATAGAACTTCTGACAGTACGCCAATTGGACTTCCATACCAGGGATCCTTGAGCAAAATCCCCTGTTGCATACCCATTTTTGCTGAATGTCACGGAGTACGTTGCTTTCTGGTTCAGCTTTGTGAACCGCATCACTCTGGGTTTTACTTCAACATTTACACCTTTGGGTGCAACAACTTCAAGGATGTAAGATGACTTTGCTTTGCCAACATTGTTAACAACTCTGTCATATGTTTGTGGATGAGACCCTAGCTTTACAGAAAATGTAGGATAATTTAACTGAGCTTCAGGTATGCTTGAATAGTTTGAACATTTGACAGGCCGCTGTAAAATAACTCCTACTTGTTTATCAGAATATTTCAAACCACACAAGTAAGGAATGTAATCATCAGGTTGGATATCATAAATAAGCCCCGGATCATTTACTCTTGATGCATTTACATGTCCTGCTCCCATATCAAAGCTAGTAGCTGAAGCAACTGGTGCAGCGTTCTTCTGATCAGATATTGGCTTGCCTCCGAGATTAACGAAACTAGCAGTAGTCATCATGGCAGACTTTATGGCAGCAGGAGACCAGTCTGGGTGGGCGCTTTTCAGCAAAGCGGCAATGCCACTTAGATGAGGGCAAGCCATTGAGGTGCCTGAGATCATATTGAATGCTGGTTGGGGACTCTGGTCAACAGAAATTGACCATGCAGCTAAAATACTCACGCCTGGCCCTACAACATCTGGTTTTAAGATCCCAGGACTTGCCAAGCTTGGACCCCTCGAGGAAAACTCTGCAACTTTTGGAGCATCTACTTGACCATATACGGTATTTTCAAACGATATCGAAGCTGTTGGTGATTTTCTGGAGGTTACATACGATTTTATCCTTAATCCTGCATCATAACTCACTTCAGATGCAGGCAATACATGAGCCTGCGCTTTCGTGTCGTAGCCATAACGCTGGTCATTCATGAGAATCATAGCAGCACCGCCATTGTTTTTCACTTCTTGGCCTTTAGCTACCCCCCCTTGTCCTCCACCACCCTCACACAACACTATCTTACCCTTCACATCAATGTTTTTAAGGGATCCCGGTGCACATGAAGCAGAAAATAGATTACCATTTGCTCCTGCATAGACAAGTGGTAACATTTTTGGAGAATTATTTTTTGGCTGGAAAAGCGATTGACCGTCAAAAGCTTTCTTGTTTCCAAGCAGAACTTTAGCTCTTATTTCTCTATTTATGGTGCTTGCTCCTACTGTTAAAATCCAAGGTGCCTCGTTTTCGACAGACGAAGGATGGGGCCCGAAATTCCCCGCTGAGCAGCTCACCAGAACCCCCTTCTGCATAGCTCCATATGCAGCTATAGCAATGCCGTCATCAAAGAAACCTCGGGAGTGACCTCCAAGAGATATCGAAAGCACATCTACACCTTCCTCCACAGCAGCATCAATTGCAGCCAATATGGCGCTCTCCTTGCAGGGGCCATTACAAACCTTGTACACTGCCAAGTGAGCTGATGGTGCAATGCCAGACGCTGTGCCTTTAGCCTGTCCATAAAAACTAGCACCTTTCACTGGACTCCCTGCTGCTGTACTAGCTGTATGTGTTCCATGTCCGTTTCGGTCCACCGGGGGTTCACCAGCAGCAATCATATTTCTTGCACCAATTAGCTTGTTATTACACTTTGTCCCGCTGAGTTCACACTTCCCTTTCCACTTTTCAGGTGGTGGAGGCATTCCTTCATCGTTAAATGAAGGGTGATCAGGTGTTATTCCAGTGTCTAGAACTCCAATGATCACTCCCTTTCCGTAATTTGATTTTTTCCAGAATCCTGAAGCTTGTTGTAAACCCATGAACTTAGGAGTATAAGTTGTATGTAGATGCAATTCCCTCTCTTGACGAGCCGATACAAAACCTTCTTTATCTTCTATGGCTTTTGCTTCTTCTGCTGTCAATCTCGCCGCAAAACCAGTAACAACATTGCGGTAGGAATATAGTAAGCGATCCTGGTTTGAGTTTGAGACTGTAACTGGCAGAAAAGATCGATACCAGCAATCCAAATCCTGAATATCAGTGGAAGGAACTTCTGGTTTCTGCACAAAGATAATGTAAGTTTTTATGCTCCTTTCTTCACCAGTAGCTTGGTGGAAACTAAGAATTATACAAGTGAGGCTAATTAGACACATGACCACCATTTTCTCTACCACTTCGTAGATCTTCTCCATGTTTGGTACAAAACTAATTTCTGGACCAATTCTTTAATCAGAAGTATCGAGTCAGGGAAACATGATGATAAGAACTCAAGAATGTACTGCAGATTTTGTTAAGACATGTTTTAGCAGGATGAAGGGAAGAATATGGTTATGGACAAGATTTGGCATCATTGCTTCGTAACGCTTAAGAACAAGCGCACGTATATTAAATTTGTCAAATTAGATAAAATATTGTTAGGTTGCAGAAGAAAACAGGAGTTTGTCATCTTTGGGAGCTTCTTTGCGACACATCCAAACCAACTAACTTAGCCATAGGCTCTATTTCTTTCCAAAGGAATCCCAAAGATAAACAATTCAGTCTGAGCAAGAGTCCGACAACAGAGAAAAAGCAGACTACAATAATGAAAAGACCAAACATCAATGCTAAAACTCAACAAGCAACAATTACTCTTTTGAACGAACATGGGCATGTGTCAAACAGGACTGCTGAGTGTCCCCAGCAACTAAAAGAATACATCAACCTAGTTCCTGATCGAACTCCTCTCCTACAAGACAACTACTGGGATTCCAATACTATATGCTACCCAAGTTTCCAAATCAGATATCATGCCACAGGTTCCGATATCCCTAACTTCTGTCAAGCAAGTTTCTGTTTCCAATCTCTTAACTTTTTTAAATGAGCTTTTGAAATGAAAACGAAGGAATTGCTTCCTTAATTTTGACTTCCCTTTGGTAGATATATTGAATGAAAAATAAAAAGACATTGAAGGAACTATGAATTCCGACTCTTCGTATTTCGTCTATCGCTACTTATGTCTAAATTTATTTTTTATGCTTATATTTTTATTTAAGATGCAAAATGAAAATAATTGAGCAATTCTAGAAAGTTTTGACAATCTTAATGTACCTTTCTCATTGGATCTTTAATTGTATTGATTCAAGATGCTATGGAAAAATTAAAAAAAGACAAAATTTCACGTTTTGAGTTTTGAACTATACTAGTTACATCAAAACCAAAATTAGGCTTAAAGTGTATTAGAGTCTATATAACTACTAAGAAAGGTTCACAAAGAAATATAGAGATCTAGATTTATGTTTCCAAATAGTATTTACTTCAAAATAGATGTGCTATTTATTTTAAAAGGTCAAATACCCTTCTTTTTAGTTAATCTTTATTTTTTTAAGTTTAGTAGAGGCAGCCTCCTCTCTTCCCATATAAGCCACCTCTCTTCCTATATAATTCTCTCTGACTCTTTGTTACAAAGGTTTTCTTATCTAGCGCACTTATACAAAAGTTGCACCTACTCCTTTACATATCTCACCTAAGTTTGCTTAATCAAGACTCAGCCTTTCTATGTGATCATTGAGAAATAAAACCTTCTTCTTGAATGCCTTATAACGTTTGAAGTGTTTAACTCTCACACTTGAATAAGAATACTACGAAAGTATTAAATAATCATATAGGAAACAATAAACACACAAGAGTTATGGTAAAAACTAACCTTTATTACTTCCCCGAAACTATAAAAAGGAATGTTCTCCTCATTATGTTCCCTTCCCCTCTATCTCTATTTAGGAGCAAAGCTCAAATAAACTGTTCATAGGCACCTCTGGCTTTACAATTCAGAACCTTAATTGAACTGAACTATCTAGATCTTCTAGATTCTTATCAAATTACATCACACTAACTAATTGGATGACAACCCTATCCAAATAGGACTCCATTTGATAGGATTTAGCGATATCATAACTAACAAGATAAGAAATTATATTTAGTTAGTAAAGATATATCCATATCCATGAAGAACTTCACTATCTTCAAATGATCGTCCCATATGGTCTTTATCTTTTATAGTTAATGTATATCTATTGTGTTCTTATACACGACATCAATCTAGATCTCCCCTTAATGTTTTTCCATTGATGATGAGTAATCTAGCCCAAAGCCATTCATAACTCACTAGTCAGGTTTCAATACTTACCCATATCAAGTCCAATAGTCATGGTTCATCTATTTGAGCACATATTAAGTCCTTAGAGTTCTCATATGTCTCTCTCTTGCATTTGATTTGTCTAACCTTTAACCTGAGGTCCATCTCGAGCTCGTCTTTTAGTCTAATATTTGAATCTTTGCATCTCGTTGAAAATCTCTGCTAATATACACCAATTTATGCTAACTCATTGATAATGTCTATTTTCTTTGCCTACTCACAAGTTTTTGTCTTGTTCCATCATCCCTAATATCAAACATTGGTCAAGGCTTACCAATAACTGTATGATTATGTAATTAAAATTTAAGGGTCTAACAAATCACCCCTACCAAAGGAAATCGACACCCTCGTCAAAAAAATCTATGGGCACTCCTCCAAATATGGTTCCCTCAAAGGCTTTTTGGTCATTGACACATCTCCAACGTACCATTTTCCTTCTCCGTTTGGTTTTTCCTTGTTTTTGCTCAAATGTTGTTTCACAAGACTTATTTCTCCCAACATAGCATAATTGATGAGATAAACTTCTTCTTGCACCTCCTTCTCCTTAATCCTTCACAACCATAGAATTCATTTTCTCCTTACCCACCTTTTGTCTTAGGCATTCATATGTAAAATGTGTCCCTTCACAAACGAAATAAACAACATCCTGTTTTATTTGTTTCTTAGACTTGCATTAAGAAGAATCACTTGCATTTTCTTTATCTTTCTCCAAGCCATTCTATCTCCAACCTTTCTTTTCTAGTTTGAATTGGTCGTGGCATTTGGAGATCTATCAAGGCATCCACAACCATTATAACATTTGGGAGGTTTTTCACATTCTGTCTCTGAAGCTCCATTTGTACCTAACTTTGCAAGCTATTTATGGAGTTGAACAACTTGTCTTTCTTAGAAACGTTTTGCATATCCAACATCAAATATGTTAATTTTGTCACATACTCTCACATTAAACAACCTTGCTTTAACCTCTTTGCAGCTTCCCATGTGAGGCATAAAGTGTTATTAGGGAGGAAATGTTTTGTTAGCTCCTTCTTTATATTCTCTCAAGTTTTAATGAGAGGTTTACTCACATTAATGTCATTATAAGTTCTCTTTCTTGATCACAACTTTGCATCTCCACCATATATATAGTTATGATCAACACCTTTGTCATTGCAAAGTATTGCTTCATATCTTGTAAACATTTTTTAACTCCTTAGCACTCCTTTTATCATAAAAAATTAGGGCTCTTGTACCTTCACCAAAGTGCTTTTAGCATACCCAACATCCTGTGTTGCAATGGGATGCCTTAGGATCGTGATCTCTAATCTCAAATCCTCTTATGCTTTCATCAGGTTTACCATTTTATCTTGCAACTGTTGGATCTTTGCCTTTAAAATATCAAACCGAGGTGAGTAGGAAGTGATCTTTTCCTCCTTTTGAGGAATTGGTCCTATAAGTGCCTCCACTCTGTTGACACTCTCTATGAAATTGTTGTCTCCTTCTATAGTGATATTTTAGTTCTAATATCAGTTGTTACAAGGGTTTTCCTAGACACCGAACATATACCAAAGTCATGCCTACTCTTTTATATGACAATATCACTTAGTTCCACTTAAGAAAGACTCATCCTTCTCATGTGATTGTTGACTAATAAAACCTTATTCTCAAGTGCCTTACAACCTTTGAAGTGTTCAACTCTTAACTCAATAAAAAAGCTACAAAAGTATTAAATAATTATAGGAAACAATAAATACATAAGATCTATGATAAAAACTAACCTTTATTACTTCTCTAAAAATATACAAAGGAATGTTCTCTTTTAATGTATTCTCTTCCCCTCTATCTTTGTTCAAGAGCAAGACTTAAATAAACTATTTATAGGCACATTTAACTTTACAATTCAGAATCCTAATAGAGTTGAACTAACTATATCATTTATATCTTTAGTAGGATAATCACACTAACCAATTGGATGGTATCCTTATCCAAATAAAACTCTATCTAATAAGATTTAGCTATATCACAAATAACAAGAAAAGATACTATATTTAATTAGAAAATATACATCCATGTCTATGAAGAACTCTGCTATCTTTAAATAATCCTCTCACATGGTCTTTATCCTTTAGAGTTGATCTATATCTACTATGATCTTATCTGCTGCATCATCCAAGATCTCCCCTTGATTTATACCCATTGATGATGAGTTATTCAAGCCCAAAGCCTTTCATAACATACTATTCTGGTCTAATTCTTACCCTATCAATTTCATTAGTCATAATCCATCTATTTGATCACACATTAAATCCTTAAAGCTCTCACATGTCTCACTTATCCATGTGATTTAGCTAATCTTCAACCTAAAGGACACCTCGAGCTTATCTTTTGGTCTCATATTTGAATATTTACATCTCATCAAAGATTTTTGATAAGGCATACCAATGTATGCCAACTCATTGACAATGCTAGTTTTCATTGCCTACTAGCAAGTCTTTGCCTTGTTTTGTTATCCTAAGTGTCAAACATTAGTCAAGGCTTATCAATGCCGACATGATTAGGTCCTAGGAGTCTAATAAATCTTCTTCTCTCTATTTTCATTCATGAGTATGGCTAATCTTCTACACTTAGTTGAAGAAAACTAGTACCTTGTGATATATTAAACTGTGAAAATTAATTTATTTTTATAATTTAATTTATTAATGAGTATCAATAATTTTTGTATTTATATTTCATTATTATGTCACTTAATTATGAGGGTGTGTACTTGTTTATTATTACTTTTATATTACATATTAAATTTATAATTGTTTAATCCTTTTAATTTATGAAGAAATTAATTTTAATAGATTATTGGTTCCAAGATTTTCATATCTTAGAAAGAATAGTTAATCGAATTAAATACAAATACTTAGCTTATGCTCTTCTTGTTAGTTGATCTTTCTAATTCTTACAATTACTTCTATATTGAATCTTCGTGCACTTGACATAGGTTTTATAGTAATTATAGTTAATTTGATTGCGTCTCTTTCTAAATGAGTATAAAGGAAAGATAGGAGTTAATATTATCACCTAAGGTTAGAAATTACTTCATATTTTAGTTAGTTATAATTTCTCATTTAGCTATCTCTTAATGATAATTAATTTATAAAATTTCACTTTTTAATTACATGATACAACATTTAAACATTTGGATGGTATCCACAAAAAATTTTTGTAACCCATCTTATTAAAAAAAAAAACTTGTTTTATATGTTATATTTTGTCATTATTTATTATTACAATATTCATATAAGTATAATATTATTTTTCTGAATAGTAATGAGACAAGTATTTAAGATGTACATAAAAGAAAAGAAATCGATATTTGGGATCATATCTTAAAATGATTAATTAGTCGCTGACACCTAAGGTAAAATCTTTACCTCAGACTTCTACATTTCTCTTATGTATTTTCTTCTCATTATTTTATTATTTATAAGTTTGATTGGATCTTTTAAGGTTACTAATACCCATGCTCTAAAGTAAAACGTTTAGTTTTTTTTTGTGAACATATTAAAGGTAAGGCTACATATTGCTTAACCTCCTTTGTGAACATATTAAGGGTAAGGCTACATACTGCTTAACCTCCTTAGACCTAGCGTTCAACAAGATTTTTACTATTTTTATGTTGCTTGTTTTCGTATCATACATTAGGGATTATTCCTTAAATAATTCGTTACATTTTAGTGTTTGGAATTTGATCATCAAGAGACAATTGAAAATATGTACACCGAAGTCCAACTTAAATATATTTTTAAATTATTTATGATTAAGTTATCAATATTTTACATTTATTATAAAATCTAAATTTTCTTTGGTTTACATAAATTTGATCTAATCTCTCAACGCAAAAGTGTGCTTTTATTTCAAGCTTAGTTTAATAACTAAGGTTCTTTAGACCTTTTTTAAACATTCTAGTTCATTCTTTATTAAAATTGCATTTAATCCATTTTTGTGACTTGAATTATTAACCTTTTATTTTTATGAGCTTGTGCCTCAAACTATTTAGAATTAAACCTATTTAAAAGTACTCCTTCATTTGACTTTTGGCTATTATAGAATTACGACTAGGTCTATTTCCTTTGTTTAGACTCATTGAAAATCACTTAAATTTTTACACCAAGTTTTTTATTTTTTAAGCCCATAACTTTTCCATTCCTCTCCTAATAGGAGGGTGAGTTAGATCTTATTTGATCAATTATTTCTCAAATTAAATCGAAAGAAGAATCCAACAAGAAGTTAGACTTTGTTATAATAAAGGAGAAGGTTTATCTTTAGTTTTAAACCTAATTCAAATGAAATTTGTAATAAATTACCTTTTGTTTGTCTTAAATTACATTTTTACTTGGCTTAGGCTTTTAGAGTCATATATTTTTGAAGTAATCAAAAATCTAATTTGGATCTTTGGCACTTAAAGACCTAAACTGAATAGATTTTATAATAATATGATCTTATGTTTAGTATAACCTTAAATATTAAAATGAATCAATTTTATTTTTTATTTTACTCTTCTTTATATGTTTGTTTATGTGTTCATTCGATTGAATAGCCAAAAGGGAATGAGTGAAGAGAGAGAGAGAGAGAACCTACTAAAATATTGATAAAATTGTTTCTTTTCAAAGCCTAATTACCCTTTGTAAAAGCTCAACCCATAAATCCATTAGGTTTGTTTCTTTGTCCTTTGGCTTAGATGAAGCTTTACTTGATTCTATGGCTTTTATTCAAGTCTTTAGGCCTTTATGACTTTTATGATCTTTTTCTCTCAAAAAAATGTTTAAGTTCAAGCCCCTTCTTTAAATAACTAAAGAATACAATAAGATTAAATCCATTTTTTTTTGTTGCTTAATTTAACTAATTCTTTGTAAATAGGTCATTTCATTAAAAATATTTTTTAAAGGCCCAAGTTATCAAATCATTTCAAAATTCTAATATTTTCTTTCAATATTTTTCTATCTTTGCAAACAAAAGATTTTACATCCTCTTTCCATCCTATTAAGAACATCATTTTATCTCATCTTCATTTTGATCAAATTACAATTTAAACTCATCCTTTTGTATACTAAAAAAATTCAAATTTATTCAAAGCCTTATGACACAGTTTAAGAAATTTTTTACATTTTACTTTTAAGGCTTAGGTAAAATCATAAATTCCCAAGCATTTTAATCAAAACAATCTACAACCGTATATAGTCAATTATGATAAGTTATTCAAACTAAAGTAATCAAATGTATCAAATCCCGATGAACTATGTCATTATGCCTATTAATCCTAGTTAAACAAAAATACTAAAATAAGTAAGATTTAAGAAAATAATTAAATTTTATACTAAAAAATAATATAATAAACTAATAAACAGGACAAGCTACTAAAACATTAGGTTTTTTAGGTTCACTTATGTGGAATTTCAATTATTACACAAGATTAAGTATTTAGATTGAATGAAATAACAATTAACCTAAAGTATTTAGGTCCTTTATCAAGGAACATAAGTATATCTAACTAGGTAACTACCATATATTGATGTGTAATTCAACCTAATTAAGCTCATTAAGCATAGTTAATTTATATGATTATCACTAAATTCCATGATATCATTGTTTTCTAGTACTAAAGTGTTTATTCTCCTAGTCCATCTGTTATAATTAACCTATCAATCCTTTATACAATCTTTATAATTGAATTTGTGGTGATCAAACATGAATTCAAGAATAAGAATGAAGAGAATAAATTTGATGTAAACAAATTCTAAAACTAAAAGCTTAGTGATAAAAGAGGCGGTCACAATTCTCCAAATTCCCTCACAAAGACCCCTTATGAAAGTATTTATAAACCAAGGTTACATAAAAGAGTTAGGAGATTAAATTTATATTTTTTCATGTCCTGAGATTGTTTATTACGAGAACTAATGCCTATTATGATTCAAAGTTGGCGTTGGTCTTATTGTGGAAGTTCCTAGATGCATTCATCACGAGTATGGTGCTAGTTATTCTTTTTTTTTTAGGTCTTTTACAAATTTGTATGCCTTTGAGTTACTTTTCTAATCTTTCTAAAATCAAATTAATCGGAAAAAACAAAAAAGTTATGCTAAAATTTGTGATTGCTCTTTAAAATCATCACCTACAAAAAAAACCAGAAATAAGAGAATATCATATAACTCCAACAAAACTTGCCATAAAAGTTCTAAATCACAATTCCCCACTAATCGTTAAGATCAAGTTGCCTTATTTCCTTTCTTCTACCTATAAGATCCACTTCACTTAACTTACCTATAAATAAACCCTTGAACTTCTTCTTAATGGAAATGAGATCCTTTAAGTATTAAATATTCTTCAACATCTATGAAAAAATAAACTGATCTTTCCTTCCATCCCTTTTAAACATGCTTATGTATGGAATTAATGTCATTATGGGTCAAGATGTTTGTTACTTTAAACCATAATCAGTACCTATTGTGGAAGAGACTGGCTCCAGTTTATTTCTATCTAAATCATCTTCATAATCAAAACCATGATCGACACTAGTTTGAGATGAGATCGATGATGATTTACTTATGTTTATCACTTTTTTACTCACTTCTTCATGCTTGTTAGACCTTTTCTAATTCTTCTCTTTAATATCTTCATCAAAAAATGTTATGCTACTCCTAAGTGATATAAATAACACTTGACCTCTTGGGTTCATCTTTATTTGACTAGAAGTTCTCCTTGATCTCTTTTACCTTACATCTTAGCTAGATGGGTAACAAGCATCTCCAAATTGCGAATTGATGCATTATTTAACTACAAAACTTCTTTAAATGTTACCAAAGTACCCAATTTTCCAACTTTGTGTTCACAGAAGGCATAAATTGGTTTAACGTCTCTTCCATGTTGTTATTATTTGAAAATGGTTGTTTTTCAAATTAAGGTTGTTATTATGGTCCCATAAATCTGCCCTTTCTAGCTCCTCACTCCTCCTTAAAGATATTTGGATGCTTACTCCATTCTAGATGATACACATCAAAGAAAGATAATTCATGTTATTCCCTATATAGGTAACCGTATAGTTTGTATCTTCATGGTAATATAGGGCATTATATATATTCACAAATACACGGGAAGGATGCCTATACATGCCAAAATGATAGCATGCCTCCCTATAACCTATATAACTATTCATCAATAACTTAATCTAGATTGAAAGATCATCAACTTGCACTTCTATTAAAGATGAAAAATAGAAGAGGGCTATTTGTACAAAAATAGAGGAAAATAAAAATATTAAAATATTAAAATAAAAACTAGGATTAATAAAATAAAAGTTGAATAGTTTCCTAATAGTAGGGCTAAAAACATCATTAACCAAATTTGCAAGAATATAATGTCAATTATAGCAAGTTATTAAAACTAAATTGATCCAAAGTATCAAATCTAACAAAACGCTATATTGCTATGCCTATTAATCATAGTTAAACAAAATAAAATAAAATAAATAAGATTTAGAAAATTAATTAAATTCCTACAATAATAAAAACAAGAAATAAACTAATAAGAACGATTAAGATATTAAAACATTAGCATTTTAGGGTTTTGTTGCATAAATTTTCAAGTATAAAATAAAATTGATTATCTAAGTTAAAATAACAATTAATTTAAAGTATCTAGTTCCTTTGCAAAGGCACATATGCATATCCAACTATGTAACTATCACTTATTGATGCATTTTTCAACCTATTCAAACACATTGAGCATGTTTACTCTATATGGTTATCACTAAAGTCTAGCATATAGTACCAAAGTGTTTATTATCCTAGTGCTTGGTGACCAAACATAAATAAAGTATTAAGAAAAAGGAGAATAAATTTGACTAAATAATAATCAATTCATGTATTAATAATCAAATCATCTAACTTAAGCTATTTCCCTAACGCTAACCAAATTTTCACTACTAACCATAAAAAAAGATAAAAACAATCCTAAAAAAAGAGAAAGAGAAGAAAGAATCGAAAGAGTTATCAGAATCTCTTCCAAATCTTGGTGTAAATCCTTCTTTGATGTAAAGAAATTTGAAAGCTAAAAGCTTAATGATAGACTAGGTTCTCAAAAGCCTCCAAATTCCTCCATAAAAACCCCTATGAAAGTATATATAGGATAGGATTGCATGAAAGAGTTTAAAAGTGATTAAATTTGTAATTTAAAGAGTATTTGTTATAAGAATCAATGCCTATTAATTTCCCCAAATTTTCAAATACTTTTTAGACCTAATAATGTTTAGGTTAATAAAATAAAGTGCCCAATACCTTCCCTATTTTATAATTTGACTTCAAAACTCAATTATTTGGTTTAAGATGACCTCATAAACCCATTTCATATGTTAGATATAGCTGGCATATTTGGCAAAAACTAAGGTAGAGTGGTGTCTCTATAGAAAAAAAATGGGATAGAGAATTGAATATATTAAGGGCATCCATAAAAATCAATGATAATTATGGTGAATTCACTATAGACTTATGGTGTACCTTTTTTTCATGTCTTAGGTTTTTTCTTTTAGGGAGTTTTTTAAAGTTAAAATAATAGTATTGCAAAAATAGAAGAGCAATAATTAGAACAATCTAGGATAAGTTATACAATAGAGAAATTAGTAACACTATAATACAAGAACATAATGGAAATTATAAAAGCTATAGTCCACACCTAAGAATCTTTTCGAGACTCATTATATCAGTAATGTTTTTGGCCATTATTACTACTTGAATTTTGTGTTTAAAGTTATCTGTATGAACTTTCTCCTTTTTAAACAATGTTATGTTTCTTTCACTCCATATGTGATATAGTAGTAGTGCAAATGCAATTTTAAATGGCTTTTAATCTTCTTTGGGGACAAAGTGTATAATTGAGGACTAACTAATTATTATTTGATTAGTTATAACAATTTCAATGCACATTGAATAGATTTAAGATTATGTTCCCTAAAATTGATGAGTAGTTATAGTTAAGGAATAGGTGGTTAGGGTCTTCATCTGCATTCTATCATAGCTTGCATTTTGTGTTAACGATATAAATAAATCCTTAGTGCCTTATTTCCTCTTCACTGCTAGCTATAAGATAAATACACTAGATGGAAAGAGCTTTGAATTTCATACTAGGCTTGTCCAATGGTATTTTCTTTGGTTGTCTTATAGCATTTTTTACATGAGTAAATAGTGAAATGCAGTTTCTTATCCTATAACTAGTATATTGTATTTAGTATAGAGGAGTCAGGTGCATAGTTTGACATATGCACCTTGATTTATTTAGATCCTTTAGTGGTATGAGCCAACCAAGTCTATGTATTATCCTTGATTAGAACCACAACCTAAGTATTTGATGGAATGATTGTTTTGAGTGATTGGGATTCTCTTAATTTGTAAAATAGTCCTATATTAGGTCAATTGTCGAACTAAAAGAATATATCTCTACCATCACTTATCATATGCTTGATGGAAGATTCCACCTCACTTTTAGCAAGGAATATATGTTTTAAGGGCCAAAAAGCATACAAGTTGATGTTCAAAGACCTTATTTTTACTCCTTTTAAAAAATAGTAATGTATTTACTTCACCCATAGGCTTTCCTTATCTGTATTGTATCTCCAAATTCTCTTCAAAAGAAAAGCTTTAACAATAAGTCTAGTTAAGGGAATGCCAAGATCTCCATTCTCCTTAGGTAAACATACCTCAAACCATTTCACCTTAGTAGTTTTTGCATTGATATCATAGCCAATCTATATAAAAGTTTTAATAAAATTTTCTATAGTTTTCACTACCCCCTAGGAATAGCTAAGTGGGAAAACTAGTATACATGTATATTGTAAAGAACAAAAATAACAAGTTAAAGTCTTCACCCATTTAATAGTGTTTTATTGCACCAATTATTTAAACTTTTGTAGAATAAATCAATGAATGGATAGTAATCTGCATAAAGGAGCTTATTTGCAGTGATAGGAAACCCCAAATATTTGAAAGGTAATTTTTAAAGTTTAAGTCCCTTAGAGATAACTAATAACTCTACATTTACACTCTTCCTAAGTTTGAAGGAAAAATTACATGTATACTTCAAAAGCTTTAGTATGTTGAATTAAAGAATAATGGAATCAAAAGTAGAGATATATAAAAATAAAAATTCATCAACAAATGATAGATTGAAAATGCCTAACTTATTGTATGTATAGTTTTACTTATAATTTGGTTCTTTGAAGATATTAAACTCATTTAGCCTAGTGAAGATATCCACACTGATGGAAAATAAATAACGTGATAAGGGATCACTTTGGTTTTGTCCTCTACTAGCTTTTAACAGTCTAGTTGGTTTACCATTTACCATAATAGAATAAGAAGTGGCAGTGATAGACTTCCTAATCCAATTGATGAGCTTGTCTGAAAAGTCAATGAACAATAAGTAAGAAAGTAAAAATTACAATTAAACAAATTAAAACCTTAGGCGAATTATAATACCTCGAAACTTTCCTTTAATTGAATAAAAATTTTCATGTTTAGTAAATAGTATTTTTAGATGAATATTGAAATTTTGTGAGACCCAACCTTAAAATATTGAAAAATATCTGGAATAAGTATTAGAGTTTAATGATATTGAAACGAATCAAAAATTAGTCCTATAAGATGGATTTTGGGAGTTCTGAAAGTTTTTGACTAAAATGTCCTTTTTTGGAAAGTAATGGTTATTAATGATTTTAAACCCATCGATAAACTTTTTAAGCGTCTAATTAATAAGAATTGACCCTAATTAGAGTATTTCTTAGTCAACTTAAAAATAAGACAGTTATGGAATGTTATTCAGGATTTAATTCAAATGGTTGGTCAATTAAATGCATTAAAAGGCAATTTGGTCTTTTCCATGATATTAGTGGATTGATGAGTCATTAGAGATGACCAATGAGATGATGACATGGGTTTGATGAGTGATTGGTGATGCAAATAGGAAGGTGATGTGTAATCCATTAAATGAGTATAAAAAGCAAAACATAAGACATTTTGCTTCATTCTTTCAACATATACGTGAGAGTGAAACAAAAGAAGAAAAAGAAGAGAAGAAAGAGTGAAGTTTTTGGCCAAGGAGAGAAGAAGGAGGGTGCAGCTGATTTTTGATGGGTTTTGGAACAAGAATTGACGAGAGCTTAATCAAGGCTAAGTGTTCTTCAATTGTCCAAAAAATTGAAAGAAAGTGGTAAGTTCCTAACCTAAATTTCTAGTTTTGGGGCTTATTGATGGGATAGATTTATGTAAGATAAATGATGATTTTTGACTTTCCATGGAATAGATAACAAGTTTGGAAGCATTTAAGAGATGAATATGTCAAGAGAAAGAATTATGTTTAGTAAATGTTTGTATTTGGTTCTCAGATCACTTGAACCAGACATCTTGTTTTAACTATAACTTGGCCTAAGGACCTCCAAATTGGGTGATTCCAATGGGATATGAAACCTAAGGCATATTACTAAAACTTACTAGAAGAGACCTGGCCTAATTCTAGCTAAATCATATTATAATTTGAGATTAAAAGGGGTAATCTGATGTTGCCCCTGTGTTGGAGCAGCTTGTGATGTTTTGTGCATGTTTCTTGAATTAGAACTTCAAATGGTCTGATTCAAGACCTCAATTGCTTACTGAATGCGAATGAAGCTGATGGTTAAAGGGTGGACAAAAATATTTTAGGAACTGAACTTCACTCCTTCGTCAACAATATTGAAGTAACATACATAAACTCTACAAGATCTCACTTCACATAAATTAAAAAAAAAAAAAGACAATTAAGGGCATACTTTATAAGGAAAAAACATAACAGAGCATTAATCAATAAGAAATGGCTTCTCAAATTTCCCTCAATCTTGTAGAATTTGATCCTTCATTATGCTCAGACCATGCTACAATTGAAATTAAAGGTATGAATAACTTTAACCTACCAATGCACCCTTTAGATTTTATAAATTTATGTTTTAGGTTGAAGGATTCCAAGAATTGGTGAGTGAAATTATAAACACTCTAGTTTAGGGATATAATGCATTTCAACTAATAAGCAGACTCAGGACCTTGATGAATTAAAGATACTGAAGAAAAAAAATCTTCAAAATACAAGCATAAGTGGAGATAAATAAAAAGTTGTTAAGAACCTGTCAAGAAGATCTCTAAAAAAATCCATTAGATATTAGACTGAACAAATTAAAACAATAGGCCTTACACAAGTATACAGAAGCTTTACTGGAAGATAACTCCTATCTAAAGCAAAAAAAAAAAAAAAGCAAGGATTTCCTAGCTGAGAGAAGGAGATAACTGTACTGGATTCTTTTTAACTCCATTTTAGTACACAAAAATAACAACAAAATCAATACCCTCAGGGATGACCAAGGCAATATTTAAGAGGACTAGAATGTGCTCAAATCCATAGCTTATAATTATTTCAAAACAATGCTAGGTACCAAAAGCCAATTGACTCTATAGTTGAAGCATTACATCAATTCATCAATCCTCATATTAATCTTCTTACTATAACTATGTTAACTACAAAAGTTATGGTTGAGGAAGTGAAAAATGCTTTTTTTTTTTAACTTAAAACTAGACAAAGCACTAGGGACAAATGGGTTTAATGCAACTTTCTTCCAATAGACTTCGAACTTCATAGGTTATGGAGTAACTAATTATGTACAGAAATTTTCCAGGAGTAGCAAAATTTCAAAAGAATTGAATAAATATTCTTATACTTGATCCTTAAGAAACAAGCCCCCAACACCTTGTAAGATTGTCATCCCATATCTTATTATAACACAACTTATAAAATCATTGGGAAAATTCTTACAATTAGACTTAAAAAGACCCTAATCCCTCTAATTAATCGTTCTAAGGATCATTCATCAGTGGAAGAGATATTGAAGATAACCTTATCCTAGCATAGGAACTATTCAAGGATTACACCACCAATCCATTTATTAAAAATAGCTCTCTCAAAATAGACTTATACAAAGCTTTTGAAATACTAGACTAGAAGTTTGTACTCAATTCCATGAAAGTTCCTAATTAATTCATATCTTGGATTAAAGCTTATATAACAATAATGAATTTTAGTGCTTTGATTAATTAAGAACCAACATATATATTTCATGAATCGAGAGGGATTAGAGAAGGAGACCCCTTATCTCTATAAATTTTCACTCTTACAATGGAAGTTCTCCTTAGAATTCTACATAAACACATCAATAATATTGGGAACTTTAACTTCCATTACAAATGCAAAGAGCCTGTCATTTTCTCTTTAATATTTGCAGTGATCTGCTTATATTTTGTGGTAATGACCCCAACTCTGTCCCAACCTTCGTTAATTTTCTGCAGGTTTTCTAAAAAATGTTATGATTAAACATCAACTGGGAAAAGAGCTATATCATAACTTTAGTTGGGATCCATGACGTCAATTCCTTAATGCAAATCTCTTGAATGCAAAGGCAAGAATTACCTTTTACTTACCTCGGAGCACCTATCCTCACAAGAAAACCAAGGACTGTGGAATGTCAACACTTGATAGAAGTAGTTAAAAAAAGAACAAATGTATGGCAAAATAAGGCTCTTTTCTTAGCTGAAAAATCCAGTCGGTGAAATCAAATATCTTATCACAAATGCAAAGAACTTGTCCTTTTCTCTTTAATGTTTGCAATGATCTGCTTATATTTTGTGGTTAATGACCCCAAATCTATCCCAACACTTGATAGAAGTAGTTAAGAAAAGAAGAAATGTATGGCAAAACATGGCTCTTTCCTTAGTTGGAAAGATCCAGTTGGTGAAATCAGTTCTCCTAAATCTCCAAACCTACTGATTGTCCCGCATGATGTTGCCTAAAAGAGTCATTAAATATGTAGAGAAGGTTTTTACGAACTGAAAACCTAAATAATTTCTATAAAGCTAAAGTTAAATGGAATGAAGTATATACCACTAAATAAGAAGGTGAATCCATAATAAAATTGTGTTAGATAAATATAACTTAACTCAAAGACTAATGCATTGGGATAGGGAAATTATCTTATGAAACAATTGTAGCACTAAAGTAACCAATAACGTAAGGAAGGAATGGATGTTATATTTTCATTTTATGATGCTAGTTATTCCTAAGTAAACCTTTTAAATGTTTAGTTCTCTCAATAGTCAACTTTCTAGCTTGTAAGTTAGAACTTTTTTAAGGCTTTAAGCCTATATATTCATTAATATAATTAACTTAACTTTTCAAAAAAATATATAGTAGAATATGGATAAGATTAACAAAGACTTTTAAATTCATTAATGTATTAAATTTCCATCAATCATTCCTAATTCTCTTTTAATTGAGCAAAATTTACCCTCGCTCATAAGTATATTAAGCAATGCAACCAATTGATGTTGTATATCTATTAATTCTATCTCAATATATCCATTTTGTATATTATTTTTGATAAAATGGTATTAAATTTCTATATTCTTGCTTTTAAAATGATGATTAGTTCTTTGTGAAAAATGGTGCTAGTATTATCACACTTAATAGGTATCTTAGTAAGGTCCAATCCATAGTCTCTAAGTTATTATCTAAGCTACAAGATTTGGGCACAATAGCTACCTGTCATTATATATTTGAATTGCACTATTGATAAGCAAAGAATGTATTATTAGGATAAGGCAACCGAATTTTATTTCTTACTAAACCATAAGGCTAGTGCATTTGCTAGGAATTGATAAATATTGGATGTGCTCTCTCTATCCAAATGGCTACTAGCAAATTTTGAATATAAATAATCAATCAAGACAAAGAATGCATTCATAAAATATTAAATTCCTAATGAAATGGTGTCATATAAATATCTAATGATGTAATTAACAACTAAGTGGTGTGATTCCCTAAGGCTTGATTAAAATTTAGCACATAAGAAAATACTAAACATAATATTAAGCCTAATTGTGGTAAGATTAACTATCAATCATACCTCAATAACACTTTATATCAACTAGCTTGTCCTCTTTATCTTTGTTTATTTGTTGTGATGCTCATAGATATGGATAATGTTTTAAATTAATAGATTTTGAAGTGATTTAGTTATTTGGAGTACTTTGCTTGAATAAAAAAGATACCTTCATTCATTTGCTTGACTTGGAGTCCAAAAAAGAAGTTAAGTTCTCTCGTCATACTCACTTCAAATTCCCTACCCACACATTTAAGAAACTCTTTACATATACTGATGTGAGCAAGGCTACACATGACAGATATATCGTCAGAAATCGAGAATAATGCAATGCTAATAGAGACTTGATGTTACCTCCTAACCCTGTAAGTCGGACTAAGCTTAAAAGATTCAAGGCTACATTAAATTCATTCGTGGCTCGCGTGGTTAATGATAGACTCGAAAGAATCAAGATTCTCGCTCGCAACTTTAGTTTGTTAGTTTGAGCCAAGTTCTAGGTCCAAACAGCCCTTAACAGGTGCACGCACTAGGCACATACGCTAGAGCCCAATAGGCCCAGGTGCGCACACCAGCGCCCAACAGGCCAGATGCCAGGCGCGTCAAACTAGGCACACCGCCTGGCCTCTTTTGCTTTAGGTTATTTTCCTACTGTTTTTAGGACGATTCAGACAGTATTATTTTACCTATTTAGGCCAAGGATGTTGGGCCAATTTTGAGTTATTTTGGCAATTATAAATAGTTGCCTTGACATTATTTTAGGGCAATAGACTATTGATAGTTTGAGAGCTTTCTGAGGAATTTTCTTTATGTTCTTGTTGTTCCGCGAACCCTAACTTTACTTATCAATTAATATTAATTATGGCGTATTGTTTTGGTTCAATTTTCTTGGTTTAGTGCTAGGCCTAGGTTGCTTGGATAATAATGATCCTTAATGTCTAGAAAAGTATTGAAAACCTTGCATATCTACTTTGTTTAAAGGCTACCGAATTATATCAAGATTAATCTCCTTCTGTGCGCACTTCATATACTCTCATTAGTGGCATCAAAAATAATGTCAACAAAATAAATTTGAACAATTAAAATATTACGTTTGTACATTTTAATAAAGAGTGTAGTGTCAACCTTGCCTTTAGAGAATCCATTTTCTAAAAGAAATGCACTTAACCTATCATACCAAGCTCTAGGAGCTTGTTTCAATCTATGTAAAGCTTTACAAATTTTGTAAATGTAGTTAGGTGCATCATGTTTTTCAAAATAGGAAGGTTGATTAACATAAACTTCTTTTTAAATAAAATCATATTAAAAAGCAATTCTAACATCCAATTGAAACAATTTAAAATTTATATCAAATGTAAATGTAAGAAAGAGCCTAATAGCTTTTAGCTTAGCTAGTTGAGCAAAAATTTTCTTAAAGGCTAAGCCCTCCTCTTGTTCTTACCCTTTTATCACCAATATAGCTTTATTTCTTACAAAAGTACCAGTTTTATTTAATTTGATTTAAAAACCCATTGTTACCTACAATTTGGTGGTCATTAGGTCTAGGTATTAAAGACCACACCTTCCTCCTCTCAAATTGGTTCAACTCTTCAGTTATAATAAAAATTAAACTTTCATCACTAAGAGCTTCTTCTATCATCTTAGGTTTAATTTCAAAAATAAAAGCAAAGTGAAATGAATCTCTAAGATGAGATCTAGTGATTAACCCTTATTAATAATCACTTAATTTGATGTGGAGGATGGTTCTTCATAAATTTCCAATCTCTTAGGACCTCCTCATCCTTCTTATTTCTGTCATTTGGTTTGATAATATACTTGTAAGAGGTGTGTCAGTGACCACTATTTTTTTTAGGACTAAGGTCTCTAGATCTTTGGATATACATATACAGAAGGGAATACTGTCTCAATGGCATTACCTATGCTCTTACACTAATATATAATTATAGCATAAGATAGCTTCCCATTCATATTACAACTATCTATAGAAAAGTTGACAAAGATTATTGGTTATGTTATTGCCTAATAGTTTATAGCTAAGGAACATAAATTGTTTGAGATGGTTTAGGTTGATAAATAGGGGAAATGATATATAGTATTTGTTCATAAGAAAAGTGGTATCAAACATAACCACATCTCCAAATTCAACATAAGTAGTTCAACTCCTTTCATCTCTCCAAAGAAAAATTATTAGGCTTCCTTTCTCATCATAGTTAATTATGTAAAATAATTTACTATCATTTTCTTTCGTTCTAATAAACATCTGATATATCAGTTTCGTATCTCTTTCTTCCAACTTCACTGTTCTCAACTTGTCTATAAGACAATCCGTTTGTAAACAAGTTATATTTTCATACCTATCTATAGTTACAACAATAAATAATACATTTGTATATGGTATGATTCCACACTTTCATTCAATTCTAATCTACACCTTAGTTATCTATAACTTAGTGTTGGCTTATAAACCTTGTGTTGCTTAAAAGCAAATCATAGTTATGCATATCTTCCAACTTAATTATGGTCTAAATATCTTTATCTAACTAATAACAAAGCCAAGTATGCACCAATTCTTCTACTAGATTTAGTTTCATTATATTCAACCCTCGCGTTTTGTGCAACTAACCAAGATGACAAATAAATGTTCTTCTCTTAAAGTCTCCATTCTCATCATTTCGTCCTCTTTCTGCATTAAGTACAAATCTATAATACCTTGCATACTTTTAGTACAAATCAAATGTCATTTTGACATTTTCAAACTTTATTAACATTTCAGATACCACGTAAATTAGACAGATGTAACCAGGATGTGAACTGTTATGCAAATACGCTAAATCTTCTTTATTCTTTTTTTCAAACTCTTCAAGACTTGTTACTGTAACTTTCACTCTAAACAAATGACAAGCAAGTTAAAACTCATATTAAGCACTAAATTTTTTATAAAAAAATTACAAATAAATGGTCACACAAGCACCTAATGTTGTGTCTCATTTCCCACAACATCATTACTACATATGATTATCATAGATAAATATGCATTTCTTAAAAATTTTAAATACCAAAAGTGTTTACAATTAATGTAGACATCCAAATATTAGACTAATTGGATTGTGATATAAAAACTTGAAAGCTCACCTTGGTCCAAACACAATACTCCAAGCTTAGAAAATTGAAATAACAATAACAAGTAAATGCGCTTACTTACATATCAGAAATATAATAGATAACAAATGACAATGATAAATGACCAAAAACAAAAGTTCTAATACAATAACATCGATCAAAAGTGGAGGGTCACAATCACAAACTTCAAAAACATAATTACTGCCAAATGGCCAGGAGAATTTTTCACCAGAAGAAATTCGCCGACCAGGAATTTGCTTTTCTTTTATCTAATACGTCAAAACCCTTTTTCTGAACTGTTAATCCAGTAAATGTACGAGCCAGGAAGTACTGTCTCTCACCTAGTATCAAGGTAAGAGTTTTGGGTTCGAAACGAAGCTTTTTTTTGTCAGCTTATTATGCCCTCTCTTTAGATGAGACATGGCATACTTCCATTAAATGGACTCGGGAAAGAAATTTTGCGAAGATAAGGGAATCCAATATCACCCGAATCTATGATGGAATCAACAGGAGAATAAGGCCAACAATAAGCAAAAACTTTTCTCATGACTGAGTAATCATTTATTGCAAATAATGCTATCAAACATCAGTTAACGCAAATAGTAAGCAGCAGAAAAGGCTACTTCATAAAATGCGACAAAGTGAAATCCACATACAAATTCCCCATGTTGACAACAAATCAAGCAGTGGCTAGGGGAGTACAGAGTTGTCCTATTAGCTTTTCAGAGGCAACAAGCCTTCTCTCTTTGCCATTTCATAGAGTGCAATGGCCATCAACACCTTAGCATCAGCAGTCATGCGCCACAGTTGTCCATAAGGAACCACACGAACCTTGATCAGCTCACCATGCTCCCGCAGACCAGACTCTTTACCTTGCAGTTGTGTGATTACCTCTTTATCCACACGTCCTTTATAAAGAAACACGCTAATTTCCTCATCACATCCACCCTACCCATAGCCAAAAAGTATGAAACTAAGTTGTATCAATATAGTTTACTACTTTTGACCATTTTTCCACACATTAACTCCAAAACATAATTTGACAATTGATTATTTCAATTAAAAGTATGTACTTAGTAATAAATCGCAAGCATCACCTCCACATGTAATAAAGCCCAATAAAGAACAGATCACTTGATTCACAAAACAAAAGGAAAATAATTTGGCACGTTCGACTCAAAATCATGTAGCTCTATCCTGCAAGCACCTCTTCCTTTCCTCTTGAGATGCAACAGAGACTACTTCTCAAAATTACATAGCTCACCTCTATTACCTCATAGCATGAATTTTGCAAATTTTCAAAATCTCCAATAAATGATAGCTTTCTTTGTCTTCTATACTTAGACCCCTGTCCCTCTAAACAGTACTGGTTGAATACCAGTCTACTAAGCATAAAACTTTTTAGATTCATGAATTGAAAACAATCAATGAAATTGTTACACAATTCCACTCTTTCAAGAACATTTAACTCAATTGAAGACAAATGCTTTAAGAAATTTTAGGGAAGAATAATATAAATGACAACATACAGGAGAAGGAAAGATTCTACATCCAGTAGACTGCTCCAGGAAGGCAGTGAGGTCAATCATGTCTTCTAACTTCAAATGAATGCCGGTCTCTTCTTCAACCTGTCAAATTCATCGGATTGAAATTACTTACTACGGTCATTCCAATTTCGTAGATAAGCAGAATATTAAACCAAGTTCCAACTTTGGATTAACGTATCTAGGAGGCTATCCGCTTTTTTATCTGGTTCTCCATCTGTGGTATTCAACTTTTTTTTTTATTACTTTTCTTAAGAACATGAATTATATATCAACAAATGATAACCATCTTTTGCAAATGCGAATAGAGGGAGGGACGCATAACCTCACGAGCTGCTGTGCCTACAAAATCACCCTGGTCATCATCTAGCATTCCAGCAGGCAACTCCAGAACAAGCCTCCCTGTAGGCACTCTAGCCTTGGACATGCATAGCAGTTAATAGTTGTAAGCGTCCTTTTCTCCAACTCGAGTTTTATCATTTGCATTGTGACCCAGGAAATTCATGGAACCGAAAAACCTACAGCTTATAAATAGACCACCAAATACCTGCTCAGTAAGAACAGCATATGTCTCGTTGCCAGATTCCAAAAGAATTAGCACGGCTACAGCTGGTCCTCGTGCAAATACTATACCTGGAACCTAAGAACATTTTAGTCCTCAAAAACTCAGGAAGTTTGAGCATAAATAGGTTGTCCAATGATAGAAAGACATAATCATATAGTCTCTCATAGGAACAGTCAAAAAACTTTGCTCATCAAGCTCATCAGCAACTGACTTTAGGAGGAAGTGTGGAACAGAATACCATTTGATCACACTCCAGCTTTACTAAACTCCGTAATGGTGGATCACAATGTGAGTTCATAATCAGAAGGCCTGCAGGTAGGGAGATGATCGAATACCTTTTCTTCAGTTTCCTTATCGATAATATCTGCTTTGAATTTTAAAAAGCCAAGGCGTTGTCCAAACATATCCACTCCCTGTAATGGCAGGAAGGATAAGAAAAGCTGAAAAATGGATAACAGCATGACAATAGAAAACGCATGACCTTTGTCATGAAAACCCAGAAACTGACTACTAAAAGCTGCCATTATAACAAAAGGCACAGAAAAATGTCTAAACATACCCTGTATATATGGAGACATCAAGTTTTGGAAACACTAATTTATTTAGGATGATGTACCCAAATTCTTCTTGTTCCTTGTCTACCCAACTATTTCCAAAAGTAGAAATTTGCATCACACATAAAAGGGAAGAATCACCTGAATAAGCACTCGTTTCAACAGAAAAGCTCCATTGGCTAAAACCCCAGTTGGAGACTGCAAGTTCTTTAACCATTGCTTAAACAACGAGGACTCAATAGCATTCCTGCGCAGAAAAGGAAACAGCACTAACTCGGAAAACAGCTCCGAACTTTGAAACTTATCAGAGATAAATACTCACCTGAAGTCAGAATCGGAGACGCCAGGAAGGGCGGTGACTTCAACGGGTTGGCCTGGTTGAGTAGGCAAGGTGAGTGAATGAACGAGAGGCTTCGACGCGTGGGTTGACATCCGGACAAAGAAGCCTCCTGTTATTGCTTTATGGGTCCGATTACAGAGTAAAGAAAGAGGAGATGATACATGGAGCCGTCCAGTGAGAGTTCGCAGAGACATACGGAAGCAAAGAATGTCCTGTTTATTTATTCAGTTTTCTGGAATTTATATATTTTGTGTTCAACTACTATCCTTTTATGAAACGACTCGCATCTCTATTTATGAATTATGAGGGGAAGTTTGTAAAAATGGTCAGGCCAAGAAAATAAGGGAATGGCACTTAATTTATTCGTAAGTAGTTTAGAAATCTTCATCAAAAAATTATTTAAAATTTTGCAATTAGTTAATTAAAACGATAATCCATGAAACACATTAGCATAAAACTTTGACTCTTAAAAATTGTTATTAGAATATATAACAGGGAAATACCTTCTAGGGATTTGACATATTAACAATTGGATTTGATTTAATTATTATCTAAACCAAACTATTTAAATATTTGGTGACTTAAATGATTCGAGGAGTTTGCTCTCACCTCTAATAAAATCTATTACAATTAAAAACATTTTACCTTATAATTATAGGTCCAAACTTTGTTACTGGCCTTCTTTCCGGATAAGCATTACTACTAAATCTTAAGGAACTAGATTACCTGTTCCATTACTTTGTACATACTCTATTTATAAAAATCTATCTATTTAATAAATAAGACTTACAAAAATTGAATGATTGTGATCTTTTAAGAACAAGGCACGTATTAGTTATATATACTGCTTGAAAACCAACCACTATATTATTTGTCATAAACTTTGTGAATTGTTGGAATTAAGGATAATTCTCATGTTTCCGTTAGGATAGAAGTAGTTAAGTAGTTGAGATTCGCATGTTAGCTTATACTGCCTATTTAAAGGCTCTGAATCATT
>JANIJH010000225.1:56997918-57023852 GCA_024520975.1 Erythroxylum areolatum
TGTAATGGGACAAAGATGGTGTTTGAATGGATTTGAAGTGGTATTGCACTAGAAGGGTTGAATTTGGGAAGATTATGAGTGAATATGATGTTAAAATGGATGTAGGAAGCATTGGAGAAGCTTTGGAGGGGTTTGGGAAACCTCTATGTCCATTTAACCGACCTTCTCGGGTCAAAAATGACCCCCAGCATCGCCCATGTCCGTTTAACGGACCTTCTCGGGTGAAAAATGGCTTCCAAGCTAGTCTATGTCCGTTACGTGGACTTGTATGTCCGTTAAATGGACATTCATGGGAGAGCTACAGTAAATCACGATTTTGACTATTTTAGAGGGAAAATCTCTCTTCGAGTTCTTATGAAAGTTGTAGATCTCGAAGTCCTCTTTCAAATAGTCTAAAAACGACATCAATCCGACATCTGTAGCAAAAGTTATGGCAATTGCGCCAAGATAGGTACAAATTGATTAAGGACATAAATATGTTGGATTCTTTTGGCCATAACTTCGTCATCCGACCTCCAAATGAAGTGATTCTTAAAGCAATGGTTTCCTAACACATGCTTCTGTCCCTCCATAAACATTGGTAGCTTTTAGTGTGATTTTAAAAAAAATTGATTTGAAGAAAATGAGGGATCGGGTGGAAGAGCATAACAGGGTTATGAACATATGTTGGATTTTTAAGCATATCTTGAGCTATAGAGCTCCGAATGAGATGGTTTGTGCTTCAAAGCAAACTAGAGACTTAGAGCTACAATTATTTTGAAGAAGTCAAATTGTAATTTTGGAGATTGACTAGTGTGGGCACTCCACTCTTGGGATGATGATTAATAAGGGTTCTTTGAATTTAACCCTACAAGGTAATACACAAGCTCAAGGTTTAGGACTCTGGATTGTTGGGCTCTGAAAACGGGGTCCAACAATGCATGTGCACGATTATGATAGGCATATATTAGGTTGCTAGGCTCTCTATCACGATCATGACAGGGAGCATGATCGTGACAGAGAAGGAAGAACAACTTGAGGCATGATCGTGCCTCTAAGTCACAATCGTGCTGGGAAGTTTTCCAGGCATGACTTTTTTTGTGTTTTTAGGGTTCAAATTTATTTTTGGAACCGAACCCTAGACGCAACCATAGAACCCTAAAGAACTATATAAAAATATGAAAAACATCAAAAAGATGTAGCAACCAACGCATAAAAGAAGATCAAGAGGAGACATAAAAAATAACTTTAAAGAAACAGTCAAGGATTTAATGGATTCAAAAAGGTGACAGGAATACTAAATACTTCTTCAATTTCATTCAAGGAAGGAGAAACAGGAACCAAATAATCTCTCTTTAAGATGGATATGGTAGATTGTTATATGAACAAGAGCAGTTGAAAGAGATGGCTAGACGACATTTCAAGGATATTAATGAAGTATGAGCATTTACCTTTAGCTTACTTGACAATATGTTTAATAGAATGAATGGTTCAATTGATCAATTTCACCATTCTATACTGCTCAAAGAAGTCACAAATTAGGAGATTAAAGCTGTCATATTTTCCTTTCATCCAGACAAGTCCACAAGTTCGGATGGCTTCAATGTCAAGTTTTTAAGTTATTAGATAAGGGCATGAATTTTTCAGAAATGGCAAATTAATCACTGAGATGAATAAGAGTTATCTGGTCTTGGTTCCCATGTCCCCCAATCTTATGAATTTAAATGATTATAGATCAATTGCTTATTGCATTCTTCTTTTCTCTTACTTATATCTCCATTTCTGCTAGCCGAACTTGTTATGCTATACCCTAAATTTTTGTTTAATTTTTTCAATTACTATTTAATCCCATTAATTTATATATTTCCTATATAGTATGCTTGTTTCTATTATTTTCATTCTTAAACTTGAATTTTTAAGTATCTTACAATTGGTGCTTAAAAGAGGAATTTTATTTTTATTCTAGAATTAGTTTAACGAGGAGATATTTTTATGAATAATTGGAGAAAATTTGAGTATAACTTTGGTGACTTAAAATTTTTGGAGAAAAGATAAAAAATAATTGATGTTAGTGAAAAATTGGAGAAAAATCCATTGGAGGTGAAATAAATTAGATTTATTAGAGAAAATTTATTTTGAGGTAATTAGTGTGCTTATAAGTAATAAAATATGTAGAAATATATTATAAAAATAAAAAATGGGATGGAAAAATAAGAACATAGGGTGAAATAAGTGGAAGAAGGCTTGTAAAGGCATAGATAGGATTTTACACTTTAGGATATGGTCAAAATTTTTTAAAATTGTTGCCAACTAGGCTTTGAAGAGGGAAAAAAGATAAAAGGTTTTTTTTTTAAAAAAGTGTCTGAACCTCTTAAATGAAATAGACAGAGAGATCTTCCAAGACAAAGAAAAACAATGACACTTGAAGGAAGAAGAAGACTTCATTTCCAACAAAAAAGGTGAGTAAGATTGCATCCCTTCTTAAACCCCTCTTAAAATGAATTTTTATATGAAGATTTTGAGTAACATTTTCTGGGATATTGATCTTTCTTATCTATTTATATGTGTTTTAAACGGCTGAAAAATGGTTTGAGGAAATATGGTGTACTTTGTGACATATAGTTTAATAAATGAAGCTACTCTGTTTTGGCTATAAATGAGTGAGCTATTTTACTTCAATTACTTCAATATCAAAGTTGAGAATTTGATGAATCATAAAAGATAAAAGTTGTAGTTATACATGTCTAGTTTATTTTTAAAAAAGGGTAAGTGCCTAGTTATTATAGGTTTGGAGTTATGGCCAAAATTTTGAAACTAGTTTATCTAACAAAATTGAAGTTGAGTCCGAGATTATATTCATGTTTGAGGGCCTAAAGAATTGATTTAAAACTTAGTTAAAGCATGAAAATTGTAGTTTTAGATTTTATCTAATATTTTGTAAATTGGTTTAGGTAAATTTGTAATTGTCTAGGACAAATAACTAATTTACAATAGACTATTCAAGGTGTTATGACATCCAATGTGTTCTATTATTGGGAGCTAATTTCAAAGACTATAGGAGTTCAATTTGGAAAGGCGTTTATCATAATAATTTTTTGTATGTGTGTAAAGAGAGAGAGAGAATAATAAGTGCATAAAATTTTATGGTTTAGATCTAAATATGTTTCAATATGCTTGTTGATAATTTATTACTCTATAAGTTTTTTTTATTTGACGAGTCATTGTGAATATCTTATGAAAAGGTTATGTTGAAATTTTATGATAAATTCCTTAATCATTACTAGAGTGAAACTTGGTTCTTTTGTTTGGAAATTTGTAATGAAGTGAGAAAATGAGTGCCCTCCATGAGATATCCAAATAAATGGATTGATTAAATAAAAATGAATGAAAGACCTAAGGTGGCTTTGGCAAAATTTCCTAAACAAACACCGAAGTAAGTTGATTTAGACAAATATCCTTATACAAGACTTAAGGGATGTGACTTAGGCACAAGACCAAAGTGAGGAGACTTAAGGCAAAATTTCCTTAAACAAAGACCTAAGTGAGATGATTTCGGTAAATTTCTTTAGACAAGACCTAACTGAGATTGTTTAGGCAAAAGACCTAAATGAGCTGACTTAGGCACAATTTCTTTAAACAAAGGTATAAGTGAGGTGGCTTAGGCAAAACACCTAATTGTGGTAACTTAGGCAATAAAATAGGGATCCCTAGGTTAAAGAGATAATTTAAATGAATAAAAACTTGACGAAGGGCATGTATAATGAAATTGAGCTATATGTATGCTTCATGCTTGATATAATGTTGCTTATTTAAAGAAATAATATCTTGTTAAGTGGTTGATGATTATGGTGTTTGATGAACTTGATACTTAATAACTTTAATGATGCTTAATTTAAGAACAGATGCCTTGCTTATACCTTGATGTGAAATGTGACAATTGAGCTTTTGCATTGATACAGGTGATGCTTGTGTTAGAGTGTTGTTGATACTTCAATAGGCATGATTGTGCGTTAATATAGTTAGTAAACTTACTACTTACTTTTATAATGGTTTTCAAAATGAAAATGAATTTCTAATGCATGACCACTCATGGGTAAAAATGTTTCCCTTACTGAACGTAATACTTCCATTTTCATTAATTTTCTCCTCTTTTATGAGAAAGGAAAAAAGGTTATTGAGTCGACTAGCTAGTGGTAGCAACAGTGAGTGTGAGTAAGGTCTAAACAAGGTCAATCAAAATTATCCAATTATTTTTATTATTTTCATGTATTTGGAACATTATATCTTTGGATGTTAATGTAGACCTAGGGAGCATTAGTGTAGTTGTGAACTTATAAACTGAAATAAATCTTATTACTACTATATTGTTACTAAATAGTGTTTGAATTTATAAAGTAAATGATAATTGAATTATGCCTAGACAATTATTGTTGGCCCCCAAATTTTTTCTTGATGAATAAGTATGATTTAAATTAATTATGAGATCTTTACAGAATTTTGTGGAGTCAATTATTATGTTAATATTAGAAAGATTATATGATAAAGTGTTAAGGTTATAAGAATATTCAAGTGTATTTTTGGCAAGACACTTAAAGGTAAAAGAACATAAGCCTATAAGGAAGGGTAAAATGGACTTTTTGGGCTCATTAAGGGTAGAAATGGAAGAAGAAATGTTGTCTTGTTCTTTTAAGGAGGGAAAAATGTGAATTGGGAGAGAAGAAAAAAAATAGAAGAGAGAAAGAAGAGAGTTTCGATGGAGAGGAGAGAAAAGAAGGAATGATAGTTAGGGTTTCATCATTTCTTAGTTTTAAGGGAGATTTTGAGGTTGTTCAAGAAGGGAAAAAGGTATAGGAAGAAAAGAGCTTTCATTTGAGCTAAAGATCTCTTCATTCGGTGAAGAATCAAGGTAAGATAATCTTGAATTTTTTGGATTTTTGGAAGGATTTTAGTTTATGAAGCTTAGTAAATGCATAGGTTTAGGTATTCTAGAACCAATTTTAGTGATTGTGCTTTGTGGGGTTTTCAATTGAAAACCCTATTAAGTGAGATTTTTGTTATTGTAGAAGGGGATCAAGAGAGGCATTTTGAGCAAGTCTTTAAGCAAGGAATTCAAGGTGGGTACATGTTTATAATAGAGTAAATAAGCCACTAATGTTTTCTTTGAATCAAAGAAGTTTCATGATTTCAATTACATCATAAGTGTTGCATTCATTGCTTTTAAATGATTTGAGAAATTGCAATATGTTGTTTTATGAATTGTGTGATGATTTATTAAAAGACTATGAAAGTGATGTTTTGAAAAGATAACATGTTTATGAAATCACGTTTTTGAAATATCTCATGTTTATGAAAAATTAAGTTTCAGAAAAGTGTCATTTTGGGCAATATGTTTACAAGATATGAAATACATTTTATGTGAGTTTGGTTTGGTCCATTCTGTATGTCAAGTGAACTTTGACTAAAGGCTTCTCTCACCTACCCGCTAGTGGCATGGAGCTCCTTCATGGACTCCCATAAGTTCACGGCTATGCAAGACCATTAAGTGAGATTGCGATAGTTCGTTCTATTCATGACTACACAGGCCCATTTCATGGAAATATGTTAGTTCGTTCTATTCATGACTACACAGGCCCATTTCATGGAAATATGTTAGTTCGTTCTGTCTATGGACCTCCCAAACCATTCTGATGTGCTTAAGTACTTATGTTATGTTAACAAGTTTAATGCATTCATGTTTTGTAATTCGTGAACTTTGGTTAAGGATTTGAGAACGATACAATCTATGATTTCAATTTGAATTTTATATTGACAAATGAACATTTCAAAGTTTTTGCTTATTTTTTCGTTATAAACTATTATCCACGAGCTTTCAAGCTCACTCCCTTTTCATCCCATCTTTAGGCGAAGAAAATAAGATCAAGTAACCAAGAGTTGAGGATTCATTCTACTTTTGCAATGTTTTGTAAATTAGGTTAGATTTTGTAAAAACAAGACCTTAGACAGATTTCGAGAATTATTAGGGTTTTGCGTCTTTTATATATTGGATTTTGATACCAATAATGTAATGTGGCTTGGAATGCCATTAAAGATTTGAAAACTCTTATCTTTGGTGTTAATGAAATATGAATTATGTATGGATGAAGTGAGTTGAACATAGATATACGTGAAGAAGTAATCAACTTGAGTTGATGATTTAAAACATGAATTGTTGATATATATATATCTATACACACACACACACACACACACACACACACACACATAAGTGAGATGTTATGGAAAAGAAAGATAGGAATTATGAATGATGAGATGTAGTTGAATTTAATGAGTCAAATGAGTTGAGATTTGAGAGTTTAATGAAGTTAATTTGGTAGTTGAATGGATAAGAATGATGTTGTATTAGAGGAAGTGAAATTGGGAAAATTTTCAAGTCTTTCATAAGGGTAAATTTGTGTTCTGACTTCTAGGAAAAACCCGTATTGATCTAGGCTAAATTAGACAAAGTTGTCTATAAAAAGTTGTAGCTTATCTTTATAGCTTTCCAACGATATATAGTATGAAATTTTTGGACATTGGAGTCAAAAGTTATGATCTTTATAAGTGGAGATGCTCTAGAGAGTGTAGTTAGTGATTTTAGAATTTTTGGTGATGTGAGGAAGACCCTGCAGAAACCCCATTGTCTAGTTCAATCTTAGATTGAAGCCTATCGTTTGGTTCAGTCTTAGACTAAAGCCTATTGTTTGGTTCAGACTTAGACTGAAGCCTTTCGTCTAGTTTCGTCTAACCTTTTATCTGACTCAATTTTGATGATCTAGATAATAAAATCTCTCTTCAGTGTCTTCATGAAATTGTAGATCTAAAAGTTTTCTTTCAAACCGTATAAGAATCACCTTAATCTAATATCTCTAGTGAAAGTTATGCCAATTGTCCCAAAAGAGTTCTTAGAATGAAGCCTTTCGTCTGGTTTCATCTAACCTTTTGTCTGACTCAATTTTGACCTCCTAGATGACAAAAGATCTCTTAGATGTCTTCATGAAAGTTGTAGATCTAGAAGTCCTCTTTCAAACTGTCTAAGAATGACCTTAATCTAATAGATCTAGTGAAAGTTATGCTAATTATCCAAAAAGAGGTCTTAGACTGAAGCCTTTTGTCTGGTTTTGTTTGACCTTTCGTCTGACTCAAATTTGACCCTCTATATGATAAAATCTCTCTTTGATATCTTCATAAAAGTTGTATATATAGAAGTCCTCTTTCAAACCGTCTAAGAATGACCTTAATCTAATATCTCTAGTGAAAGTTACGCCAATTTTCCCAAAGAGGTCTTAGACTAAAGCCTTTCATCTGACCTTTTGTCTGACTCAATTTGGGCCCTCTATATGGAAAAATCTCTCTTCAGTGTCTCATAAAAATTATATATCTAGAAGTATTATTTCAAACTATGTAAGAATTACCTTAATCTGATATATCTAGTGAAAGTTACGCTAATTGTCCCAAAAGAGGTCTTAGATTGAAGCCTTTCGTCTGGTTTCATATAACCTTTTTGCTGACTCAATTTTGACCTTCTAGATGACAAAATATCTCTTTAGTGTCTTCATAAAAGTTGTATATATAAAAGTTATCTTTCAAACTATCTAATAATGACCTTAATCAGATATATCTAGTAAAATTTATGCTAATTGTCCCAAAAGAGGTCTTAGACTGAAGCCTTTCATCTGACCTTTCGTCTGGTTTCGTCTGACCTTTCATCTGACTCAATTTTAACCCTCTAGATGATAAAATCTCTTTTTATATCTTCATAAAAGTTGTATACCTAGAATTCTTCTTTAAAACTGTCTAAGAACAACTTTAATCCGATATCTATAGTGAAAGTTATGCCAATTGTCCCAAAAGAGATCTTAGACTGAAGCCTTTCGTATGGCCCTTCGTCTGATTTCGTCTAACCTTCGTCTAGTTCAATTTTGACCCTCTAGATAATGAAATCTCTCTTTATGGCATTCAAAAAAGTTGTAGATCTCAAAGTCCTCTTTGAAACCGTCTTAAGATGACCTTAATTTGACACCTCTAGGGAAAGTTATACTAATTGTCCCGAAACAGGTTCAATATAATTGAGGACAAAATCTTGTTTGATTCTTTCGGCCATAACTTTGTTATCCGACCTCCAAATAAAGTGATTCTTAGACCAATAGATTTATAGCTCATTTGTCTACCTCTACATAAAATTTTATAGTTTTTCATGTTGATTTGAAAAATATTGATTGAATCAAAGTAAGGGTATGGGTTGGAAGAGTATAAATAGGTTATTTTACTGAACATACTTCGGTATTTTAGTGATATCTTGATCTGTAAAGCTCCGAATGAGATGATTATTATTTCAAAATAAACTATAGACATAGAGATACAAATTATCTAAAGGAATCAAATATTAATTCAGTTCCAAAGACTTTGAAATTCTGGATGAAAGTTGGGTATAGTATACTGTTCCAGTTTAATAACAGTCTGAAAATGTTTGGGACCTACCTTTTAGAATTTTGAACCAAATTGAATGATTTTGGTGTCATTAGAAACGTAAGACAATGGGAAACAAATATTTTGAACATGTCAAATTGTAATTTCAGTTTGAGGTTTCCCAAAATTTGTTCTAAAATAGGAGAAATGAGTTTGTTTTTGATATTTGACTGGTGTGGGCACGCCACCCTTGTGGGATGATGGCCAATAAGGGTTCTTTGAAATAACCCTATAGGATAATATGCTTATGTTTTATGACTTCCAATGTTGGACTCCAGAATTGGGGTCTGACAATTATGATGAAAGAATTATGCCAATTTGAGATTAAAATATCATGTTAATAAATTATGATTTGATGGATATAATGTATGAATTCATCATATATAGGTGAAGAAAGTCTCTCATCGAATTCATGTTGATTAACTACTCTCTCCGCAAGGTATTCCATTAGTTTATTTGCAATACTTTCTTTTTCTTCTAAAATATCTTTTTGAATTGTCCCTCCATTCATGAAGTTAACACTTGTCTTTTCTTCACTCTCGAATGTGTCGATTATCTTTCATTTCAACAATGATTTCCATTAATTTATCTTCCAGAGTTGGCTTGTTAATTGGAGGTGCTTGGTGTTTTAAGTATTCAGCTAAAGCGTGATTATTCCATCCATAGGCATGAGAATTACTCCATTCTGAATTATAGTTGTTCCTGTGTACTGCACCATAAGGTTGATAGCACACGTTCAGTCGCTTACTTGTATGTGTTGGTGTTTGACATTCATGATTGTAGTGATAACTCCCACCAATGTTGCGGAACGACCTAAACATCGATTACACTTATAAAATTATGCGAGAACACTCCTTTCTCCAATATGGTGATGATATAGATCACAAAGACATATTTTGATTCCCACAAAAATTTTGCCTGCTTCATCATTTCATTGTGAGCTGTGGCTATGACAATAAATCATAATTCCTATAATAATCTACAAACTCAAGATCAAGTAGAGAAATTCAAAAGATAATTAAATTAATGAGCTACAAATACAACACATACGATTAAATAAAATAAAGTAAATAAAATAAAAATAAAAGAAAATTAAAATAAAGTTAAAACAAACTAAAATAAAAATGACTAGAGTAATAGCATTCAGGCATTCTTAATATCTAAGCCCCCGAAAATGGTGCCAAAAACTTGATTGATCTATTTTGTGAGTTGGTCAATTATGTAAAAACCACAAGTGAACTGAGTAGTTGTAGTTAGTACCGGCAAATACGGATCGATCCCATGAAGACTATGAATATTAGTAATTACCCTTCCTTTATTATCTAGCCTAAGGATTAATTTTAGATTTTTAATGGAAAGAAAATAAAACTAAAACAAATAAAGTAAAATAGGAAATAATAATGAACATAGAGATAATGGGATTCACTTAGAAAAACTATCATTATCAGAAATTAGTATCTAGGCTCGAATCTCCCTAAGACCTTAACAAATTGATCTTTTATCATATAATTGTTTGTTGAGTAATTGGACTGTGCACACTCCTATGGTATACTAGTAGCTAACTTTAAGTCTACTAACAACGAATCCTAATGTCTTTAATCAAATTACTCAGGTTAAACCTTATAGGATTGCATTACTGATTTATTAGTTCCTCTATTAGGCTTGACTCTAATTCAAAGAATTTAAATCATCCTATCTCTAGAGTTGCAATCAACCCCTTTTAATTATGATAGATCTAGTCAACTTAGGATTTCTCAATCTTTATGTATGAAATCAGATTATCTAGAAAACACATAATCATATCACAATAACGAATCAAACCAATTGCATTAATAAGGAATCAACTCATATCAAAGTATTAACATAAGGTTCACCTAACCTAAATACTAACTGGATGTTTAGTTACACCTGATCAAACACAAAATCAAACATACATAAACAAAAATAAGAATAAAAAACAATGGGTTCATAATTGCAAATCTCCCTGATTGTCTTATATCGAATGTTCTTGTAATGTAGAGGTTTGATCTTGTGTTTTGATGGATCTTTCAATAATTTCTTCATGTTTCTCAATTTTTGGACCAAAATCATCCCTTGTGGATGTTCTCCATGTCTGGAAATCATCTCCAAGAGTCTCCTTCCTTTGATTTGCCTCTGAAATGTTGATTTTATATGAAAATATAAGTTTTTGGGTTATGCACAATTTTTTTCACAACTATTCATCAGACTGTGCATAATTATAATTCATCGAGCATAACACAAATGCACGGTCATGTAAAAGTGCACGACCATGCACTCCTTCTAAATTGTTGATTTTCTATTTTATGCCACGTTGTCATCCGAATTCTTCTCCTTTAAGTCCATGAAGGCAATTATACTCTTTAAATACACTTGAAACGAAACCAAAAGTATAAAATATCAAGTAAAAATACATTAAATATAGGGTAAAAATATAGTCAATTAACAATTTATTAGGCATGTACTTACACGGCTATGTGCAATGACCATGTATCTCCCTGTGATCTTATACATTTGCAAGTGAGACGATGCTAAAGAGATATGGTCACTTGCGCGGTCGTGTTTGTGACTGTATACAATGCATAAAAACTTATTTCGTGATATAAAGAGAAGATACACAGGTTTTGCATATGTGAGTAGGCAAAACACCAAAAAGTGAGGAAAAACATAAAGAGAGCAAGTAATATAATATTTTCATCCTTTTTTAATTGTTTTTGGGATTACTTTGAAAGTTTATTAATTCACATATCAACTTGGGTTTCAATTCTGAAACTTTGTGAGAAAACTTATAGCTGTGGTGTGAGATATTAAACTTTATAAATCCTTATTTGAGTTTAGTAACTTTGCTTGTTGTTATGGCTTGTTATTTTTTTTTCTCTACACTGAAGGGTTTTCTACATAAATCTTAGTGTTTCCTTCTTTATTAAGTTTCTTATTCTCGTTCTAATTTTCTGGTAAAACTTAAAAAGTGATTTGTTTTTTCTCTTTGGTTGACTTTAGAGAATTATTTTTTTCTCCCAGCAAGTGTTATTAGAGCCATCATGATAGAAGGTGGAAACATGTCTATGGTCAAGTTAACATTAACAAGTTACTCTATTTAGAGCCCCATGACGGAGGACTTTCTATATTGCAATGATCTCTTCGATCTTGTTGATGTGGACAAAGGTATGAAGGATGATATTCCTTCAAAACCTAAAAAGACGTTAGATAGAGAATCAAAGAAGATGAAGCAAAAAACTTTAAGCACAATTTGACAATAGATTGATATCAATATATTCAACCATATATCATAGGAAACATATTTTTTTAGCTGTGAAAAAAGATAGAAACACTTTATTAAAGGAAGAATATCAATAACAAGACCTCTATGATTAAATACCTATAAATTTGAAGTTGAAAACTAAAAAATTTTGTTAGAGCATCTGAGCAATTTCTAGGATATACTAGAAAAGCTTACAACAATGAAGATCATTCTTGATGATGAGCTTTAAGTGTTGTTCTTATTGAGTTCACTACTAGATAACTAAGAGATTCTGGTTGTGACGATAAGCAATTAAGTTGTTGAAGGTGTGCTTTCTTTGGATGTAATTAAAAAGAGTATTTTTAATGAAGAAATTAGAAAAAAATATGGGAGTTGACAACATGTAGGCTTTTATCGCATAAAGTAAGGGAAGGAGCAAGTGTAAGGTTCCCAAAGGTTGAGACAAGTCTATCGATCAAAGTCCAGAGGTGAAAAAGATGTGGAGACATGCCACTATTGCAAAAAGTTAAGACACATTAAAAGATTCTGCTACAAGTGGAAGAGGGATAAAAAGTAAGATAATTAGAATGAAGGAGATGATAAGAATAGAACTGCAACAACTTCAAACATGGATGATTAAGTGTCTCTATTTTGTGTGATAAGTGAATGTTTCCATATCAATAATTCAGGTTCTGAGTTAATAATTAACATATGAGCTTTATATCATTATGTTCTAAAAGTCAAATACTTTTCAAACTATAAGAGTAGAGACTTTGGGAGCGTAAAGATGGGTAACCAAAGTTCTGTCAAGATTGTTGATATGGGTGATATTTGAGTTTAGATAAATATCAAATGCTTACTAACCTTGAGAGATGTATGACATATTCCCAATTTAAGGTTAAATATGTTATCAGCTAATGTGCTAGATTAAGAAGGATTCTAGCACACTTTTGGGGATAGGAAGTGAAAACTATCTAGGGGAGCAATGATTGTTGCTTGAAAAGAGTTAAGTTACACATTACACAAAACACACTTAAATGTGTGTGGTGGTGGAGAAGTATACAAAGTTGAAAAGGAATTTTTGCTACATTTATGGCATTAATAATTAGGGCATATAAGTGAGAAAGAACTAAAGTTATTAGCTAACAAATCCCTTATGCCAATTAAAATACATTACCACTTAACCTTTATGATCATTGTTTGGCTAGAAATTAGCATAACGTCTCTACAAGGAAGATAAAGAGATTGGAGCTGGGCATTTAAATGTCTATGGCTCAATTGGGGGGAGGGGTTACTAGGAGGTAACAATTACATTCATTGGTGATGTTTCGAGGAAGATAAGGGTGTTTAAAGAATACTGTACGTCATATGACAGTAGACATGAGATGACAGAACCTTGTACTCCACAATATAATGGTGCTACTAAGAGGATAAATAGAACAACAATGGAAAAGGTTTATTGTATGCTAAGAATATTCAAACTGTCGAAAACATATTAGGGTAAAATAGTATGAACCATAATATATTTGGTCAACTTAGCTCCCGAGAGAGCGTGCATAAGTAGAGATCCCATATATCACCATCTAAGAGTTTTTAACTATAAGGTATTCAAAAATGCACCAAAGGATCAGAAACAGAAGCTTGAATCAAAGTCGATACCTTGCATCTTTGTTGGCTATGATGGTGATCAAATTGGCTTCAAACACTAAAACCCAGAGAAGGAAAAAGTTGTCACAAGGAGGGATATTGTACTCTAGAAGAATAAGAGAAGTTTAGATCTTCTTAATGAAGATAAAGTTACACATAGCAGCTCATCCTATGGTGTGATTAATTCTTCTCTAGTCTCTACCACTACTAAGCAGTCTGTAGGTGAAGGAGATGAAGTTTCCGACCAAACACACATTGATGGTGATCAGGTACAACTTGGTAATGATGAGATATATAAACACATTCGGTCAATGCTTAAGATGAAGTTGTTAAAGATAATAAGCAGGGGGAGCAACCAAATCCAACAACTAATGAAATATAGCTTTAAAGGTCGACCAGGGAGCAAAGACCATCTACCAAATATCTAAGTGCAGAATATTTGTTAGTTATAACTCAGGGTGAACCTAAGAATGTGTAGGAGGTAGCATCTTGTGAAAACAAAGATCTCTGGCTCACAACTATGAAGGAAGAAATGAAATCTCTGAAGAAGAATCATACATATGAGCTTGTGAAGCTTCCACAAGGTAAAAAGGCCTTGAAAAAATGGGTGTTCAAGGGAAAGAAAGATGGTGACAAACAACTGAAGCATAAGGCAAGGCAAGTGGTTAAAGAATTCCGTTAAAAGAAGGGAATTGATTTTGATGAAATATTCTCACTAGTGGTTATGATAACATCAATTCAAACAATATTGAGTTTGTCTACCTTCTTGGATCTTGAACTTAAACAATTGGATATTAAAATTGCTTTCTTGCATGTAGATTTGGAAGAAGAGATATATATGGAGCATTCAGAAGAGTTCAAAACTAAAGGCAGAGAGAACCAAGTTTGTCAGTCAAAGAAAAGCTTATATAGGTTGAAATAAACTCAAAGGTTCGATTGCTTTATGACAGACTATGGTTACAAGCAAACTTATGTCGATGCTTATTTGTATTTCAAGAAGTTTAGAGGTAAGAAGTTCATCATTCTTCTTTTGTCTATTAATGATATACAAATTATGGTTTGAGATGATGGAAGAATCCAAAAGTTGAGGGAGGATTTGTCTGAATCTTTTGATATGAAAGATTTGATACCTACAAAGCAAATTTTAGGCATTAAAGATAACTCGTGATAGGAAGAGTAGGAAACTTTGGTTATACTAGGAAAGGTCTATTGAACTGGTGTTAGAAAGGTTCTATATAAAGCAAGCTGAACTAGTTAGCATGCCACCAGTACGTCACTTCAATCTGAATAAACATGCATGTACCTTAACAAAAAAGGAGTAAGAAGTTATATCTTCCATTCCATACTCATAAATAGTAGGGTTTTTATGTTTGTAATGGAGTGTATAAGGCTAGATATTGCACATGATTTTGGGTTTGTGAGCAGATTCTTGTCAAAAATAGGGCAGGTTCACTAGGAAGCAGTAAAATATATTTTGAGATACTTAAGAGGTACTTCAATATGGAATTTGTCTTTTAGTGATGTTGAACCAACTCAAAAAGGTTATACAGATGTAGATATAGCTGAAGATCTTAATGAAAGAAAATTCACTTTAGGTTTTCTATTTAAGTTTGCAAGGGTGAATCATTTCATGACAATCCAAGGTATAAAAGTGTGTAGTTTTGTCTATGATTCCACTGGAAGCTTATAAGGAGATGCTCTTGCTAAAAGGTTCCATCAAGAGTTGGATGTGAAGTAAGAAGATTATGTAGTATTATGTGATAGTCAAAGTGTTATTGACTTGAGAAAAAAAAACTATAAATTATTCCTGCACAAAGCACATAAATGTTAGATATCATTGGTTATGATCCATGATTAAAGAGCAACAATTGATGTCGAAGAAGGTTCATACGAACATGAATGGTGCTGATATGTTGGCTAAAGTAGTTCCTGAAAGCAAGTATGAGCTTTGTAGTAAACTTACTTGGACGTACCTTAAGTAGTTGTTAAAGCTTAACATGTCTTCTCTATGTTTGGGCTGGAGTGGGTGATTGTTGTGTGTATCCAACATTATTTTGAGATTTATGGTCCTTATTGACACTTTTATGTTTTGTGGGGATGACAAACAAGTGAAAACAAGATAGATGATGGGTGAATCAAACCTTTTCTATACAGAAAGATCCATGTTTTCTACTTACACAGTCGTATGTATTATCCGTGTAAGTCTATAGAACTATATGAAAAAGGACGTGAAGGGCAAAGACATACATGATTATGTAAATGCCCGTATTCATGACTTATATGGTTGTGTGTGGTGATCGTGTGATGATCATATATCTCTTTATAACCATTTACATTTGCAAGTGTGGTGATGCTGAAGAGATATGGTCACTTATAAGGTTATGTATGTGACCATGTATAGTGCAAAAAAACTTATTTCGTGATATTAAAGAGAAGATACGTCGGTTTTGCATGTGTAAGCGGAAAAAGCAACAAAATATGAGGAAAAACATAGAGGGCACAAGTAGTATAATATTCTCATCCTTTTATGATTATTTTTGGGATTGGTTTGAGAGTTTGTTGATTCACATATCAACTTTAAGTTTAATCTTAATCCTTTGTGAGACAATTTATAGTTGTTGGGTGAGATATTAAACTTTGTAAATCCTTATTTCATTTTGGTGGAATTGCTTATTGGTTTGGCCTGTAGTTTTTTCCTCCACATTGGAGGGTTTTTTTTTAACGTAAATCTTAGTGTTTTCTTCTTTATTGAGTTTCTCATTCTCCTTCTAATTTACTGGTTAAACTTTAGAGTGTTTTGTTGATGCTCTTTGGTTGATTTTATAGTTACTCTGGAGTGTTTTGTTGATGCTCTTTGGTTGATTTTAGAGAGTTGTACTTTTTGTGTCCCAATAGTATGGCTAGGTTTATTTAGACGATTATGGTTTAGGCGAAGCATAAGTCCACGAACTAGACCACACATCATACTCATTAAACATAAAAGGTGATGGAATTAAGAAAAAAATATTGTCCGAGATCTATTTATTTTCAAGAACAATTCTAGTACAACTTAATTGAAGCTAAACCATGAATCAACAAGAAATAATCAAGATTATTAACGAAGACAAAATTCTTCTACATCTTAAGAAATTAAACTAGCATGGTAGCAAAAAAGGTTACTAAGGTCACAGTCAATGCATAGAATGAAGGTGAAACGCTGGCCCTGGCAAGTGATGTTATGGTTAGACTAGGGGCAGTTGAACTTTCTAGGGATCCCATTTCAGGCCACACAGTAATGGAAAACTTTTGGTTTTTTAGCCTCACAGTGCTGGGCAATGCCACATATGTACCACTTTTTGCCTTGTTTTGTTAGTGGGATCACATTGTTTCCACTCGTAAAGGCCTGGAGATCCACTAGTTTTAGACATTGTTTGCATACAGTTACGTTCACTTTTAAGATATTGTGTGCTCCTTTTATATACTTAAAAACTATAGACGATGAAGTTGAAGAAGAAGCTGTTAGTAGTTGATCACAGAATAATTGGAAGTTTTTAAGTACTTAAAAAAAGTGTAGATATAATCGTACCAAGTTTGTCACCAACGTGGAATTCCTTTCTTTCGACCCATTTTTGATAATACAAGTTGATTGTGCAACCTTTATTGTAGCCAACCACAAATTTTGTGGTCAAAGTTAAAGGAATTGAAACTGCAACCAGGGCCATGGCCACAAAAACCTTGATGAAGGCCATTAAAACTTATGGTAAGCAAATCTTTCTCTTTTTTTTTTGGCTTATATTGCTTGATGCCTCTTGGGTTACAATCAGATGAGTTCTTGTGTAATTTGCTTCTTATTTATTAAGTTTCAATGTCGACAAGGTACGTAGTCCGACTAGCATGACGAATTCAACTCCCTAGTTTGTTTCAATTTTGGCTATTATTTGAAAGACTTGTTCAACACGACGTTGGAACATTTCTAACTTTTTCTTCGGACGTCCTTGTAACAGATATCGGGGCCTGTAATTGGGAACACCATACTGTTAGAGGAAACACTTGGGAAATCAGCAGGGAATCTAAATATCATAAGTAGGCATAAAGTTTACTCCTACCTTTGGTCAAAATTTCTTTTGTTTATTAAAAAGAATGCATTGCGTAAGTGTTACAACCGAGATTTGGAACTTAAAAGAAGACCTTGGACATTCCATTGAAAATTTATTTTCTAAAAAATTAGTAAATTCACTTCAGATATTTTTATACGAACTCAAATATATGATCATTATTTTAACTGTTTTTATATGAACTCAAATATATCTAAGAGTTTGGTTGTTGGTAATGAAGAAGTACATAATGTGTCATGAGAATTAGGAATTGAAGAAAAAGATCAATTACTTATAGAATCATTTTCTAAGTTCACTTTTCGGGATAAAAAATTAAATAACATGTTTGGAGCAGTAAAGAGCTCAAATGATAAATATAGTATTATATAAATGCATCACCAATGCTAAAACTATTTTTTATGAAGGACAAGTATATATATAATGATTAACCATTGCTAAAATCATCACATGAGCAAAAATGATAGTCCTAAGTTAGAAGAAGTTCTATGTATTTATGTATGGTTCACAAGACAAAAGTTAGCCACAAATTTCATAAAACGACACACTAAAAGAGTATGCAAAATCTTTATCATTAGTATAGGCTCCTTAACCATCAAAATAGTACGAAACAAGCTCATAATCATTATAGGTATCACTATTAACAAAAAGGCATAAAAGATGCTCCTATTCATTATAGACCTTATTTATATCAGTAAAATTTGTCATTTTCTAATTCATATCCTAGGACTTATAGTCACCTAAAAAGAGTTTCATAACCCCTCATCTATCCAAAAGAGAGCTCTCGTTTACCAATACATCAAAAAAGGACCTAAAAATTCATATTCTCTATATTGTCATAGGTCTCTCATATGAACCATATAATTTTAAATTTTTTTCGCGTGAGTCTACTTTTCAAAGCAATGCTTATTAACTAGAACCAAAACAATATGGGCTAAGAATTGTTTAAAAGCTAACCCTGAGGACTTATGTCTGTGCAGTACCAAGAAAACATTCATCTATTTTTATTGTGGGTCAATATCAAGTGTTATCAAATGAGTACATAGAATTGATATTATCATCATTTCTATCAAATATTAAATATTCGTAATATCTTCAAATTTCATTTCAAAGAGAAAATCATCAAAAGCCCTCTCATAACCTGAAGTAACAAATTATTATAAAAAAGGCCAATTGTTTAACTAAGTGAGTAAGAACAAATGAAGTAATCATTTGTGGTAAAAAAAGAAGAAGATAACCACATGAAGTGTTTGATAATATTTGTTCATATTGACTTGGCATATATATTCAAGGAATAAAGTATATTGCATGTGTTTGAAAAGAGAAACATAGATTGATATTTGCATTGGTATATGAGATTTTTGAAAATTGCCCATTTCTTTGACAAGAACTTGGCATGTACATTTATATGCATATGATATGGTTTTAGAAAAGGGAGAGAGTGAAGTTACCTTTTGATGCTTTCAGTTTGATATATCGTATACCTTTTATATTTTAAAAAATTTGAGAAAGTGGTGATCTTAAAACTTAATTTTTAATATATATCATACTTATATATAACAATATATATTAATATATCAAGCTATATATATAGTTTGATATATCATATACCTTTTTAATATTAAAAAAAAGAGAGAAAGTGGTGATCTTAAACTTGATCATATTTAACGATTTATAAATTAAGGGGATTAGTATATTAAATATTGCTTTAACATAAAGAGAGTTTACCCAATATCATTTACTTTTTCTAATTTACCAACTATTTTGTCATTATAAGCAAAGATTTTATGAAAATAAAGTACATTGCTATTAATGATTTTATTCCTGTAACTCTTTATAACCTAATCAAGCAATATATAAAAGATTAAGTTAAATAGAAAGCCAAAGTGAAAAAAATGATCAAATTGAATTAATTATGCAATCAAAGGATGAATAAAGTAAGAAAATTGGATCATATATACAATTCAAGAGAGTTTCAAGATGATTCAAGTTAAGTGAACGAAGAACAAGAAAGATTTTGAACCTTTCCATGTGTAATAAATTACTGTAATCTTACTGAATACAACTAAGGCATAATGCGTAACTCCTTTCATAATCAAGAAGTTTGTTTTGAACTTAAAAAATAATTAATGTTAAAACAAACTCTCGAAAGCTTTTGAAATGATTTTGAATAAAGTGTTTTTTTTAATCAAAATAAGGTGTTTGGAAAATTTTGAAGTTTTAAAAATTTATGACTTCTAAGTGTTCTTAAAGGTTGGTTTTTGCGGGGATTTTAGTGCTCGCCTAACCCAAGAAGAAAAAAGTTACAGAATGAGTGTAGCCCGTTAAGTTAAGAGATATGCTTATGAGATCTCCAATTGCAAAAAATTTAGCTAGTCAATGGTATCTAGTTGACTAGCCGAATATGCTTAGAATCTAGCCATTATAACTAGTTTGTATCTCTAACTATTATTTGAAACAGTTTTGGGTTAAAATAAATAGAGCGTAATTAAGTTGTGAGATGAATATTTGATATACAAGAAATTTGAACTACTAGATTGTGAATTTGAGTGTCTATGTATATTGCATAAATCATATTAAACCCTATTTCAATTGTGTGAGCATGAAAGAAAGGTTTTGAATTGTATATAGTTTGTGCTAGTGTAGACTGGACTCGTGCTTTTCCTGTATGAGTTTATAAGCACTAGGCACCAATTATGTATAGATTGTTAGATAGCCTACGGTGGACACAATTAATTTTGTATGTAGCACACTTATATTCTTTACCAGTTATTCAATTTTTCAAAAGAAAAAGTTACTATTGACCTTAAATAAATAATTATAAATGACTCCTCTTTATTTACAAAGAATATGTACTCACCAACCGATGCAAAATTGTAGTCCACTCAATTACCCAAATCTTCTTTTCTTTACTTACTTTCGCTTTTCCTAAACAACCAATCCGATCGATAGCAACTCCTCAATGATATTCAACTCTTCACATATATATGGCATAAATTTCTTAGGCCGTATCACGAGAAACCCCTTCAAAGATCCAATATTTTCCTAGAAAGTATTGGCCTACATTTCATCTACCATACAACCGCCAACTAGGCAAAGCTGTTTTTCTTCTTTTTCTCTACTTCTCGTGACGTCTCTTCCTCTAAGAAGCATGCAACATATACATAGAAATCAGTACCAAAGTGAAGAACCACTTCCTAAGGTTGATCATGAGAAAAGGTATGGATTGCAGCACAAGACATACGTCTCCAAGTTCTAATGACAATATGCACTTTGTGGATATACATGAGGTTGTGACAAAAGAAGAAGAAGAAGAAGAAGAAGAAGAAGAAGAGGAAAAAGAAATACTAGCTAGATTGACAGCAGAAAAAGTAAAGAAGGGTAGTAATTTAAATAGACAGTTTAAAGCTCGAGAGGCCAGGAGAGGTAACAGGAGTTTTAGCAGGCAAGTTTCACTAGAGACAGGTTTCTCTGCTCTCACTAGAGAATCTAAGCCCAAAGATGAGAGAAGGACTCTTCCTAGGAGTGGACGTAGTTTTGGCGGGTTTGATTCCGCCATCAGAGTTAATGGAGAAGCTAGGAAAGGAGACTTTAGTATCTTCAGAACAAAATCGACACTTAGTAAGCAGAATTCTTTATTGCCTGCAAAGAAGGAAAGAGAGACAGAATCCCAGAGAACCGATCATGGATCGAGTGTAGCTGATGACTCTGCTCATAATGGTGTTCCTGCTGGACGATACTTTGCTGCCCTAAGAGGACCTGAGCTCGATCAAGTCAAGGTAATTAAATATTCTCTCATTTTTCCATTGTTCTGCTTATAACCCGTGTGAACTCAAAAAATTATATAAAACATATGTTATGTTGGGGAGAGAACGTAATTTTTTTTCATTAATATTTCAATCACAATTTAAAAATTGTATTAATATAATTTATTTTAAATAAAAATTTCTTACGATCCTATTGACTCTAAATGATTGTAGGACTCGGAGGACATTCTCCTACCCAAAGATGAGAAATGGCCATTTCTCCTAAGATTCCCAATTGGTTGCTTTGGTATTTGTCTTGGTCTTAGCAGCCAAGCCGTGTTGTGGCGTGCACTTGCTACAAGCCCAGCAACCAAGTTCCTCCATATTCCGCCATACATCAACTTTGCTCTCTGGCTGTTAGCGCTCTCCGTCCTTGCTTCAGTCTCCATAACCTACCTGCTCAAATGCTTATTCTATTTTGAAGCTGTTAAAAGAGAGTACTTTCACCCAGTTCGTATCAACTTCTTCTTTGCTCCATGGGTTGTGTGCATGTTCCTAGCCATTGGTGCACCATCTGTAATAGCCCCTGGAAAACTACACCCTGCTCTTTGGTGCGTTTTCATGGCACCATACTTTTTCCTTGAGCTCAAGATTTATGGACAGTGGCTCTCTGGTGGAAAGAGGCGTCTCTGCAAGGTGGCTAATCCGTCTTCACATCTCTCGGTTGTCGGAAACTTCGTTGGTGCGATCTTGGCTTCTAAGGTGGGATGGAATGAAGCAGCCAAGTTCTTGTGGGCGGTTGGTTTTGCACATTATCTTGTGGTGTTTGTCACCCTTTATCAGAGACTGCCAACTAGTGAAGCTCTACCAAAGGAGTTGCATCCTGTTTACTCCATGTTTATTGCAGCTCCATCAGCTGCAAGCATTGCCTGGGAAACCATATATGGTGACTTTGATGGGCCATCGAGAACTTGCTATTTTATTGCACTGTTTCTCTATATTTCCCTTGTTGTGCGTATCAAATTCTTCACAGGATTCAGGTAATTGTCCTTTTTCTCTGATTCTTATTCCACTTAATGCTAAGGTACTTTATTCTGTAGTAAAAATCGTTAAATGAAATATGTGAAATCCACTTAAAATGATTGACATGATTTGTCAATTGTCAGCTTGGAAAATTCACATACAGATTTAGCAATTTTCGTTATATATACTCCAGGCAATAATTAGCGTACAATTACTAAAACTAATCAACCTAACAATGATTGACAGGTTCTCGGTGGCATGGTGGTCTTACACCTTCCCCATGACAACAGCGTCAGTGGCAACCATCAAGTACGCAGAGCACGTCCCTTCGGCTTTCAGCAAGGGCCTCGCAATGACTCTTTCATTCATGTCATCAACAATGGTGTGCGTATTGTTGGTGTCCACCCTTCTCCATGCTTTTGTTTGGCGCACACTGTTTCCAAATGATCTTGCTATTGCCATAACAACGAGAAGACTAGTCAGAGAGAAGAGACCCCTCAAGAAAGCCTATGACCTAAAGCGTTGGACAAAGCAGGCTCTAACCAAACATAGTTTTGTGAACAAGGGTCAGGCTGAAGATCATGATTTTGGCCAATGACTCCTAAGTAACCATATTTATCTAAAGTTTGTTCTACATAACATTAGCTTATACCCTCGTCAGATTTCCGTTTTTGAGTACCCATCAGAGTAGTAACATAAGGTACTTGGTGATCATGTTGTACGAAGCCAAGCATCTATAAAGCTGTAAGGATACAAAATAATATTAGGGACAAACATTTATGTGGCACAAATACTGAAAACCAAATCACGAGGTCTTTGCAGTTTGCAACCTTTTCTTTCAATTAGCTTACGTAGGATACGGTGTGTACGTCCACAATACTGCACGTCACAAAGACTGGCGTGGGGAAAGAAAAAGATACGCCTAGTTATCTCAACCTCAGGCATTTCACCGATAGCAGCATTCGAAGAAGACAAAAGATGTACACAGCCGTTTCTTATCCGCTATAAGAAATTGTTTGCATTATTACGAAAAATAATGCACCTAAATATATTAGTTTTTGTAGTTAAATACATTGGGACAATACAGTAGCTTTAACTTACGAGGAGTGTCAATGGTCAAAATGCCTTTTTCTTTATAATAACTCATATGTTAATAGAGTATATTACTTTTTGATTACGTGTTATGACAGAAAAATTGTATTTAATAATTAAAATTTTGAAAAATTGCATAAGTGATAACAAAAATAGAATATCGAATTTATTTTTATAGTAATAATAATTAACAATACTTATTTTGAAATTAATATATTCATTATTTTTGCTGGATGTTGTTGTTACTCTTTCAATAATATATTTGTATGTTTATTAATAAATTGACTAATTAAACTCGTGCTTTTATATTTGATATTTATGAATCAAATATTTTTTGAATATTTTGAGATAAGTTCAAATATTTAAGATTTTTTCAATATTTACGTAGGATAAATAGCGTTATCTTGTATACATATTGACCAATTTAAAAGGTAATATCAATCCTTAAGAATAAATATTGTTTTCATATTTTCTCCCACTTATTAATTATTATATATATTTTATTTCTCTAATTTTTTAATTTAATTGTTAGAGATTAAATATCAAAAAATACTAATATTTACTTTTACAGGTCTATCAGAAAAAGCTTAGAGTTAGACTCATATCATATTGTAGTAGGTCTGGTCTCAAATGCTTGAAGTTAGATCCAAACTCTTATTGTATGTCTAACTAATCGATATCATAGCAAACTTAATAAAAAATATTTGAGTGTAAATCCATACTTACATCATATCTCTAAATTATTCAATAGATTTAGTAGGAATGCTTAAGTTCAGACCTACACTTAAAAATTAATATTAGGAAGCATAAATTACACTATATTAATAATCAATTCAATTCCCTAATTGGATAGGGTAAACATCTATAAAAAGATTGCTTGGACTTTTAAACAAGTTGACTAAAAAGTTGCATCAATTCAACTTTTTTCTAACGTAACCTTAAGTCATTAGATGCAAATTGTTAGTCATAGGACTCACCCTTGTACTCTTTCCAGTCACAAGTTGCAACTCCTGAGTCATATGATGCAATTTTTTAGCCATTCATTTCAAGTTTTCAATCACAAGAATCAACTCTGCAGTTTTTCCAGTCATAAGTTACAACTCGATGCTACTTTTCAGCTATTGGATACGACTTTCAAATCACAAGAACTCCAACGACATTTTATTTTTGTTAGATGAACTCATTCAAAATAAAGGAAAAGGGACCCAAACCTATTAAGATATTTTGTAACCCTCTTTATAAATTAAACACTTCAAGAAAACTTAATTTCCCCTTAGATAAATTAGCCACAAAAATGTACTTGACAACCCTATTGTAAGGTAGTTAAAATTTAGTCTCATAAATTTTATTCTTTAGAGAATAACTGATTTCATTTTTAATTACAGATATAGTTAAATTCGAGTAATTTTATTTTTAATTATTGCTACGATTATAATCCTATGACAAAATAATTTAGTTTTTATCTTTTGAAATTTATGACTAACGTATTGAAAGAAAGAACTTATTTTCATGAAAAATAATAATTTCTTATTATAAGTACAGAAAATTGTGACTGAATAATTATATATTAATAATCAAAATATAAATTAATTTGTATTAAAAGATTTCAATATTTAGCTACACAAATAAAATTATAATTTATAATATGAAGTAGTTTAGAAGTTATATTTATGTAAATAAATTGTTTATATATGATTAGTTTAATTTTTCTGACAAGAGAAAATAAGACCATTAGCTATAACAAATTTTTTATTATGATAAATAATATATTCTTTTATGACAAGAAAATAAGACCATGAACTCGAGGAGACTCTATTAAGAATTTCGGCCAAGTGAATCTCATAGCTACGGTTTACATAATTGAATTCGCTTCAATAGGTTTTTGAGAATTAATTTATGTAGTCAAATACGCATTGGAAGACTAAACTCATATGTAAATTTCTAGAATTATTCTTTATGTTTTCAAAGTGACCTTTTGTATTTTTAGAAAACCATTTGTATTTCCTTGATGACTCTTAAAGGCCTTTTATAGACTTTTTGTATTTTTTAGAAAATTCCTTTGTACGCCTTAATCTATTTCTAGTTGCAAGCTATAGGATAGTTATATATAAAAATAGATGGTGATAGCATTCCATATTACAGTTGTAGACAGTGCACTGACTAGTATGAGGGTCAAGAAAATGTAACTTATCCCTGGTCCTTAATCTATTCTTGATTATAAGTTATATGATAAAACTAGATTTAGTGATAAAGCGCTTAAACTAAAATAATTTGTGCCAATGTCATACTTATCACAGATATATATATATATATATATACTCAAGTTTTGGGTAGAACAGTGGTATTAGAGCTTCTAGGTAACCACCACGTCTTGTGTTCGAATCGCAGTGATAACCATCCTGCACTCATAAGATCTCTGCTAACCAAGCTGATGCGTGGTGGGCTTATAAGATTTGATTCCGCCTTATCTTCAACTCGAGTTTTGGGTAGAACAGAGGCTTATAAGATTTGATTCTGCCTTACCTTCAACTCGAGTTTTGGGTAGAACAGTGGTATCAGAGCTTCTAGGTAACCACCACGTCTTGTGTTCGA
>JANIJH010000225.1:57034113-57051969 GCA_024520975.1 Erythroxylum areolatum
CTCACACACTACTACTAGAAAAGAGAAACAAAAAAACAAATATATAAATAGGTTTTTCTTTTCTCTCTCCCTCCCACTATTCTCTCTTCTCCTTCTCTTTCGGAAATGACTCTCTCCCTTTAAACAACTTCTTCTCTCTTCTCACACCAGAAATTGTGCTCTCCTTGTGATCTCTTCTCTTCCTTCATTTGTTTCTCTTTTATAGAGAATTTCATAGATGAATGTCAAAGTTAACTGCACTAACTCCATCAAGCCACCATTGTTGAGTCAATAATCACCGAAAGAAGTTTCAATTTCTGACTTTACAAGCTTCAATTTTTGACTTTCTTTGAGACAACAATCAACAATCAGCTCATGTAGCGTGAAGGTAGAGTTGGAGCTTTGGGATAAGCTGTTGAGCATGGCTTAGCTTGACCTGACTCCTGATATGTTCTTGTCATTGAATTGAACCAGGATGGTTCCAGTTCTGTTTACCACCTTGACTGAAACAGATATTCCTGTAGTTATGGACCAAATTCGGAAAGTTGCTGAATTGTGTAGATCTTGCATTTGTTATATTGTACTTACTATACAGTGTAGATCTCATAACAAAACTATTTTAGGATAAATGATTAGTTCTTGCAATACTTATACAGAAGACAAAGCAACAATGATTGAAATGCCCAATTTATTGTTCACATCTCCTCTTCCACCGCCCATCTGACTTTTCTTCCGTTCCTTTCTCCCACGTTGTTCCCTATTATTATATTTTTGTCATACCGACTGTAATAAATTAAACATGTGCATATCTTTTTAAAAGGATCTCTATTTCTTATAAGAAGATCTCATTTATTTCTTGGACTATTGGACTGGGGTGATTAGAGTAATCCAGAGAGAACAGAAATACAAGTTCATGGTTGGCAAGAATGCTGACCAAAGTCCAAGCCGCCAGGTAACTGAAGTGATCTTCCTGTTGTTTAGCACCTTCTATCATAACACTCGAAATAACCAACAAACTGGAAACGCAAATTCTCTTCTGCAGGTTTCTATTTTGGGAAAAAAAATCTCTAGCTTTCTCTAAAAGAAAGGATGAAGGAGATGACGGGCAGATTGTTTCCGTCGTAACTGAAAAGTATACTTTGAATAATCCAAAACGACGAAGTACATATTCAATATCTGAAACCTACCATTGCCTGTCTAAAGCAACCAAGGATATCCTAGGAGTCCAGCACCATAGCTCCTTCGTACATGATAAAGAAGCAAGAGTACGAGTTCTAACTGCTACTCTTTAGCAGAGATGCAATGAAATAATCATTTTATTAGCAAAATGTTAGCAACAATTTAAAAGATTCACAATTAAAATAAAAGAATCATTTTCTGTTCTTGCTTTTCCAATACGCAACATTCTATTCTCTGCACAACTAACTAACCCACACCACCCTTCACCTGGTACAGCTTTTCCTTGATCAAAAGTTTGATTAACTAAATCTGAGGTGAACTTTCTTTCCTATGATGCTTCTGATCCTGATCTTATGGATTCGAGAACCTGAACAACCTCAGCCATGCTTGGTCTTCTTGAAGGGACATCATTTGTACAAATTAACCCCAGTTTCAAAACTTGTATCAATTCGTTCTCAGAAAAACTCTGCAAATTTCTGTCAAAGCAATCTGAAGCAGAGCCAGTCTCCAGAAGCCAGCGAACATATTCACACAAAACTACCACCTCATTTGCTGTTGGACTCTCCACTGGTTTTCTCCCAGTAATCAGCTCCAACAGAATCACTCCGAAGCTGTACACATCACATTTCTCACTCAATGTCAAGCTGTGAGCCAACTCTGGTGCAACATACCCTACCGAATTATGGAATTTGGTTAACCCGTAGTTATCCAGAAGAGGAAGCAACTTCCCCAACCCATAGTCCGACAACTTGGCCTCATAATGTTCGTCCAAGAGTATGTTGGTGGATTTGATATTGAGATGGAAAATTGGAGGCCTACAATCATGGTGGATATAGGAAAGAGCTCTGGCTGTTCCCAAAGCAATATGAAATCTCCTAGACCAATTCAGTTCACTTTTAACAACACCACTACTGGTGCCTGGCAAATTAAGTCCGTGTAGATTGTCATAGAGATTACCATTTGGAATGAACTCGGACAAAATTAGCTTCATTGTTGGAGACCAGTAGTAACCTTGAAATGGAACTAAATTAGGATGTCCAAGGCTACCCAAACGTCCAATTTCTTGCTCAAATTCATCTTGACTTCTTATTCTACCCACTGTTTCAAGCTTCTTCACTGCAATTGAGACCCCACCTTCAAAATTAGTTCTGTACACTGTTCCAATGGATCCACCTCCTATCAAACCTTCCTTGTCAAGCAATGCTTTGGTGCCGGAAACCCAATCTTCATATTTTGTGGGCAAACTCTTGCTGAATAGAACTAGCTTCCCAATTATAACACCTGATTCTGATGAACCCAGTGGTGTGCTATCAACAATCAATGTTGCCTCCTCCCTTGTTCTTCTGCGTGCCCTGATGTTCATGATTGATACTACACAAACACCAGTAAAGATCAGTGCAGCAGCAACAATTGACACAATAACAGAAGTACTAAGCACCTTGTTCTTCTTGTAGGCAGTGGTTGTACCATTGCCACTTCCTGAGCAGGAAAGTTTCAAAGGAGGGCCACAGAGGGCAGAATTGTTAAGAAATGCAGATGGACCAAAAGCCTGGATTCTTGGTAACAAAGGAATAGGACCCGAAAGATTATTGGAGGAGAGATTCAAATATGATAAGTTTGTCAAGTTTCCAAGAGAATATGGGATCCCTCCAGAAAGTAAATTTTGTGACAAGTCCAGAATTTGAAGTTTTGGCAAATTGCCTAGAGTCTGCGGGATCCTACCAGGGAGCTGGTTGCTGTGTAAGTCCAGGACTTCCAAGGAAGTCAAATTGTGAAGTGTATCAGGAATTTCACCATCTAAAAAATTCCCAGAAACATCCCTACATCAACATATCAGAATTAAGTGTGGTAACACAAATAAAAATATATTGAAGTCTAAAATAATTAAAGTAGATGCTACACTCACAGTTCGCGAAGAAACGTGCAATTGCTTATGTCTTTCGGAATTTTACCCACGAGCTTAAGATTGTGCAAGTCCAAAACTAGAAGTAGCTCAATCCCTCCGAGTTCTGTGGGGATTACCCCATATATAAAATTATTGCCCAAATTGAGCACCAAAAGCATTTTCAGTTCCCCAATCGCAACTGGTATACTCCCATTTAACCTGTTAAACCCCAAGTTCATGACTATAAGGTTTTTGCAGTTTGTAATGCTTAATGGGATCTCGCCATCTAGATCATTACCTGAAGCATCAAAGATTTCCAGTTTCTCACTGCAGGTTCCAATCCCAGAAATCTGGCCCTGAAACCCATTATATGATACATTGAAATAGCTCATGTTTTGCAAGCCAACGAGTCCAAATGGAGCCAATCCCGTAAATAAATTGCTGCCAAGGTCCAAAAAGCTCAAACTCTGACATTTTGAAAGCTTATCCCGAACAACCCCAGTCAGCATATTTCTCCTCAATGACATATAATTTAAAACTGGAACATCACAAATATGGGGAGGCAATTCACCACTGAGATTATTGAAAGAGAAATCAAATCCTTCAAGCCTGGTACAATTCACAATTGAATTAGGAATGGGACCAGAAATAATGTTATGAGAAAGAGACACAAACTTAGTCTTGTAACAAAACTTGAACAATGCTGATGGAATCTCTCCACTATAACCGTTCCTTGACAGATCAAGAAACCTTATATTTCGCAAGTTACCAATAAAATCTGGTATCGAGCCAGATAAGGCATTAGAGCTCAAATTCATCTTCCACAGTGTGCTTAACTCTGCATATTCTTCTGGGATATTACCAGTAAAGCGATTGCCATACAATGTCAAGATTCTTAAAGACCTCAAACCTGATAACGCCGGAGACAAAACCCCGGATAAACTTTTGTTCCAGAAAACAATTCTCTCTACAAATCCTAGAGAGCTGCAGAACACGCCACGGAACTCACAAGGACTGCTACTTTGGACCCATGTAGCCAAGCTATTGTAGGGATCACCAGTAATGCCTGCTTTGAATTGCAGCAAGATCTCCTGCTCAGTAGCTGGGGAGATTCCGGCAGGATATCCAAGAAAGCAACAGATTAGGAGCAAAACAGCATGAGAATGACAAAATTGGTAAGATCTTCTCATGCTCTCTGTACACTTGTTGGGCAATGAATGCACCCCTTTGGCATTATCAATAGTGGATCCAGCGGAGGATCTGGGTCCGTTTTCCACTTGACTTAAGAGGGAAAGTCCGGAGTTTTATGACGAAAAATACAAGAACACAGTCATAATCAAAGCAGCAGCATTTTCAATTATCATGTTAACACTGAAATTAAAGAAGCTCCAAAAACGAGTAACATTAGCACACAAGACAAAGCAAGCAGACGACCAAACCTTTTGTTAACGGCACGAGTAAAAGCGTCCGGGGCGTCTTGCCATTTTTGCGGGGTCAAGCAAAGAACTGAACTTTAGAGGTAGGCAGAGAAGTATCGGATAGTAGATGCTACGGAAGCTGTGAAAATGATGGAGTCAATCGTGACTGGTGAGAAATGGCTTGGCTAGAAAGGAAATAGGTGGCTAATTTAATGAAGTTCCATTCTTTCTCTCTCTCTACATACGTGCATGTATAGTTGCCATCAGCCGAAGCTGAAACCACATGCATTTACATTGTTGTCTCTCTCATCACATCTCTATGTTCTGCATAAGCAATTACATCCAAGAACTGATGCTTCTATAAGTTGACAAAAAGAGCCCCAAACCCCACCAATCTGTCCTGTTCACTAACTCAGCACGACCCTTCTTAGTATAGCATGCGTTTATTCTCTCCACCAACCATTGCCCATTTAGTCACTATCTCATTATTATGAGAAGAGACTAAGAAAGATCGCAGAAGAATTTGCAAAAGAACACGAAGAACAAGGAGGAAAAGTGAAGCTGTGGATGAAGAGAAAAATATGGTCCATTGATTTGTGGGCTGATTTGTCTGTATCTTGAGTTGTTTGACGTTTGTTTTTATTTTTTGGTTGCTGCTTTTGAAGTGCATTGAATTTTCCCTCGACCCGTTTGGATCTTGAGTTTACACATTTGTTCTTTAGTCGTTTAACTTAAGCCTAGCGTCATGAGACATCGATTTATATGCACTTGAGCTAATGAACTTATTTGTTTACTGTTAAGTGCTTGATTGTTTGGTCGATAGTAAACAGTAGTATTCCCTGCAATAACCACAGTGGCCCAGTGTTTTTGTTGCTTTAGGTTGTGTTAGTCACCAGACCCATATAACATTCAATCTAAATCTTACTTCTCCATGAATTTGGCTGTGGCATTTCAGATCACAAATTACCTCTTCTCTATTATAATGCTGTGATTATACACATTCTCCGACAACTTGGCCGTTTCTCCTATGGGATGTTTGTTGACTACAACTATTATTTTATTTATGATCTATTCTTAATAATAGGTAAATAAATTTATTATCTCTTATCTTTATTTATTTCACGTGAGTTGAAAATAAAAATGAAATCTTGGTGAAAAAAAATATCTTTAATGATTACCTAGTAATAAAAATATAATAATAAGAAAGAAAAGAAAAAAAAGAATAATAATAATAATATAGTTAGTGGGGATTAACAAATTTTTTGTTAGTTATTGACATTCTAAATTTATATTTTTAAGTCTATATTCTTTGTATATTCTATTCCTAAAACATTACTGTTTTATTCTTATCCATTATTTCAGGTGAACCGTACCTCTTGTCAGTCTTACATGCTTTCCCCTTAATTAACCAACCATTTGTTTAGCTCGTATAGAAGAGTAGACTAAAGTGCCTAAAATAACTTGATTGTTAATTGTGCAAAAGAAGCGGTCCTTTTACAGTTGCAAGGAGTTGACTCGCTAACTGAACTGGCCTTTCTTAAATATTTTTACTCAATTCCAAGATCTACGTATACAACTAATCGCTTTTCTTCTTACCTTAGAAAAACTTGGAGTTAATCAAGTTTACCATCTAGTAATCAAAAGTATCATATAAATTATAATTCAGGGCTTTTTTAAGATAAAAATTAAAAACTTAAAACTATCTCTCAACCCAAAATAGTGTCAAATACAATCATTAATTAGAAAATTATAAATTTCAAGTACAAAAATATATGAAATTATTAATTAATAAAATACAGGTTTTAACAAAAACATATATTTTCTATTATTTTAGTGTTTAAAAATCAAATTAATAGAGTGAGGATATTTATTATTTTTCACATTGTTTAATACTTTTATTAAAAATCTCAACTTATTATCAATAACCTTTTTTTAAAAATTAGGTTAGGGGTTAATAAACTCTAAACTTAATTATGTAAAAATCTTCTTTCCCCAATAACTAAAATTCTAATGCTTAATAACATTCAAAATTTATTCTTCCCCTCTTGTATCATTTAACAAATGACTAGAAGTTCTTAAAAGTTACGAAATTACCTTTAAGAGAGGAATGTGGACATAATCATTCTAGTAAGCTTTAATGGCATTTTGGATATGATCCTCAAACTTATTTTATAAGTGAGTTATATCGTGCTTGTTCGTTATTTTTTACAAATTGTCCTAATTTGGTCTAAATTTTGGCAAATTTGGTTTATGTCAACCATCAAGTTCAATCAGATTTCGGGAGACTCAAAGTTCACCTAAATTTCAAATTGTTTAACTCTCAATTCGATTCAACTTAATCATACCTAACCAAACTTTTGACATATGATCATTGTCATCAACCCCTCTTCATTGTCAAATATTGATTAGGTATCAAAAGTTACAAAATAATTTGGTATTAACTAGATTTATATAATATGGTCTTTATGTTAATGAAATCAAAACTTGAAAACTCGTAAACTATAGACGAATAACAATCACAACAAAAATTAGAGAAGACTGAGATGGAAATTTAGAAAGAAGGGAACCATAAATGAATTAAACTTACGAAGTAGCTTCAAAGATTAAAGTTTAAGAAACTGATATTTACAATTTTGAGGAATAGGAAGAATGGAGGACTAGAAGAGAAACATGAAAAAAAATAGTGACTAAGACTTGAGAGAAGAAGAAGAGAATGAATTAGGCTCAACATATTGTGACGCTTGACCTTGACTCTAATCCAAAACTTAAAAATTTTAAAATAAAAAGTTTGAACCTAACCTAAATTCAATTAACTTGACTCAAGTTTGTTAATTTCAAACTAGGTAGATCAAGTCAAACAGAGCTTGATTCTTTTTGCCAATCATAATTTATGAGTTTAAATTGTGAGGAATTAGAAGTAAGTAATGCTTTTGAAGTGCAACTATGCATATTAAGTTATACTTCTTATATTGATTTATAAAAATATTCAATGTTAATAGATGGTAAAACTAGCTTGAAAATACCACTTAATGTTGGGCCCCATTTTTGAAGCCCAACAATCCATCCGGAGTCATAAAGCGTGAGCAAGTTTCCTTGGAGGGTTATTTCAATGAACCATTATTTTATTTCCATCAATCTTTTTTAATCCAGCACCAAAAGCTACCAATTTTTGTGGAGACGTAGAAAAATTCAATAGGAGTCTATTGCTTCAAGAATCACCTCATTTGGAGGTCGGATGACGAAGTTATGGCTAAAAGAATCCACATGTTTATGCCCTTAAACATTTTGTGCCTCTCTTGGCGCAATTGCCATAACTTTTTCTACAAATGTCAGATTGAGTTTGTTCTTGAACCATTTGATAGAAGACTTCTAGAACTACAAGTTTATGAGACCACAAAGCGAGATTCTTCCTCTAAAAGGATTAGAAATAGGATAGAAGATGATGATACAAACTAAGATGGTCAAACTAAGATGATCCAAAACTAAGACGGTCAAACTAAGACCAATCACCATAGCTGTCACATACACACGTCCTATGCAACATCACAACTTGTAAAGATTATAACTTTTCACTACGATATCCAAAACTTACAAACTTTATATCGTTGGAAAGCTGAAAAGATCAACTACAACTTCCAAGAAGACTATTTCTACCAGTTCTACCTAGATCATTCCAGATTTTTCCCCGAAGTCAGTACACAATTTTACCCCTATGGAAAACTTGAAATATGAAATGTACACTACAAGATAATAAGCACATCCACAACAGAACTTCCTCAATACTCAATTCATTTCCAAATCAAAAGGAAGTTCACACATAGCTTTAATTACATATCGACATTACATCAAAGTCTTAACCCAAGTTATAAAAATACATTGGATGCTTAATGTTCAATATGCTTATAAAGCTATTCGAAAGTCTAGCCATTAACTTAGTATAAAAGCTAACTATCTTGGAATTTATCCAATTGCCTTGCAAGGATCACTAATCTTCTCGATCTACACCTGAGGAGTGGAAAAAATATTAGGTTGAGCTACACAGCTCAGTGGCTAACATATTTATAGCTATTAGTAATAAGCCACACAGCCAAATATATATGTGTGAATATTCATATTTACAACCATGTCATTTCTTAATCTATATGTATGCTTTTTCTCTTTCAATGTCTATACTTTGAGATGTGTTTTGGATGATGGAGATGGTTATTGCTTTATAGGTAGTGTAATTTCATGACTTGTACTATTTTCCACATGTTTTTGTTTTTGCACAATATGGGATAAAGATCACCCTGGTAACTATGAAGAAATATTATTCTTTTTCTATTTTAAAACTGTTAGCCCATCTTAACTGCACTTTTAAATATGTTAGGCTACTGTATTAGTGGTTCACCTTTGAGGGATGGATTGTAATTTCAATCTCTTGCAATAATCCGTTCTCTGTGTTTGTTATTGCAAAAATGCAGTTTGGAATAAAATGTAAGGGTGGAATAATCTTATGCCCTATTAATAATTAGTTGAGGTAGCACAATTTTTCCTTGTGCTTGTGAAAAGTGGACTTGTGTTTTGCTAGCTCCAACTATTGTTGTTTGTGATCTATATTAATGACTTCCCTTTTTTGGATTAAGATGTATATAGCTCGGTAAACACAGTGAACTATTAAACTAAACAATCGATAGAAATAACTTGCAACAGTTCGAACCAAGAATTTGAAGTATTGTATATCTATGAATTCAAATATTCTTTTTCCCATTAAAGGTTAGGGATTTTGATTCAATTTAACTTCCATAATCCTTTGGGGTATCTATCTTGTCCTTGTTTAGATATGTCCTACTAACGATACTGTATGCTCCAAATATAGTTTTGTTGGTCAATTATTAGTTACTGATGAAATGGCAAAACCAAGGTCATTGCTAGGCCTAGAAAAATGTACTTCGTTATCCTTAGCCACTAGGGTCATTCTGCTTTTACCTTTCTTTCTATCGTGTGGTTCTTTTTCCTTAAGTTGGTGTTGGGTTATTTAAGTTAGGGTTTTATTTAAACTGTTCGTTTGAGTTTTGATTTTTATGTTCTATAATTCCCTCTTTTATGTAAATACATTAGAAAATTTATATCTTGTAGTCATGGTTCATTTGAGATTGCATAGAAATGCCGAAAGAACAAAAAGGATTACGGTTGTCTTGACTGTATGGTTACAAATATGTAATGTTGTTAGTTGGCTATTGAGTTTGATGGCATCAAAGTCTTCTTTATATAGTTATAGGCCAAAAAGTTATTTTTCTAAATTTTTTATGCAAATCGAGATTAAGTGAGACAAATTGTGCATGACAATGATTAGTCATGTATTTTAATGGTTAGGATAAATAGGCAAGCATTTTTTTTAAACTATTTAAAATGCTAGAAAGTTTGGGAGGATTAAAGTCAACAAAAAACATGCTTATTGATGAACAAGTAACAATTTTCTTATATATTATTATTCATCATGTTAAAAATCGAGTTATTAGGAAAAATTTGAGAAGGTCAGGTAAGACAATTAGTCATTGTTTCCATAATGTTTTAAATGCAGTGATGCATTTGTAAGATCTTTTTTTTAAAAACCTAAGCCCATACCAACAAACTCTTCGGACCATCGATGGATGTGATTTAAGGTAGATAATCACCTATTACTTTTATAACAAAATATAGTGCATGTGATTAAGGTTTCTTATTATTGGTTATTTCATTTGACTTATAGAATTGCTTAGGTGCTCTAGATGGGACATATATCAGGGTTAATGTGCCAATTAAAGATAAACCTAGATTTTGAACTCGTGAGGATGACATTGCAACAAATAAGTTAGGAGTGTGCACACCTGGCATGTAATTTGTTTATGTTCTTTCTGGTTGGGAAGGGTCAGTAGCTGATGTTCGAGTTCTTGGTGATGTAATTATTAGGAGGCATGAACTAAAAGTGGCTCACGGTAAGCTTTCCTATATAATATAGGAAGGTTATTTGAAATTTTGTACATAAGATAATGTAATTTAAATAACTTATATAGTGTTTTTTTATATAGGTTGCTATTACCTAGTTGACACAGGTTATATAAATTGTAAAGGCTTCCTTGCACCTTTTAGGGGTCAAAGGTACCATTTGAATGAATGACATCAAGGTTACTAGCTAAGAACTCCAGAGGAATTTTTTAATATGAAACATGTAACTACACATAATATAATTGAGAGGTATTTTAGGTTACTAAAAATTAGGTGGGCTATTATTAAAAGTCCATCATTTTATCCAATAAATACACACAATTGCACTATTATAGCTTGTTATTTGTTTCATAATTTTATTAGGAAGGAGATGAGTTTTGATCCCATGGAGAGTGATTTAGAGGATTATTTCATCACAAATCCACTTGTTGGGGGAAGATTCTATAAATACTATTGACCTAACTAATGCTTAGACAAATTGGAGAATTGAATTGAAACGCGAAATGTACAATGAATGACAAACATCTAGGCAAAATGAAAGTTGATATTTTTTAGGCGTTCTATTACGTTTGAGTATTAAAGGGCTTTATATTATTATTTTTGTAAGTTGTTATACTCTTTGTTGTTTATCTTGCACGCTGTTATTATAGACTATGTTATTCTCATAAGCTGTTAATGCTTAATGTTAATAAAATGAAAAATTTTATGAATTTTTTATTTTCCCTTTATTATGATGATTATTTTTTTATTTGTCAATACTGGTTTAATTTGCTAGATAAGTAAGTCAAGGCATTCCCTGTCAACTACTAATTTTCAAAGTTTAAAAGGAACAAAAAGAAAGTGGAGCTATGAAGAGTATGTTGTGCTACTTTCTTGCATGGTTAATTTGTATAATGTGGGAACAGACAATGCTAATACTGAATTTAAAGTTGGCTATTTGAATGAATTAGAAATATTGGTAGCAACAAAACTCCCTAATTCAAACTTAAAAGTCAAACCTATAGAGTTTAGGATTAAGACCTTAAAGAAAGAGTAGAGCATTGTATATGATATGATAAGGAAAGATAATAGTGGATTTGGACGGGATAGCAAAAGGAAGATCGTCACTACTGAAGATCATGTATGAGAGTCTTACTTAAGTGTAAGTATTGAACTTTTAACTTATTTTAAGTATTTTCTTTAACAACTTTCTTATTATTTATATAAATTATTAATGTTGTTTTTTTTCATCTTGTTAAAGTCACGAAGATGCTGCTCAATTTTAAAGGAAGAATTTTCCTTTTTATAATGAATTGACTGGGATCTATGGACAAGATCGTGCAACTGGAATTGACAAATTCTTGAAGAAATGGAAAGGCAAGAAGGTTTATGTGAGATAAATGAAGGTTGTGAAGATGAATAATAAGTTGAGCATGGTTCATATGACATTGATGAATCCTTTACCCAACCTCAAACGTCAACTATTAAAAGACAAGCTGAAAATATTTCAACAAAGAGGAGAAAAAATAATGATATAGGAGAACTAAACCATGCAGATTCAATTATTGTTGCTGCCAGGTTGTTGGGTGATAACATGAAAGAGGTGGGAAAAGAATTGTGTAAGAGCATTGCAACCAAAATGATTATTCAACAAAGAGTTGAAGAGTTAGATGGTGTATTAGGTGAGATAGAGGGACTGATAGATGATGAAAGGGATACTAGTTTAAGCAAAATTTGTGATGATCTTGCACAAATGCTTGTATTTTTCAATCTTGTGCCTTCTCGAAGACTTGGGTGGGCAAGAAGGTTTCTTGCCACACATTGAAGATTATATGCTGAAGTTTAAATATTTTTTATAGTTATTTAAAATAGGGCTGAAACTTTTTTTTCAACTAAATAACTTTTTAGTTATAAGTTTATTTCCAATATCATTGCAATGTTATTTTATACTATAATTGAGACTATATAATGAATGCTCACATGAGTCAGACTAAATTCACGAAGTACATAAATAAAAAATTAACCATTGTAAAATGTTGGAAATCTATTTGAAAATTTTCTAAAAAATCTACATTAACTAAAAAAGTATGAACCACTCTCAAAGATTGAAGAATAAAACGCGCAAGGTGTCCACCAAAAATAAAAATAAAAAATAATAACAATAATACTAATAAGAAAATTAATAATAAGAAGAAGAAGAAGAGGAAGAAGAAAATTAATAATAATAAAAATAAGAAAATTAATAATAATAATAAGAATAATAAGAAAAAGAAGAAGAAGAAAATTAATAATAATAATAATAATAATAATAATAATAATAATAATAATCTTGATGATGATGATGATGATGAACTCTTTTAAATTCTTCATACACGTAAGTTCTTGTTGTTTGAGCCAGTGTAGAATAGATCGGCAGACTCAGTCGTCAAAGATTAAATTTGACCTTCTTCACGAACAATGGATCCAATAAGACATAGTTGGTGAACTTCCCATTCACAAGTGATGGTATTACACTAAAAGAAAAATGTCGTTTAGCGACGGATATTATCGACAGAAAACATTAAAATTTCGTCGAAAAGATAATTTAGCGACGAAATTTTCCAACAGGCTAAGACGTCATAAAAATGACCATAGGTAATAATTTTTTACGAATAAAAAAATATCCATCGATAAGTTTACCGATAGACAGTTTATGTAACAGTCGATGAATATACCAACGGTTGTTTGTACGGTCGACCGTCGGTAAATTTTTGATGTCTAAATTTTTATATTAGTATATTTGCAGATGATATTGGTTATTCCGTCGGTAATTTTATTACAACCCTACCAACGGTTATGTTTTTCCGTCCGTGAGTATATCGACGTTTATCAATATTATCAACAGTTTGTTATTTTCAGTCAGTAAATAGAGTTGATTGTTACTTACGCAATTTTGTTTTCCGTCGATAAATTAACAAATTTTTTAAATTCCCATCATTAAAATTTATTTGATGTTCTTATACTTGATGCATAATTGAAATAGTTACGAATTATCTGTGCATAATATTTTGATTTGTTTATTCATTGAATTTGTTTAAACAAAAGGTTGATTGATGATATAAAGTTAAAATTATCTTAATTGATAATAAAAACATTAAATTACACATAATAAGTATTTGTAACTCAAATGAATGAATACAAGTACACTAATGATTTGGTGACTATAGGCTCTGTTTGTTACAATGAGGTGCTATCCTTCCCATTCAACTCATCTATCTCATTACGGAGCTGAGTTATGTATTCTATCGACTATTGCAACTGAGTTGCCAATGTCTGCATTGTGCTTCGAAGCTCATGGACTTCATTAGTTGTCGACCGCCTATTAGATGTTGTTGTACTGGACGTGGAGGATTATGAATAACATGTGTTCGCAAATGAACCTAAGCTGAATATCCTTCCACGACGGTCCCTACTACCCACTGCATGAAGATAAGTTTGAGTCTCATCAACATCTTCAGACTGCTGAGACTGTCATTGAATGCTTTCTTGTATTTGGTCATAGCAGAAGGCAATGTTTATATTAGTAAGTGATAATTATTAAGCGTTAATATTAAACCATAAATTTCACATACATTTAGTTCTCTACATCAGGTGTTGACGAATGTCACACCATCATGTTTCTTAGTGTGAGTGTGTAAAAAGAACTTACAGTATGTAGGTCTCATACCCATAGACTTTTTCTGCATAAGAATAAAATGGTATAAGTAAACTAGTATTTATAAAAATTTCGGTAGTGTTTCCTCTATTTTTATGATATTTATCCCCTGTTGAACAAAGAAAATAACTCAACACAACCATATACAGTACCAAACATTTATATCGTTATCATTATCCATAATATACATATTTTTATTCCAAAATTTACACATCAATTTAAATTGAAATATAATAAAGTAAAACAATCAGAATATAAGTGTAAAGTTTAAATACTTACAAGTCTCTCTGCATGCTCGTGGTAGGTAATAGATCCTCCCATATGTACGGGAAGACTCTCTCTCCCCTGTCCTCCACGTCTGTTAGTAGAATTACATTCTGAAATGATGTAAGTTCTTCTATCAGGTTCCTCAGCTCCAGGCTGGCAGCCGCCTCCTCATCCATATCGTTTACCCTTGATATCTTTGTCGCTATAGGGTTAATGGATGATGTAGGGGTAGTGGATAATGTAGCAGTAGGTATGGAAGATGATGCCTCATCTGTAAGTGTAGTAGCAAGAGGGGGAGAAGGTGATTTAGTTCCAGTTGCAGAATTTGATGCTTCACCTGAACGGTAAGTACCTCTGAATCATTGTCTAAACCTTGGTCGCATTATATTCCATTTTCTCTTTGGTGACATATTCAACCTGAAATTCATATTTGATTGAATTTTCTATAAATATAACAATTTGAATTTAATATTTTACACAATATATTGAAAAGAAAATAATTGATTTATTGAATATAATAGTCAATTACAAACACAAATTAATTGCTATCATCACTTAATTGTAAATCAAAATCATCTTCTTTTTCTAAAGAACTAGAATCAAAGTCAGGCTTCTCTTCACATCTTTGACCCTCGTCATCCTCTCCAGATAAAATTTCAACATATTTATTAGATGGATCGTTTAAAGGTTCATTATCATCATATGTGAAAGATAAATTAATTTCATAAACATCTTCCTAAAACGCTTCACATTCAATTTTTTGTTCTCCTTTTCCATGTGATTCAAAAATACCTCTAGGTTTAACTTTGCAAACGATCAACCAATCTGACTTATCTCATCGTAGTTGAGAAAAGGGACATAATACACTTGGATCACTTACATTGCCTACACGAAAGGTTCAAATTGTCTAAATCTTCTTTGCTTAGTGATTTCAACTGCATTGTACCAGCTATGCACTTTTGTACCAACATTTGGAGTTGGATTGAACCAGTCATACTTAAATATCACACTTCGCTTTATTAGAAATGCAGAGTACTCAATTTCAATTATCTCAATAATTTTATCATAATAATCCATCAATTCTCCCTATATGCAAACTCCACTATTTATTGTTGTCATGCTATGACCATAATATTCTGTATGATATTTGTATCTATTAACGAAATACACTAGATATAATTTAACAATTTGTAAAGGTCCCTTCACAAGATCCCATAAGAACTTGTTCTCTATTGGATTTTTTATGGCCTACATACAAGAAATTATCATATTAAACAGTTTAATGTCATTTGCACACTTAAATCTTACAATTTAATCATTTCAATATTTGTAAGTGAAAACTTACATATTTCTTGAACCATCGAGGGAAGTGTCTTCCAACTTCTTTATTAATATCATCCTGTTTTTTTCTAGTATTAGCTCGCGTAACAATTCCTCGTATAATCTAAAAACATTATTATGTATTTTAGTTATGAATAACAATTAATTTTAAAACTTAAATAATCAATTTTAACTTACTGCACGAAAGTTTGAGCCTCTTAATAGTTCAATAAAATGTAACCATGGGAAACCTCAATTTCTTCCTCTGTTAACATTCTTCTTATTGAACGTTCATATGTTCGTCCAGGATATGTGAAAATGGATAAGTTACCATCATCATCATTCATTCCTCCCCATCGTCATTACGAGAAACTTTTCTTTCTCTTGTGTGAACATGCGGCTCATAATAATGTGAACAAAATGTACTAGCTTCCTCTACTAAATAAGCATTACATATCAAATCTTCAACTTTAGTCTTGTTTTTGACATTTTTCTTCAAGTGACAAAAATATGAAAGTTTAGTTGTGAAAATATGTTGTTACTTCAATTATAATCATTTTTTTAATTCCTCTCAAATGGATACATCTATCGATATTGAACTGGATCGGTTAGTTTTGCCTCATGTGCTAAATGCACAAGTAGTGTTGGCTCCAAAAAAATTTTCTTGATGAATAAGCATGATTAGATTAATTTTGGGGTCTTGCTAGATTAAATTGTGTTGAAATTAATTAGCATGTAAATATGAGTGAGATTATATGACATAGTTTAAATGAATTAAAGTGTTATGGTGGTAAGATTGCATGAGGGGCATTATTGGAACATCACTTAAGTTACAAAATCTTAGGGCATTGAAGGAAAGGTATAAAAGGGGAGATAAAAATTTGTTGTCTTGCATTTGGAAGAAGTCAGAAACGTGAATGAGAAAAGAGAGAAGAGAGAGAAGCATGAAAAAAGAGAGAAAGAAGAGACAAGAAGGGAGGTCATCTAGGTTTCAATTTTTTTTAGTCTTCAAGAGAGATTTTGGGGTTGAGAAAGAAGGGAAAAAGGCAGAAGAAGATAAGAGCTTTCTTTGGAACCAAACATCTCTTCTTTTGGTGAAGATTTAAGATAAGAGCATTTTTAATTCTTCGGATTTTCGAAAGGGTTTTAGTTCATGAAGCTTAGAAAATGCATGGGTTTAGGTACTCTAGGATCAATTTTAGTAAATGTACTATGTAGATCTCTAATTTTGCATCCCCTTTTAAACTTGAGATTTTTGCCTAAATCAAGAAAGACAAGAAGAGTGAGAGCAGAGGCACATTCAAACAAGTTATAATCAAGGAATTCAAGGTGGGTTACATTTTTATAATTAAATAATAAGTCATCAATGTTTCTTTCAAGGAAAGAGAAATAAATGTTTTCAACTACTTTTAAAATGTGCATTCATTGTTCTTTAAATGCTTTGAGAAAGTGCTATATGTGTGTGTATGAGGTTTATGGATGAACTATAAAACAAAAATGGAAATAATTTTGAAAGGATATCAAGTTTAAGAAGTTAGGTTTCGAAAACGGGCCATTTGGGCAACAAGTTTCCAAGATGTGAGATGCATGATTATGTAGATTTGAGGTGGTCCCCTAAGTATGTCAAGTGCATGTCAAGTGCACTTTGATCAAAGGTTTCTCCCGCCTGCCCGCTAGTGGCATGGAGCTCCTTTATGGACCTTCCTAAGTTCACGGCTACACAAGACCCTTATGGGAATTGCGTAGTACGTTCTGTTTTGGATCTATCCAAACCATTATGATGTGCTTATATGTTTACAAATGTTGACAACTTTGATGATTGTTTAACTTATGCAAGTTGAGAAATTTATGTTGTATGGATTTTCATGAAAATTTATTATGATCATGAGGGTTTTAAAGGATTTTTGCCTGTTACCGATTATAAAACTGTTACTCACAAGCTTTAAGCTAACCCCCATTCCTCCCCATCTATAGGCGATGAACAAGATGTTGAGTAATCGAGTCGAGAGTCAAGGCATCACTCCAATTTGCATATTTTGTTCTTTTGAAGTTAGATCATGTAAAACAAGGCTGTAGTCACATTTTGAGAAGTTATTGTTCTTGTAAAGTTGGTATTTTTGGACTATGATGTAAGGTGGCTTGAAATGCCCACTAAAGCATTGTAAAAA
>JANIJH010000225.1:57060871-57070949 GCA_024520975.1 Erythroxylum areolatum
ATAAATCGTTGATATATATATATATATATATGTATGTATGTATGTATGTATGTATGCATAAGCAAGATACTATGGAAGGATGATAGGAATTATAACTTATCAGATGTAGTTGAACGTGATGAGACAAATGATTTGAGATTTGAGAGTTTAATGGAATCATTTTGGTAGCTGAATGGTTATGCGGAGAACATTCCAAGTTTGCGTAGTGTAAAATTTCAAGTCTTCTATAAGGGAAAAATTTATGTTCTGATTGTAGGGCAAAATTTGGATTGATCTAGGATGAATTTGACAAGTTGTCTTCATAAAAGTTGTCGCTTGTCTTTCTAGCTTTCCAACGCTATAAAGTATAAAATATTTGGATATCGGAATCAAAAGTTATGGTTCTTATAAGTGGAGATGCTTAGGAGTATAGGACGTATCGTTTGGTGATGACGTGTCGTCTGATGAGGACGCAACGTAACGTGATGTTTGGTGAGGACACTTCGTCTGGTGAAAATGTGTCGTCTAGTGAAGACGCTTCGTCTGGTGAGGACGCTTCGTCTAGTGGGGATGTATCGTCTAGTGGGGATGCTTCCTCTGGTGGGGACGTTTCGTCTAGTGAGGACGCTTCGTCTGGTGACGTCATATCGTCTGGTGAGCTGTTCATCTGATCCTATCTCCTAGTCATATTATTGACCCTATAGGCGATCGAATTTCACTTCGGAATATTCACAAAAGTTGTAGATCTAGAAGTCCTTTTTCAAACCGTCCAATAATGACCCCAAAGTGGGCCACTAGAGCAACGACTTCATCATAATCAACTCTAAATTTTTGAGTAAATCCTTTTGCCACAAGTCGAGCTTTGGACTTCTCCACTTCTCCTTTTGAATTTTTCTTCACTTTATAAATCCACTTTACTGCTATAGGTTGCTTCCCTCTTGGAAAATCTATCAATCGCTAAGTATCATTCTTTTTAATTGCTTTCATCTCTTTATCGTTAGCAAATCTCCATCTTTTGTCTTTGACAACTTCTTCAAACGTCATTGGTTTCGAATTTGCTAACAAACAAAACAGAGTAAAATCACTGATTTCGTTTATTACTTCATATATTTCTTCTAAACTCCGCATACTATGTGACCTCTAGGAGAAGCTTTGTGGAGATATAATCGTTTGAGTTTTTTGAACTTCACGTGGAGGAGTTTGCAGTGTAACATTAGTAACAATTTGATTCTGGGACTTATCTACATCAAAAAATTATCAAACAAATGAAGAAATTCATAATTTTCATCCTATGGTACATTCCACTCCCATGAGCCTTCTTTATCAAATTCAACATCTCTACTAATGATTGTTTTTCCATTCTGAAGATCGTAAAATTTATACCCTTTTTAATTTTCAGCATAGCCAACAAATATGAACTTTTGACTCTTATCATCCAACTTACTTCTTGTTTCATCAGGAACATGCATATAGCCAATACTTCCAAATACTCTTAAGTGCGAAATATTTGGCCTCCTTCCACTCCATGCTTCTTATAGATTCATTTGCATTAGACTCTTTGTGAGACTATGATTTTTCAAATACACCGCACATGCTACTTCTTCAACCTACCTTTAGCATCCTCTTACTCTTCAGCATATTACGAGCCATATCAAGAATAGTTCTATTTTTACGCTCCACAACTCCATTTTGCTGAGGTGATCTAGGAACTGTCAGAGAATGTTGAATACCAAGATACTCACATAATTGATTAAATTTATTCGACGTAAATTCACCTCCTTGATTAGTCCAAATTGCTTTAATTAGATAACCACTTTCATTCTCAAATAGAGCTTTAAATTTCTTAAACACTTCAATTGCTTTAGATTTTTCCTTCAAAAAATAAGCCCAAGCCTTACAAGTATAATCATCAATAAACAATAAAAAGTACTTGTTCTTTCCATATAAGCTCGGTGCGATAGGACTACATATATCAGTGTACACCAATTCGAGTGGTTGCGTAGCTCGAGATAGAGACTCCTTTGAAAAGCTCCTCCCAGACTGCTTACCATACATATGACCTTCACAAATTTGATCAGGATGACTTATAAAAGGCAAGCTATGTACCATCATTTTCTTATACAATAGCTCCAATCCACCGAAATTCTAGTGGCCCAGCCTAAGATGCCATAACCATGACGAATCATTTGTAGTAGCTTTTAAACATATGGGACTATCTTTATTGATCTTCAGTATGAACATCTTGCTATTCGACATTGTCATTTTTGCAATCAATCTTCCTTTGCCATTTCGCATGACCAATCCCCTCTTACTCATCTATATTTCATATCCTTTCTCCAAACGTTGTCCAATACTCAATATATTTGTTTTCAAAGAAGGAACATAATAAACATGAGATATAAAAATGATGATCTTCATTCTTCAATTTAATCAAAATTTCTCTTTTAACTTTGATTGGAACTTTAGTTTTATCACTAAAAGAAATATTGCCTTTAACAGATTTATCAAGACTACAAAATAAATCTTTATTACCACTCATATGATTGCTAGCTCCTGAGTTGAGATACCAAGACTCCTCACTCCTTTCTTTATCACCATTGCATGGTAATAACAATGCAAATGCTTCATCATCTTCTTCTTCAACCTCAACATAATTTGCATTTTCTTAAAATCCATCTGCATTCCGTTACATAGTGACCAAATATTTCGCAATTGTAACATTGTATATTGGATCTTTGACCATGACCTCATTGAAACGATCCACCTCTACCATGTCTTCTTGGATATTGTTGTTAAAAATCTGACTCTTCGTTGTCATTCAAATTATTTCTGCCTCCTCTGTCTCTTCCACGATTTCCATGATTTCAACCTCGACCACGGCCTCTGCCTCCTCGTCCTCTACTATGTCTTTGATGTTGATTGTCTTTTTTTCATTTAAATTCAACTTCGCCTACAACTCTTGAGCATTCGGTTCTTCTTTTTTCTTAAATCTCTCTTCATGGGCTTGTAACGAACATAAAAGGTGATCTATAGATATCAAATTCAAATCCTTTGATTCTTCAATGACAGTTACAATGTAATCAAAATTTAAAATTAGTAGCCGAAGAATTTTTTCAATCACTCGAACGTCTTCAATCGGCTCTCCATATCTCTTTAATCGATTCACAATAGTCAACACTCTGCCAAAATACTCCTCTATAGATTTAGAATCCTTCATCTTGAGATTTTCATAGTCACATCTCAAAGTTTGCAGGCGTACTTTAATTACTTTGTCTTTTCCTTTAAAACAATTACGTAAAATCTCCCACGCTTCTCTTGCCGTAGTTAAATAGACACCTTTTCGAACATATTTTAATCTAAGCATATATGAACAAGAGTGAGCGCTTGCTGATCCTTCTTTCTAGCTTTCTGTAGCTCTTCCTTTTCCGCTATCGTTAACAGATGATTGTAGCCTTTTTTTACAATATCCCACATATCTTGTGATTCTAGCAATGCTTTTATTCTGATACACCAGTTGTCATAATTCTCCTTATTAAGTTTCGGAAATTGAAATGTTAACATTCCATTCATCTTGGTTTTTACTGTAAAACACCTTCAAAATACAGTTTTTGGCGCTTCTGTATATCTTCTGGTGGTGGCTAAATGATAGCAATGTTCTTCTTTCATCTGGGAGGTTTTGAGTTCAAATCCTCTCTTATGCAGTTGAACTAAGAAACAATTTCTTCAACTACTTCATTCATGTCTTGTGTTGTGGAGATCTGCAGCCCAATGGTCAAGACGTGTTCCTTTACTTTAGGTCTTGTAGTCGAATCCCAGAAACCACACTACACATAAAAACTATTTTTCTGTTTTCCCTTCAAACGTCTTTGTTCTCTAGTCTCTCCAACTCACGATCTCTGAATCTCATGTCTTCCTCTCTGCGACTTGTCTTCTTCTTTCTCTATCTTCTGCTCTCTATGCCTATTATTCTAGTTGTTGCTAGTTTTAGTGTTCTGCATGAGAGGTGTTTGATAAAATGTCTCAAGGACATGGATGGTGGAAAACTAATTTCTAGCTTTGATACCACTTTGTTGGACAACAAAAAATACGAAAGAGACAAAAGAAACAGAGGAATAGAGGCTAAACAATCTTCTATATTATAAGGTAAATTGTTATCCCATAAAATATGAAATATGCCCATATAGATATAACCTTACAAAACTAATTCTTGATAAACTAAACTAGTACTATTTAACTTAAACAATGTAACTAGTAACTAATAACTCCAACTAGGACTTTAACAATCATAATTCAAGTTTATTATCTAACGGATTCTTACTCCTGCGTGGATAAGACCGTCGAGAGCAATCCTTCTTCCTCGAATTCTTATAAAGAAGTGGATGCTAAAGACCCAAAATTTGAACCCCCATCTCTGGGCCCTCTTACTGCTGATATAACCATAGAGAATAGGACCTTCCCCTTCAATTTGAACTCTCCCCCTAATTTGCCCAAGCTTTAATGGTTAACTTTTAGTCTCTTCAGAATTTTTTAAAAGTTATTATGTTTGTGTGCTTGTGACTTTTGAGTTGTAGTGTAATGGAGGGTTTTGATAAATTATTTATGCAATGGTCTTACTTGAGTTTGTACAAATGCTCTGATTTAAGAGGTTTAATCTTTAAATGTTGCTTAAATTGTGATTTTGGGAAGTTAAATGATTACGAGTGAGTTTGTTGTGCTAATTAGGGTCAAGTAAATGAATCTCTGGTTTTAAAAGGGAAATTATTTTCCATACTTGTGATAGTTAGGGAATTCAAGGAATTAATTGAACTCTTTTTTATTGCTTCTGTAATGTGATTGTTTTATTTTGAAGGGGGTTATAGAAATTGTCCTTGAATTTAAAAAAACTGATGATCATGTTTGCTATTCCTTTCATAATGTTGTTAGTGAAAGACATGCATGATTTAACTTTATAAATTTTCAAAAGGAAATGAATGGTATAGTGCCTGCTGTGTTCGTGTTCAAAATGTTTATGGCATATTGACTTATGCTGATATCCATTATCTTGTTAGGGTGCATTTTGTTTGTTGCAGTTTATCTAGTAGTGAAACTATTATTCTTACAAATATAATACTTGCAAAAAGCAAAGAAATAAAATTTATTGGAGTTGCAAAAGGAAGGGACCATGTTTTTAGCATAACTTTGCATTTTGAAAACATTTTTGTTCTCCTTAGTGGATGATAAATTTTCTTTAGATACATTGTCTAGTCTCATATTCATATAGACAAAAGGTTTCACTTTATGCTTTGAGCAGGATGTTTGTTTAAATCAGAGGAAAAAAAAATTGCAGCTTTTGTTTGGATTCTTGATGGTATGTTGATGGAACTTATCATTACAAGCTAATGCACAAATGCAATATAGATCAGCATGTTGCTAATAGTGACCTGAAAACACTAAATGTATCAGCCATTAAAGCGGAAGAGTCATGCAGCAGATCAAGTGAATTTAAGCATTGCTAAAGAAATTTGAAGAGATAAGACTTAAGGATTTCTTTGCATAAAATTCTTGTACTATTGTCCAAATTAACCAATCCATGCTGAAATTTGAATAGATCTTTTTCAGGAAATGACTACATTATAACAAATGTTTTCGAGTTTCCTTCTACACCAATAAAACCAATTCACAAATAATAGAACAACAGACTCATTATAGGCTGTTGTTATTCTACCAATAGACATAGACTGACAAGCTATAGGGAGTGTCTTTTTTCTAACTTGTTTTTATTGCCGCAACTGTTTCATTAAACAAGATTGACCTAGTTAACAACTCAGCACTTGATGAATGCTATAATTTTGAGTTATGATAACTTTATCATTACCAACAAATCTTAATCCAATCTAGTACCAAGAGAAATGATTGTTACGATTCATTTAAAATGTCTCAACCTGTTCTATATGTTACAAAGACAATCTATTACCTCGAATACTCCCAGCTGTATAAACGAAATTAGAGGAAACAAATCACTTAAGAATAAAGAAGGATGATTTGAAACAAGCAAAAATGCTCGCGTTTTACCCCCACCAACCCAAATAAGAGTAAGTAGACTGTTCCCCAATATCTCACTTTAATGATAGAAATTATAGCTGAAAACCAAAATGTCATAGATCCTTAACATGCTGGGGGCAAAAAGATGACATGTCCAAGCAAAGTGTCAGCAATCATGCCACAGAACTCTCATGCAAAAGGACGTATTGTCGGCTGCAAAAGCCCAGGATACTTTAAGTGCTCAAAAACTTGCAATTTTCAAAAGGTATATATGGAAAGATATGGTAGGATGTCACTCAAGGATCATCCACCTTCAATAATTGACTAGTAACAAACAAATCAAGTCCTCCATTATCGATCCATAACAATATTAGGACTCCTATTAAGGAAAAAAGCCAAGCCATCAACATAATATGGAATCTGAATGACCATAATATAGCAAATATGCAGAAATCAATAATACGAACAAGCACAAATAAGTACAGTAAATTCATGTACAATCATTCGTAGCAATCCCACTACAACTTCTCAATCGAAAATGTAAACACGATGCACATGTATGATTCTGCATATTTATCACTTAGCTCACAATATCAACTTGATGTAAGCAGGATATGGACATGTTTCTGACCATTAATGCATGTGTTTAGTGAGCACAGGCACATTGTTTGTGTACGCACTAATGATCATGTCAGCACTGTGTATTCAACTGACTTCAGCAAGCTGTAAAGCCAACATCTCCTACATGCAACAGAAGAAGGCCAAGGTACGAACCTTGTTAACACATTTATATAAAAAATGAGATGAAACTAAAATTTTTGGAATATGTGTGAAGGAAACTAAGAAAAAGATTAGCACGTAGGAGAACTAGATATTGTTTATGGCCAAACTATCTTAATTATAGGAAGGTGAGTGTCAAGGCAGGGAGGAAATTTAGATTTTTGTCAATGGTCAATATGTCTTAACTCTAGGATGATTTCATATCAACATTAAATTATAGCACAAATACTAAAGGAAGCAACAAATAAAACCGACAAAGATCACTACTTAACATGATTGGAACACAATGTGATACTGACTTTATGTACTCAGTAATTCTCAGAAAACACTCAAGTGCAATTTCATAAGAAAGAAAAGAGTACCAGAACGACCATCTAGTGTTTCAATTCTCAGATGATATGACCTAGAATATCAAGATCGAAATGCAGTAGAGAAAATCAGCTTATTGTTTTATATCTTGATAATAACAAAAGAAATGATAGAGCAAAATAGAGCATGCTCTGTTTAAAAAGGAGAACAAAATCAAACCAACAAGCTTATTATCTGCTACTACAAAATGTTGAAACAAATATTGAATTCCACCTAGAGCTTTTATAATTCGTCCAAGAAAGACCGGTTTTTCCTATATCATTACGTTGGTATTTTTAATGAATTTATAACACTAAAACATTTGGATTTTTCCCAATTGTAAAGTTTTGATCTTTTACACCAAACAACAAAAAAGTTTTAATCTTTAATCATGTGTCGATGTTTCTCTATTGGTGCTTTTTGTGACTTCAATTACTCGCTAATTGCTTAACATACAATTGATAATCTAGCCTCTCCAGTTGTAAAGTTTTGATCTTTTGCACAAACCAACTTTGATCCTCAATCAAGTATTGACGGTTCTTTGTATTGTTATAACTGTGAATTGATTTAGTGATGAAGCTAATTATCCCTTTGTTGTACTACTTTTAATGCTTTTTTTATTTTATTTGAGTTTAGTTGGAAGTTACAATAAGGGGATTCTCTTTGGATTGTGGTTTGATTAAGGACATCAATGTTTTGTGGAGGCCTAGTTATGAAAAGATAGTGAAGGAACCGATTTTGAATGATTAAAAACCCTCAATTTGTTGAACCTGTTTCCAGTTATCGTGATGCCTTGAGGACCCTACTAATGCAGAAATATGATGATGGGTGGTGGGATTTATAAGTTCAACGCTTAATGCAACAAAGTCTAGACGATGTTCTCAGGAAACACAGCAAACAGAACAAAAGTTAAACTTGGGAAGAAGTAGCTAAGTTTGTTTTACCTCACAGTAATGTAGGTACCACTGCAAATACACTTGATAATTTGAAGCAAGTACTATCGGAATGCTAGAACCCCAAACCGTCCCTTTCAGATAAGCAGCCACCAACTCAGAAGTTTTTTATCCTTTAAAGCACCTCTGTAGGCCTAATCATGGGGTAACATATCTATCTACACGTCTCCAACCACAATAAACGGAGAAGACCAAACAGTTTCCTCTATCGCAACACCTTGTTAATAACAGACAATAACATATTTCAATAACATGAGAACCAATCCCCTTGCAAGTTCAAAGTAATCCATTTTTTATTACACTCATCATTTTCTCGAGAAACCTTACAATCTACCAAACATAGCATTCTCTCAAAAGGAATCCTAATTGCAACCCCTGTGTAAACACCAAAATTGAGGAAACAAAGAAGGAAAGATTCGTACGTGAGCAATTAATGTAGAAAAAGCAACAATCTTTGACAAGAAGCGTATAACAGAAGCTGAAAAAGAAAGTAAGTGGGTGAGGGTAAAAATTTACGAGTATTGCACAGCCAACTAAAAGGACGCGAGAAGAAGTGGGATATAGTGACGAACAAATGGTTTCACAAAGGGATTGAAGGTTGCTTCTTTCACACGATAGTCACAGCTTGGCTTGAACTGAAGCTTAGCTTAAATAAACAGTAAACGCGCAACAACCTAAAAACGTAAGTAGAAAACAGAGGATAAGTTGTGAAAATTTGTACCCAAAAACGACCTTGTCCTTGCTTATGGGGCTGGAACAGAGGATGTGATTAGTTGTAAGACAACACGTGTAAAAAATATATAATTTAAGAACGCGGTCCCACGCTGCCATTTGATCTGATCTCCACTTGGAAATGGGGGATTCATATATATAATAAAATATTATAAATATATGTGATGTTACTGTTGACCTAGCAGGATGATTAAGGCGTCAGATTATTGTCAGTTTCTTGGTTAGTTTAGAGTTGAATTTTGATCTTTGTCAAACAGGTTTAATTTGTATTCTTTGAAATATCAGGGTTAAATTTGTCAGAGTATATAAAACTTCATGTTAAAAATGACTCTTTTGCCTTCAAATATAAAATATAAAATATAAAATAATATTTTTATATATGCTTGAATATACTAAAAAATATTTTATTTTAAGTTATATTTATACTATAATGTGATTTATAATTTTAATTTATAATATTTTACATATAATTAATTCACGAAATCAATGATTTGTTATTTTAGTTGAAATAATCTTCTCTAGTATTTTATTTATGATGAAATAGTTAATAATTGTTAGGATAATATTTAGACCAATAGATGTTAAGATTAATAATATTTATCCGTTCTAAGTTTGTTAGGATTCTTCTACTATAATTATACAATAATAAAAATCTATTATGAAGTTTATAAATGGGTACCCTAATTCGTTATAACTTATAAGTGTATTATAAGATTACTCCAGATATTTAAAAAATCCTTTCTTCTTTTTTCATTGTTCCTCTCCACATTCCGTTTTTTCTCTAATTTTATTACATTATTTATTTATTATTCATTACTATTAGCGGTATCAGATCCATAGCTATTAATAGCTTGTGCTAAGTTATAACTCCTATCTTGGAACGGAAAATTTTGGCAAACTACTATACATATAATCCTACCCTATAGATCTACAAAGGCTATTACACATGCCGAACTAAAGTTTAGTGACAATAAGTATTAAGTGTCGATCCTACAAGGACTATAATTACTAGTATTTACCATCTTTGTACTATCTATTCCAACAAATTATGGTGTTTATGATTAATTAAATTCAAAATTTAAATCATAAACTAAAATGAATCAACACAATTGACTAACTACAACAAAAATTAAACTAAGAAACAATCAAAGAAGTGTAGGAAAATCCCGAGAGGTACATCACATATATCAGGTGCGGAAAACAAAAATTTTTGTCGCCGGGACCTTCCCGAAGGCCAGGATCTATGTGTCGGTATGAAGACTCAA
>JANIJH010000225.1:57073204-57084565 GCA_024520975.1 Erythroxylum areolatum
GATTATGAGTAAAAGGGATGTTAGGATGGGTTTAGGATCCATTGGAGGGGTCTTGGAGAGTGGAAAATTTTGTTTCACCCGAAGGTTACACGGTCAGGTCGTGTAAAATCACACAGACCATGCATTCCTGATGCTGAAAAACTGTCAGACCCGAAAGTTACACGGTCTACCCGTGTTGGATGACACGGTCCATGTTTTGACCCTCAAAATGACAAAATATCATTTCAAGTTTTTTACAAAAGTTGTAGATCTAGAAGTACTCTTCGCAATCATCTAAAGAAAACCTTAATCCGACATGTCTAGTGAAAGTTATACGAATTGTCCCGAGATAGCTTCAACATGATTAAGAACATGAGCGTGGTTGATTCTTTTGGCCATAACTTCATGATCCGACCTCTGAATGGAGTGATTCTTAAAGCAATAGATTCATAAGATGTTTATATATCTTTAAATATAAATTTATAGCCATTGGTGATGAATTCAAAAATATTAATGGAAATAAAATGAGGGACCAGTTGGAAGAGCATGACAAGGTTATGAACACACTTTAGATTTTTAAGAATATCTTGATCTATAAAACTCTGATTGAGTTGGTTATTGCTCAAAAATAAACTACAGACATAGAGATACAATTGTCTTGAAGGAGTAAATTTGTAATTCGAGTTTAGTGTTTCCCAAAATCTGTTCTGAAATAGGAAAAATGAGTTTGATTTTCGTGAATCCGTTGTGTGGGCTCGCCCTTGTGGGTTAAGATGTTAAGAGAATGAGAGGGAAATGTTGATGGCTAAAAAGATTCCATGGTTATTGTAAAAGATTTGTAGAGGGCTTCTCTATGAAAGCAGCCCCACTTGCCAAATTGACAAGAAAGAGTCAGAAGTTTAGGTGGACAGAGGAATGCCATAAGAGCTTTGAGGAATTGAAGAATCGGCTCACAGATGCACCAATTTGACCTTGCCTTCTAGTAGTGATGGGTATATAGTATATAGTGATGCTTCAAGGAAGGAACTGGGGTGTGTGTTGATGCAAGGAGATAAGGTGATTGCCTATGCTTCTAGGCAATTAAAACCCTATGAGATGAATTATCCTATGCATGACTTGAAGTTAGCCGTCATAATTTTTGCAATGAAAATATGGAGACATTACTTATATAGAGTCACCACCAAGATATTTATATACCATAAGAGTTTTAAATATTTGATGAGCCAAAAAGAGTTAAATCTAAGGTAAAGAAGGTGGTTAGAACTACTGAAGGGTTATAATTTGATGATAGACTACCGACCGGGGAAAGCTAATGTAGTATGATACACTCATATTTTCATATATCTTTAGGATTTAATTCAGAGTCATTTACATTAATTTTGCATTCATCTATAGCCGGTTTATCATGTTTTAGCATTATTCGAGTTTCACTGACGTAAAATGCATAAATGAAACAAATAGACTTGAATTGCACTATTTTTGGATTTCTGAACAGACTTGACCTCTAGTCATTGTGAGATTTTTATCTCCAAATTGGTTCAGCCAAAAATTCTGAAATTTCATACTTAAATTCTAGAATCATTGAAGGATTTTTTGGGACCAATTACATATTTTTCGGAGCTGAAATTCAGGAGAAATAAATTCCCAAACTTGTGTTAGATTTTTGGATCTCCAGAATGACCTTTCAACAAAGTTTCAATCATAACTTTTGACTCAGATGGTGAAATTCAGTGATTCAAGTCTCAGATTAAAGCTAACTTACAGAAAAAGCTACTGATAAAATTTGAACTCCAAATTCGTCACTGTTTGGTTTTTATTCATTGACGAAATTGAGCCTGAAAATTTGGCAGGAATGTGTTTCATTGTATGTCTCTAAATTAGGTAGCCACCTTATCAGTGTGTGGGTTATAAAAACTGACCTTTTTCTCTAGGTATAGGGCAGCCTCTTCTAGGTTTTTCTCTAAACTCCTAGCCGAAATTCTTCTTCTCTTCTTTTCTATTTTAGACGCAAATTCCTTGGAGAATTGGGTAGTAGATTCGTTTTACAAGGTATGTGTAGCTAAGTTTTTATTTCAATTGTAAAGGGTAATACCCTTCAAACCTATATTAATTCATGAGGATTTAATCTTAATCAATTCTTGTGTTCATGATTTGCAAACATATGTTTGAATTCTGATCCTTTCATGGTTAATCTGAACTCGTAAATCTTAAAATCCGGACTTAAGGTTTATAAGGGATTTTTGGACGCTATTTGATTAATTTATGGTAGTAGCTGCCAAATTAATTGATTTATAGCTAGGTTGTTGATATTAATTGTCAAACCTAATATGAGAGAATTCAAACTTTGTCTTAAACTAATGATAATAGTTGTCAAAGTTTTCAAGGCAAGATCATTAAATCGACTATAGTAACGCTCGTACGTGACATAAGTGGATTAGTAGTTATGAATCCTATGATTGTTTGCGAAGATTTGTTTTCTTAGTAGTTAAGAAGCATAAAAACAGTAAGTTGGTGATCCATGATTACGTAAACACAGTACACAAATAATTCCTAGATTCCAATGAATGAATTAATTGGTTTCGTTGGCGAAATCCTTTGCAATTGAAGTTTCCGTAATTCTATTTTTTTATCATAATCTTTCAATTCTGGTTTCTTTCGAATTTTGATTTAGAACTTGTTTAATTTCATGTTCTTTAATTCTAAATTGTCGAGATCAAACCCCCCTAATCAGTTATTTTCGTGCATTGGTTTGAGATCAATTTAGTTGATTTTGTTTGGTTCGCATTAGATTATCTTTTAATTTCTGTTTTCCATTAACTGTTTCTGTTTTTTTTTTTTGGTTTAGTTAGTAGTTTGCATTCGATACTTAATCATTTAGGTTAGATTGCATTTTAGATGTTAAATTTTTGTTTCGTTCATGTTTTGTTGGTTTTTGTGAAAGAAATTTCGTTGACAAGTTTGACGATAGTTAGCATTCCATTATCAAATCTTCGAAGGAACGATCCCTACTCTTATATGCTACTTGTTATTCGTGTAGGGTTAATTTGCAAGGATAACGACACCTTGTCAAGTTCACATAAGTTTAGTGATAATATGACTAAATCAAGTAATTTAAGTTACTCAATTCAAAGTCTACATAAATGGTTTCCTTTGTTATAAAAATACATATGAATTATGATTCTATTAAATATGTTATGATTCTATTAGTTGTTGTGGATATGGCAATTGCTTCGTTGAAGAATAGATTTGAACAATTAACAGCATTTGATAAAATTTTTGAATTCTTATTTGATTCAAAGAAGTTGAGGTCATTGGATGATAAAGAATTAAAAGAATGTTGCATTCATTTTACAACGACCTTTTCTCAGATAATGTGTCAAATGTGGATTTAGATTATATTTTCTAAATTAAAAGTGTTGCAAATGACTTTGCCACATGAGTTAATGTCATCAATTAAAATTTTAGAATTTGTTAAAGCAGCAGATTATTATCCAAATGTTTCAATTGCTTATCGAATTATATTGATTATACCTATGATTGAAGCATCAACTGAGAGAATTTTTCAAAGTTAAAATTATTAAAAACCTACTTGAAGTCATCAATGTTACAAGAAAGGCTAAATAGTTTAGCTATATTATGTATTGAGAAGAATATATTAGACAATATTAATTTTGATAATATTATTAATTATTTTGTATTTAGAAATATACGGAGAAATTCTTTTTCATAAATTGAGTCATTTATGTTTCACACAAACATATAAAAACTTTAAGTTTACCTGTTTGTATATTGTCAATTTATTGGGACCCTTTTTTTAATTTCGTTCAAGGTCTCTAAAACGATAAAAACGACCCTGGGTACCTTTCGCCTGACCTTGGAGGTTCTTTGCTTAACTTAATGGAGGAAGATGGATACGATGAAGGAGGGGGTGAAAATGTCAAAGCCAAAATGAGGTCCATAAAAGGCATCGCACTAGAGTGCGACATTATCTCAAAGCGGAAACAGCTAGCCTAAAAAGAGGATAAGCTTGAAAAATAGTAACAAAAGTGAGAAAAAGAAAAGGCAGGAAGCTAAAGTTATAAAAGAAGGACTAAAATGCCCTTAAGAAGGTGGGGGACTAGAATGACTAGAACAAACAGAATGAGAATTATAGATGAGAGGAAAAAAGGAAAGAAAGAGGGATAAAGGAGTCGAGGAGATGAGAGAAGGAAAGCCTAACAAGAGTTCGAAACAAAGAAAATTTATCAAGGTATTTCGAAGATAATGAAGAGAGCATGGTTGACACATTATTAAGTATGTTGTAGGCTTCTTCTCAAAAGAAAAAAGAATATTGTAGGCTTATTTGCAAAATGAAAAAAAAAAAAGAATACATTTGAACCTTTCATCAAAATTAGACGCGCTATACTTCCCGAAAATTTTTTTGGTAAGCCGTTTTTTACAGAAATACCCATCTCGATTTATTTGTTTTAAGTTCACGTCTTGTTAAATTAAAGATTGGGTTCAAATTGACACTATTAGATAAATTAAAGATTTATTTGGTAAAAAGAATTTATCAACGAAATAATAAGTATTGTTTTCCTCGTACGTAAGAGTAATGAAAGTCAATTAGACACTTGATAATTGAATATGCACCTTTGACTACGATATCAGACTTTGAAGGGTTGATTGATACGTATTTCGTAGATGTATGCAATTCACTGACAGGACTGAGCTAGGGCATCTAATAATTCCTCCAAATGCTTCCAAGTAAATATAACTGTTGTTGGGAGGAGTGATTCTCGATGCTTATGACAAACAAAACTACGGCAGACTAATCCTTTTCATCTTGTAACTAACTTAACAGACTAGAAGATTTTATATATCAGAAACCTAACGCAGTACAGGTTTATGTTTCCCGCGAAGTGGAAACATAACAGGCTGTTCATATTGTAAATTAATTTGTATTGTAGATCCACCGGCCCATATAAATAGGCCCCCCTAGTTGTCCAGGACTGGTTTGCTTGCTCAACCAAGTCTGCTCTTCTTCCGCTTTTCGAACTTAAACAAGACACAAAATACATACATTTCCCCTAATCCCAACTGAAATTTCGATACAACGGCAGATAATTCAACAATATCAACTTAAATGGACTACACAAGTCCACACTTTACATATGCAACTGAAATAACAAACTTACCCCGAATCAAATTTTGTGTCCTGGGGCTGGCTTCCATCTCAACCATGTAAAGATACAGAAACAGAGGCCTAAAAAAAAGCGAGGAAATGAAATAAATAAGAAAGCTAGCTAGCCGTACCTACGTTAGATTTTTGTCATTTTTTTACTGTCCGTAGCATCATTGTCAATGTCCTTCAATTACTCCATCATGGATGAAGTTGTTGAACAAAATTAAACCTCACCCATCTGAGACATGCTCTATTGTGCTTCTGTGAGCACACTGGTTTAGATTATACTGATCAAAATGAGACCTGTCACGCTAGGCCAACAATGGTTCTCCTTGTGATACTCTTAGCTTCCTTTTAGAATATAGAGTGAAGACAACTGTGGTGGCCACACTAGCACAGAAACCAATAACATTAAAGATAATCTGTGAAGCTGAAAGAGCATGGTGGTCATCTGAAGCATCCGCCAAGGCCTGTATAAGTATCCCGCTGCAATAAATGGAAGAAATATACAACCTCAGTACCACATCAAAAGGATTATACTAATAAATAGAACCAGTTTCTGCATTTTATGCAAAGAAAGGACAAAATCACTAAAGCCATTTTTAGAGAAAAAGAAGGAACAGGGAATACAAGAATAGAACAGAGACATTAATCAAAGAACTGTCTGCTTCCGAAGGAATAGGAACCAAAGAGACATTATTCTTGAAGTTGATGACTTTTATGCTACCTTTGCTCAATAAACCATCCTCTGGCTGTTGAAAGCCCAATTGGTACTCTAATAGGAACAACTGCGAACGAAAGTACCTCAACTTCATGTAACAGGTGAGGCTAGAGGTTAGAACAACGAACAGGTGCCAACGAAATAACTTGTATTTGGAACAAATTACATCGTCCCCGAGTAGTCAAAAGAACAATTTCTCCGTTAAGTGTAAGATGTAGGCACACAAATTCATTAAAAGAACATAAATGAGAAAATGTTTTAGTACAATTCAGAAACGTATGTATGTTGATTTACTTTGGGTCTTATATAGCTTTACCATATCTTGATTACTGACTACAATATTTAAGTGGGGATTCTGACCAACAGTTTCTAAAGGCAACGACACAAATTCAGACTCCTCTCATCAAATCCAGTTGTGTCTTTACAGTCAATACCTAGAGGTTGTGCCTTTACAGCCAATACCTAGAGGTCTTAACTCTTAAATAAATTGCCTCCTATTATAATTTGTAAGAGACCACATATATGATTGCCAGTTTTTATCTTTGTGTTTGTCACATTCAAGATATTCCTGATAAACCAATTGTAAACATCTTCCGAAGCTTATGAATTCATCAATAACTTGATGAATAATCACTAGCAAAATCTTTTAAGCCCCAAACCCAGATGTAAACCTAGATCTAACACATGAATAACTTTAAAAGGATTGGAAGACAGCAACTAAACAATTACAAATTAGAATTAGAATTTTGAATTTCCTAACATTGCAAGTGATGGTAGCTTTAATTGCTTACTCCAAGGCATGTATTTCTAGTAAAACAGCACAAACAGTCAGTAAAAATAATCAATAGGAAAGATCTATCGCCATCTTAATCACACGACTTTTCCTCTTTATCCCATTTTCTCACATCATTTATCACCTAAATAGCTGGTGGTGTTTTGATTTCCATTCTCTCATAATTTTCTGGATGTATGTCTCCTAATTGAAATTTCAGTTCGCTCTTTCATTTGTGTAATAGGTTTGGACCAGACAGATCCACACACATTAAGGTGAAAGAAATAAGAAATATCTGAAAGGGAAGGGATACAGAAATAGCTCTTACGTATATATTGCAAGAAAAACCTCTGGCACCATTCCAACCAATGACCCCAAGATGTAAGGACCATACTTCACATTTGTTGCCACAGCACAGTAATTGTACAAAATATATGGAAACGGAGAAATCCTTATCAAAGTAACACTTTGAAACTGGTGAAACCAGTTTCCCTCGCCAGCTGCTCTCAATATAGCAGCTTTCTTTGGATATTTTTCCAACCAACCCTGCATCAAAAATGTTTGATGACATCTGTCAAGAATAGTGAAGAAGAAAAGAGAGTACAAAAACTTGATATCTTCACATAGGCATACTTGAATTTTTTGAAGGAACAGAGAACCAATAAAAAAAGGAAGTGATACTCCCACAGCTGCTGCCGACATAATTAATAGAAAACCAAAGCCGTAACCGAAGGTCATTCCAACAACCCACATAGAAGGTGTAGAAGGCAAAAGCAGAGCAGGGAATAATGCCACAGATGTAAAGAGGAGAATGGCCAGCACTGGAGTACTAAATGTCGCTGTCTCCCAATTTATGATAGGAATAATCTCCTGAAAATGCAAGTCAGAAACAGAACATTCTTAAATAGGCTTGCACATATCAATAGCATATCTGCTGGTCCAGAGTATAACAACAAATTATATGGTTAGTTTTGCTAATGATTACCATTAGGATGGGGATATGCAGAAACATGATTGCAACCTAGTTAAATTACATGCATAAAATTCCATGTGCTACAATGGAATGATTAATGATATTAGGAAAACAAAGCACACAAAGAAGAAGAAAAAAAAGTAGTACACAAAGCAGAAGAGCCCTATAAAAATCTAAAGCCAGATGAAGACTGAGCATAAAAGCATACAACATACATCCTCATTAAAACATTCATCTATTAACTAGCAATCCCATTCTTCACCATTAACCAAAAAGATTAACAATCAAGACTAAAATTATCACTCTTGAAAGCATTGCTGCATTATAAACTGGTCATTTACAAAAGGAATATATCACCTCAATGTTCTGCAAAGATCACAAGGAAGATTTTAAAGGCCAATCCATGGTGAGGCTCATCATATATCATAAAACAAGAAGGCGGTGCAACCATGCTTCTATTAACGCTATCATGACCCAAAAACTCGAATTAGTATACATAAGATTGACCTCCAATAATGTGACCGTGCATAAGCTAAGAAAGTTACATGAGAAGTCCCTAATCTCTTTTCCACTTTAAAGATTAGCACGGGATTCAGTTGCTCAAACCAAGCCCCGTTCAGGAATTAAGGAATGACACAATGCAGGTAGAAGCACCATATACAGGATAGCTCACAAGAAGAGTATCATTGCATATGAGACAACTCCAAGCATCAAATCAACAACGCCAGAAAAACTCATAAGTTTACATTTACGCCCATTTTAAAGCTAGTCCTAAATTTTAATTATTGGAACAAGTAAAAAGAATAACCAGATCCACTCCAATGGAATCATAAAATAAACAGCAAAAAGAAAAGGAAAAAACACAACTAACACTAGAAAAATAACAAGAAAAAAGGGGATAAAGACTAATTGAGCATAATTACCCCCAGTAACATGCAATCCAGCATTAAAAGAATCAAAAGTAAAGTGTCCAAAGAAAAAATATGACAAAAACCCACTAAAGCTTAGTAATTCATAAGCAAATAAAAATTAAATATGAAGCTTTTTAACCCATTTAAGAAAATCCCCAACTTCAAGCTTCCAAGCATCCAACAAAAATCTTGATAAAAAATAACACTAAACCCAAATTGCAGATGGCCATAGTTGTAACTACAAGTACATCACATGATAAGAAAAACCAACCTTATCCATGAAATATGGGGCAACCCACTTGAGAAAAACTGCGGCCAAGAGCCCCAAACAAGTGACCAACAGAGCCAATTTGAACCAATACCAAACCACACACCCTCTCCATCTCCAACAAAAGATACTAGACCCTTCCCTAACCTGAACCCCATTAAACGCCTCATCCACTTTATGATTCCTCAATTTCACATAATTTCCTTTTCCATCATCTTCCTTATCTCTCATCATCAACGCCTGAACCTGGTCGTAATCCTCCTGATAAGTCATTGATCAGCACACCCCACAGAACCAATAAAGTTTCCAACTTTCTGCCTTGTTCCTGAGAAAGCTGGGAAATTAGATAATCCCAATTCGCTACAAAGAAATGGGTACTGGAATATGAAGAGGAAAGACCGTCTATGAAGTAATTAGTAAGCAAACAAATTTCGGTTCCTAAGCCAACTTCCGAGGCCTTCCTCCTGTGCTGCCAATTTCCGCTTTTCCCTTTTTCTGGGATGTTGTAATTTACGATTCAGCCAAACGCATGTACTACATGTCGCGACCTCTCCGTTAATTAGCGTCGTATTGTGGGAGAGGATGAGCCGTGACTTAACGTTACGGAAAGTAATAAAGCAACTGAAGGGAACGATTTGGGTGGGATTTTTGTATAACGTTAGAGCCGAATCCGATGGCCAGCATATTTGTATGTTTCGTTTCGAGGATTTGGCCAGGTGAGACCGGTAGTTAGGGTCCAATTATAAACACAACTATTACAATCTTATGTTTCAAATGTAATTTCTTTTTATAAAAAGGTCAAATTAGATTCTAACAATTTTACCAAATTTTAATTAAAATTTAAAATTTTAACATGTTCAAAAAGAATTTTTAACGTTTTATAGACTTTAAATTTGAGCATTAACTTATTTGTTAAATGTGTATATTATGTAGCAATTGAAGTTAAAAAAAAAAACTCTTTTTTCTCTCTCCTTTGCCCTCCCTAACTTCTCTCCTAGTCATTTCTTCTATTCTCCCTTAAAATGATTTGTGTTTTTTTTTGACCCGTCATGTTTCTGCCTACCATCATTGGCGGTGATGCCTACCTCACCAGTGATATCCCTCTTAGCATTTGGGTTAATTTCACTCGTATCGTCAATGACCTCTTCTTCTTCATTCATGTCTTCTTCAAGTTTCACACAATTTTTATTGACTTCTAGTTCTCGCGTGTTTTTGCAAAGGACAAATGGTCATAGACCCAAATGTCATTTTCATTTCACACTTCATATATGACTTTGTTATTGATGTCTCCTCCAATACATTCTTAGATTTATTATCATGTTCTTTCTAAACGATGGAATTGTGAAATGTAAGATTGTAATAGTTATGTTCTTAAATGAACCCTAATGTTTTCACCAAAATTTAATTTAAACTCGAATATTTGACACGAAAACTTTAATATTTTATAAACTTTAAATTTGACCATCAACTTAACTTATCTGATAATCTTCCGTTGTTGAAGCATATGTAGCACTTTTTATGGGTTCTTTGTTAAATTTATATATTATGTAACAATTGAAGTCCAAAATTAAAAAATAAACTCTTTCTTCCTCTCTGCTCTCCTCTCCTCTCTCTCTCTCTTTCTCTCTCTTTAACTTCTCTATCTGTCATTTCTTCTATTTTTCCTTAAAAATGATTGTGTTATTTTTGAACCCTCTCTATTTTTACCTTCCCATCATTGGCACTAATGCCTACGAATGACTTTTGTTGACTCCCAGTTCTCACAATTTTAGACAAAGGATAATTGGTAATGGGCCCAAGAGCCATTGCCATTCAATACCTCAATTCTGACTTTGTTCTTGATGTCTCCCCCAAATCATTCATCATTTATTGTCATGTTCCTTTTAAACAATGAATTGTGAAATGTAAGATTGCAATAGTTATGTAATAGTTATGCTTTTTGATACGTTCAAAAGGGACCTTAACATTTTATAAACATTAAATTTGAACATCAACTTAACTTATCTGTTAAACTTTCGTGAAAGGCACATGTGACACTTTTTTTGTGGGTCCTTTATTAAATTTGTATTTTACGAGGCAATTGAAGTCCAAAAAAAAAAACTTTTTGTATATCTCCTTTCCCCTCTCTCTCTCTCCCTCCCTTTCTTTCTCTTTATGTTCTTTATTTATCGCTTCTTCTATTCTTTCTTAAAATGATTGTGTTTTTTTAACCCTCTCTATTTCTACCTTCCCATCATTGGCTCTGGTGCCTACCTCACCAATTACATCCATCTTAGCATTTGGGTCAACTTCACTCATACCATCACTAACCTCTTCTTCTTTCACTCCCTTATCAAGTTTCACAAAAATTTTGTTGACTCCCAGTTCTCGTATTTTTAACAAAGGAAAACTAGTCATGGACCCAAAATCCATTGCCATTCGATACCTCAAATGTGACTTTGTTCTTAATGTATCCCCCAGTGCATTCCTAGATTTGTTTTCACGTTCCTTTTAAATTGTAACATCCCATCACCGGTGGGAAGGATAAAATGGTAAAGTTGGATCGGATTGTGAGTGGGTGTGCCATACATACA
>JANIJH010000225.1:57115916-57137489 GCA_024520975.1 Erythroxylum areolatum
GTCCTCCATCTGCGGATGGGCCGTGAAGCGTGAGCTGGGCTTGGAGTAGATATGAGACTGATCTTTAAATAATAGACCGATCGGCCCTTGGGTTGTTATGTCTGGATTCGGGCCTAGCACGACTGGCCCGACCAAACTTTATATTCCATAAGCATATTTGCAAGAAAATAAAGGTCAATGTAATCGACAAAACAAAAGCATAGGGAGACCATCTAGAAAACTTACTAGAGTTATTTAAGATATCGAAAAGATATGGCATGAATCTCAATCTCGAGAAGTTCATGTTTGAAACTTCTAGTAGAAAATTTTTAAGTTTTATAGTAAGTTAAAGAGGCATCATAAAAGATTTACATTGTAATGAAAATAAGATCAACACAGACACTAAAAGAATCTCAAAATCTCATAGGTAAAATAACAAGTTTATCTCATTTTTTTTTATCTAGGTTGATCAATAAATACATTTCATTTTTCAAGTCAAATGTTCAAATAAACAATGAATGTTAATATGCTTTTGAAAATCTAAAGATATATTTATAAAGCGTACCTCTTATAACTACTCCTTAAATCAATAAAGGCATTTATCTATATATCTTTATGTCCCTAAAACTACTCAGTTTAATGGTAGTATAGGAAGATAGACAACAAAAAAACTATATACCATGTGAACAAAATCATTCAAAGCTTAGTTACACATAAATGTAGAAGGCAATGCCTATTATCATCATGTTTGAAAGAAAAATAAAGCCTTAGTTCTAGGCTCATTCTATCATTATAGTGACAAATATGTCATTGACAAGTGTTACAAAAACCCAAATAGTAACAAATATGTCACTGACAAGCATTACAAAAACCTAAAATGTCGTATAAATTGTAAAGTGGTTAGTAAAGCTTATAAATTTGACATTAGTTTGATACTACAAATGCCAACAAAGTCTTAATTAGGAATTGATTTTATGGTTAAATACACCATTCATACTAATGGCTTAAACTTAAATGAACATTTCATAAAATAAGCACCCGTTTGAATTATATATATTAATAAAGCATCTAGTATCATTCACTAAGAGTCACATGAGATTTAGGTAAGATATAGTTAGAAGCAAAAATTTTAAGCAATAAACATGAATTAGTACAAGGCTTTAATTTACAAAATAAAAATTATAAAATACCTAAGGATCTTAATTATGGTAGTCAAATCTAACTTTTAACTTGTGGTAAATTAGTTGAATGGGTCTTATATGTCCAAAGAGGAGACGATGTGGAAATGTCCTAAGAAGAGGCGATATGGAAACACTTCTCCTTATGTTAAATGATGAAAGAAATTTGAGTTCAAATTGAGCACATCCATAAAAAGTAAAACAACCTAATCGACCATTTACCTAAGTTAGGGGGAAAAGGAACAGGTTATTAAGGATTTATCTTAGAAAATAGCAAAATTAGCATATGAAGAAAGATTTTAGGCCCACATGTAAAGTTGACAATAAATTGGAGGACCTTAGTAAAGTACTACATATAAATTCAAATTTATCATCATGTTTTAAAGTTGAAATTGAATTAAGAAATTGAAGGAAGCTTAAGACTTTACAGAGTCAACAAAGAGGACTCATCCTCTAGACAAGGAAGATATAAGGAACAAAACAAAGTTCAAGTTAACCAAAGAGCCTTTAAAAAATAACAGGGAAAAATCCTAAGCTAACAACACTTGTAGAGAGATAGGTAGCTTAGCGAGCTACTTTAGTTAAAGATCAGGTAGCTTAGTAAGTTGCTTCAGGTAGGGAATCAGGGAGGTCCCAACTGGATCTTGATAGAGAGCTTGCTTTGTCAAATTCTTTAAAAGCAATCGTAGTCTCTTTAATCCAAATTAGTGTATTGGAGATAAATGTGGAATTATCCAGAGATTTTTGTTAGTGAATTATTCAATTCCTTTCTCGTTATAAAGTATAAATGCTACAACTTAGAGAAATTTTGAATAAATTAGTCACCTACCATTAGTTTCGGTTGATTCTTTACTAGTCCATTACTCTTGGTAAATATTTTTCGAAATAGATGCAACCAAACAGTTAAAAGATTGAGTACAATAAAGTTTATATGAATTGACATTAAAAAACAAAAGATTCATAGATTCATAGAGAGACTTACAAACCTGACACATGAGGTTTAAATACCTTTTGAGTCTATCTTTAATTTTTAATCTAGTTATATAATTTTGACAGATTTTTTCGAATATTCTTGTTAAATATTTTCCTATAAAGGTGGATAACAATTAATTCCATTTTTTTGGTTTTCAATTACTTATCGATTAAGATACGTAAATTTGATATGGATAATAACTTGGCCTGATAAATGATCTTGATTAATGGGTTGAAGTTCAAGAGGAAAATAGACCCCGATCAACATGGATTAGACCTATATCGGGCTTGTGTTAGAGAAGCTCAATAAGAGAGCTATATATATAGGTTAAAGTCTACTATTGTAATGGGAGCTATTATTAGAGATGAACTCCCAACGAGAACCCAAAAATTTTGAGCCAACAAGGTTTAAATTTTTTTTTTTTGGTTTCAAGAAGACCTATGAGAATAGGTTTCTTATCCTTCACCATCTCTTTCACCAAGGACTTTTTAGGAGGGTCATTAAGCCCTCTAGTGTTCCAAATTAGTACTACCATTTAAGGGGGAGCCCCCTTTGTGTTTGTTGATAAATTTCTCTTTCTTCGTAGCTGATCGTCTTCTGAAAGTGTTGGATTGTACTTTAACATCCTCAAATTTTGAAATGGAGGTAGTGACTGAATGATTGTTGTTGTCCTCTGTGGTACTCCCCAAAATTATCTTAGAGTTCCCCATATTAGAGTTATCACTAGGAGAAACTTCAGGATTCACCCATACCTCATCATTGCATTCTGAAGCTTCTTCAATTCTGATACTCTCTAGCTTAATTGGTGAAGAGTTTAGCACATTCTCATTCAAGGTAGGCTCATCTCAAACTTTAGTATTTTCGATTTCTGAGTGAACAACTTCATTTAGTTTCCTTATACAATTTGAAGTTGATAAGCTAGCAGTATTAGTGTCCACTACTTGCCGAGCTTCTATTGTATTCTCTTGGCTAATGGAGGGCTCACTAATGTCAACTATCATAAGTTTTTCATGCCACCCCGTTTAGTAGAGTCATTAGGCTTCCATGGGTAGGTAATATGGACCTCTGCCTTCTTTAATTCACCAGTCTCACCTAGTTTTAAGATAGATAATCTGTCAGGAAGGGAAGAATTCCTATGAATTTCAATATACAGCTTGACATATCAGATGCACTCCATTGTGGCAATTTGTGTGTCCATGCAAATAGGTTTCCTTAGGGAGCTCACTAAGAAACTTAACCCCTCAATAGTCTATAGTTCCATTAGGAGATTGTGGAAATGCACCCACATTGGCAGTACCTTAATCCCTCCCCTATCAAGCTCCATTTTAGGATGCCACTGTCGAAGAAAAAGGGGCTGGTCACTAATGTGCCAGGCACTCTATTCCACTATCTCTGCAAGAACAAATTCATCATTGAACTTAAATAAAATTGTGCCATCTTCACAAAGCACGAATTTATCGAGCCCTTTCCTTCCCCATCAATCTTTTTTCCTAAGCATTCACAATCGAAAATGCAGATCTCTTGGACCAAAAGAAACCAATGAATGCAGTAGACCATGCTTTGGAACCAACCCTTAGCAATGCAATAGGGGGAACAACACCATCTTTGACCACATTTTGATAATGTTTTAGGGTACTTTTATTGTGCAAAGTGTGGATTTTATTTTTCTAAGCTCCAACTGGGCGAGGGTTCACAGATTGTTTGGCACCTATCACAAAATTCCTAGTAGATTTTTCACCAGATTTCGCAAGAAGCTCTTTGGAGAGAGTTGGGAAATCCTCCTTTAAGATGGAAGGTTCTCCTTCTTTCATTATCAAGTGGAAGGCCTTCCTTTGAGGCAAGAACCGCAGCCACAAAAGAGAAAGTTACTATAGATTAATTTTAATTATAATTAATCTACAGTTGTTGCCTATACAGTGCAATAGGCAACAACTCTGCCACTGCTCCTCTTCACGCTTCTGTTGTACTCTGGATCCTTTGTTGCACTTAGTGATAGTGCAAACGAGTGGGTTGTGAGGGAACTTGCGTCATCTGTGAGGGAAATTGTGTCGTCGATGAGTTGCATGTGATCGTCTCAATGGCAACAGTGATCGACAGGCGAGGTGCAGTTGTGTGGCGATGGCAGTTGCTATTGCGGTGAGTCGCGTGTGATCGTCAAGCTGCTTCTCTCGATTGTCGGGCTCAACATGCAGTAAAATTTATTTGTTAAATGAATGGTCAATTGAATTTTATTTTTAATTAAAAATATATATTTTATTTATTGAAAATTTGATGACCATATTAACGTAAATGAGTCCAATTTATGTGTTGGTCTAGGTCAGCAATGTTACAAACAAAATTGTAATTTTTAACAAATTAAAAATTAGTATTTTGTTCATATATTTTTACTTTTTAGTAATGCTACAAAAAATAAGTAAAATTTCATATTTCAAATATAATTTTTCCTAACACTTTACTAGTAATAAATTATAATTTTATTATAATTACATGGAATTCATTAAGGTAAATTTGATGTTAGTTATATTCTGAAGAATTTTTTCTTTTCAAAAATTTTAAATTCATAAATAAAAAACATCTTGTCTCAATTATTTGATAGTTAAAACTTATTTAAACATTCATTTAATAAATTATACTCAAATTAGTTGTATGCTTTTAAACTCTTACCATTCTTTACTCTCAATACATTCATTATTATTGGCTATGAATATACAAATATATAAATATTACAAAAACAAAGGCAGTTATATACATATATATTCTCTTAATTAATATTAATGCATTCCTTATTTTAAATCAACATAAAATTTATTGGGTGATAAAATAAATAATGTTAAATGATTATATCAAAATTTATCTTTTAAACTTTTGATAGTGATTATTATTTGTAAGTTTCTTAGTAATTTAACCTTTTTTTGTTAGAAGAATGATAATATAATATTTAAGTGATGATTAGTTGTCCAAATTAGTTTTGAGAGAATCGTGCTCGAACTCAAAATTCTACAACATTTTATGTAATTGATTTGCTTCACGTCAACAATCTCCCCGAAAGAGTTGACTTACAGATGTTGAATGTAACGAACCCGCACCCGAACGGTCGAGCTATGGCCTTTCTCTCTTAGATCGCTCCCACTCCCACACTGTGGTTGCAGTCTACATGAGGTCACTCGGAGTCGGGCTCTAAAATTAACCATCCCAAGTAGAGTTGACTTGTATCTCTTTTCAAGTAAAGACAAGATTCGGGTAATTGAAATGTGCTACCCGTTTGCTGCATACGCCGAATGGTAGAAAAAAGGGGTAGACTTTAGACCATTCCCAGGTGGTGCTTTTGTGGGTTTATTTCGAAAGAGGAAAATGAGCGCAAACACTGGGCACTTGTACATCCAAGTTCGACGTCCGTCTATCTCACTGTTTCGTTGCCAAAGCTCCTATCTTTCTACAAAATGTTTTCAGATTCCATCTCCACGGCGAATTTGCTCACTCAACTCTTCAGGTCATTGTTTTTTCTCTTAAATTCTCCATCCATATACTTCTGTCCGATGTAATTGTGTTGCGCTCGATCCAGAATGTTCAGAGTAGGGCTTTATTTCTTTAGCTGTAGTATTTGAATATTTGCAAGTGGTATTTATTTGTAGCTTGTACTCGAATGTTTCTGATCTTTCAAGTCTGGAAACACACTGTCATTCACAGTCGGGAGCTCAGGAGTTTTGCTGACCAGATGTGCGTCCGATAAATTCTCTGAATCTCTTCAACCGGATCAGGGGCTGAATTTTACCACTGACCTGAATCAAGTGCAGGTGTGTTCTGTTGATTGTCATAATTTCGTTTCTTTACCCAATTTCCGTGCTCCAGTTCTTATTGATAATCCCGTTATTCTGTGTCTGGTGGACTTTTGGGTTCAATTCCAATGTACTTTATAATATGAAGTTGAAAGATGGGAAATTTGAGTTCTATACTTCACGTTGTTGCAACATGTTTCTTCTGCCGCAATCTTGGCTGATACCCCCTCGATAGGATGGGTGCTATGAGCATAGCTGGTGTTGTAAACTTCATGTTTTAATTGCATTACCTCACATGGTATGTGCTTAGTTGATCTGCAATTTTGCGCTCGCAAAACACCCGGATGCATTCTAAAGGAAGGTTGCAAGGGTATCATTTCCCTTTTGCACGCTAGGATGTTTCATACTCCAAGTTCAACGTTAAATATTTGTGTTTGTTAAAGTATATTTGTCATCATTGTAGGTTTGTGTTTTACTTGTTACAGGAACAAGATTATCATAGGTCTTTCAATAATGTGGAATTACCTTATTTCTCATTTCAGATATTTGAGCAAAATAAAACTTCTATCGTGGATATCCTGAAGCAATCAAATTCCATTTTGCCTCATGTGATCATTGCTAGTACCTTGCTGGCTCTTGTCTTTCCACCCTCTTTCACGTGGTTCACTACCAGGTTTTTCAGAATTTCTCAAATAAATAATATTATCTGGTTTTATCTTGATGAAGGCAGTTTAAAAGAATAGTACCTTGTTTAAGTCTTCATTTCTAATTGCTGATTGAAGGGAATTCATGATAAACTAGAAGACCTGTTTGAAAGATGAAAGGACTGCAAATGAAAAGTTTGATAGTCCATCAATGGTGATATTAAACATGCGCTGAAGATCATTAAAAGGACAGAACAAAGGAATTTCTTTGTTAATTATGATACTCTTCATTCTTTTTTGCTGATGTTCTAAGCAATTCTGGGTTCCTTAATGCAAATTTTGTAATTTACTTTAAATTCATTAAGTTTCTTGTGGGCTAAGTGCAAAGTAAAAATATAAAAATGGTACCCTAAGTGGATCTTGAAGTTCAGGGTGGTGCAATCATGTGTATGTTGCTTGTTGCTGCAGCTTTATTAAATAAATCTGTGATACATCCCCCTTTGCTTATTTAGAACAATCTTAAGAGTTAATGCAGCTTATATGATGAGTTAACTTAGATAATTTAGGACATTTTCTTCTGATGCGATGATTGAGGTCTATTTAGGAGAATGCTGCATAAGTGAGGTATTCAGCAAGCTCTGAATAAAATGTAACTTTATATGCACTACACAAACGAAAGTTGCTCGCTGTACTAGTTTATGATTATCATTTTGGTAAACTTTTCAGGTACTATGCTCCTGCATTGGGGTTTCTGATGTTTGCTGTTGGAGTTAATTCCAGCGAAAAAGACTTTCTGGAGGCATTCAAAAGACCTGCGGTTATTGTGGCTGGTTATGTTGGCCAATTTGTTGTAAAGCCTATTCTTGGATATATTTTCGGCGTCATTGCGGTGTCAACATTTGGTCTTCCTACTCCCGTAGGTGAGAGTTTGTTTACATAAATTCCAGCTTTACATGCTAACACCAGCAACAATGTGCTAACTTCTTGGTGAATATACAAGTCAGGTGCTGGGATTATGTTGGTATCTTGTGTTAGTGGGGCCCAACTTTCAAATTATGCTACTTTTTTGACGGATCCACAGTTGGCCCCTCTTAGCATTGTTATGACATCGTTCTCCACTGCTACCGCGGTTTTTGTTACACCATTGTTGTCACTCTTGCTTATTGGAAGGAGACTGCCAGTTGATGTTAGGGGGATGGTATCCAGCATACTCCAGATTGTTGTTGCTCCAATTGCTACTGGCTTGCTTATAAACAGGTGATCAAACGTCCCAACAACAGAAACTTCTTCTGGAAGTCTATATCAATCTAATACTTCTGTTTTCACAGGTTCTTTCCTCAGATATCTAATGCCATTCGACCTTTTTTGCCTCCATTATCAGTCCTTGTGACTGCATGTTGTGTTGGAGCACCTCTGGCTATCAATGTTGAATCTGTTAGGTCACCTTTTGGAGTAACATTGCTATTGCTCATTGTTGCATTTCATCTGTCAGCATTTGTTGTTGGTTACTCTCTTACTGGTGTCTTTTTCCCCAATACACCTGATCTCAAAGCACTGCAAAGAACAATATCCTATGAGACAGGTACCACCTTCAGTTTCAATCGACTGATTTTATCGAAGAACCTCAGCTGATTTTATTTATTTATGGTTTCCAGGGATGCAAAGCAGTCTTCTGGCTCTTGCATTGGCCAATAGGTTTTTCCAAGATCCACTTGTAGCCGTGCCTCCAGCAATCTCTGTAAGTTATATTTTCAAATATTCTGATAGCTATACATCTTGTTTTTCTGCATAATAAATGGTTTTCATATGTAATTTGTATTTGGTTTGACCTGGACGACTACAAACAAGAGTTCTACATTAATATAGTCAAGTTAGGAACACTTGTTAATAAGTTCAGGAATAAGGTTGTAGAATAGGAAAGACAATTATAGCGGAACATGAAACAAGAGGAATCTCGTCTATTGGGTGAAATCAACCTTAGCGTATAATTCTCCATATAAAAAAATATCGCTTTATGTTTATATTGGTTTAACTATGCGTGTAAGCATTCATAGAAGGTGCCCGTGCTGTGTTTGGCTTTGAAACATGCGTAACGTTATGAGGAACAGAGCACAGGTTTTGTTGTTTACATATTTTATGGGTTTGACTCATCTATTTCTCATGTGGGTCGCAGACTGTAATGATGTCATTGATGGGCTTCTCTCTTGTCATGCTTTGGGCAAAGAGGAAAAAGTAGGAGCAGAGACAGTACACACGACTGAAACTGATGAATCACCAGTATGCCCCGTATTGGTAATGCTATAGCCTTCGGCTTCGGCTTCGGCTTTGGCTTTCCTCCCATTGTTCCTGTCTCAAAAGCAAGAGTAGTAATGTTTATCTTATAGCTCAAGATGGGGATTACCTCTTAGTCGGACAGAAGAATTCAATGGAGCTTGGTTAATGATTATATAAACTATCTTACTAGATCAGAAAAGGCATGGAAAAGCAATACAAAGAAAGCTTCTGCAATTGTTGAAAGTCAACTACGAATGACAGTCTATGTCCAGTTGCTTGGTTGTTGTACCTTTCTTGGCTTTTGGTTCGGTTCCTGGAATGAATTGGATGGTTGAAAATGAAATGTCGGACTCTCATAGCCTAGAAAAATAGTTCAATTTTTAATACAAGGTGGGAAAATCCAAGTTATCGAAATAGGTTTGATATTTTAGGATTACCAATTTAAATTGTTCAAATTTTTCGTCCTAAATGATTTCAGGTAAAAACGTTGTCGCTAATCACATTCTCTCAACCCTCCATAACTTACCCGCAAATGGATTGACGTAAGGGCGACAAAGAGAAATCTGAAATTATCCGCCATGGCGACTGTACCATCTACAACCTTAGCTCTGTTCTCGCAGAAGCACCGTTTTTCTCGCAAACCAAAGCAAACCCCTTTCTTTTCCCTCGTTCGTCCACTAACCTGTAAACACGATGATACTTCACAAACTCGATCGAATTCAATAAGTCTCGGTAGTTGGGGCTTTAAAGGTCTTTATAGTGCGGGTTTGGCATTAGCACTAGTTGGACCAGCGTCAGCTGCTGGATTGCCTTTGCTGGGTGAACTCAGCGAACCCGCGAATGCTCTCTCTTTGCCCACTTGGACGGTGCATGTGTCCAGTGTTGTTGAGTGGTATGCTTAAAATTCTGAATTTTGTTCACTTAGTTCCTCTCCTTCTGATAATCTGATATTGTTCTTTTATTTTGTTAATCTTCATTTGACTGATTGACATTTGGCTTTTGAGTCGAGCTGCCCAGTAAAGAACTCGGTTTGAGTTTTCACTTTAACACAGTCTACTCTTGGAAACTAAAGATCCCATCTTCATACACTTTTAAATTTACGACCATACTTTGTTGATAATGAAATACTTTGGATTGTGTGGTACATTGGCTCAGTGTTCTTAATGCTAATTGGAGTTCTCCGCCTGCGCAGGATTACAGCAATGGTACTGGTGTGGGAATACGGGGAGAAATCGGGGTTTGAATCATGGAAGGGGCTGTCTTGGGGTATGGTGAGTTACTCTTCTTTGTTAAAGGGAAAACCCAACAATGGGAGCCACGCACTTTGGCTATCTTATCTCTTTCTTCTATAGTTTCCTTTAGTAAACAATGGAAGGTGGGAATCAAATAATGGCCTTAGTTTAGCTTGAACCATTCAGGATGTCATTTTTCGTTTTGAGGGGCTTTGTTTTCATGACTCTCTCCAGCTCCTGAGATATGGACACTCCGTACATGAACATTTTCTGTAATTCTCGTTTCTGGGTGACGTTATGCCTGAAGGAGACTGTTTGCATCTCTAGGACGAACTGCCTTTTGTAATTTGAATGATGCGTAACGTTTTGGATACCAGCACTTTAAACATGTCAGACACTAACTTGCTTAGCTTCCGTTTCATGAGAGACTTGTTTATCTTCTGGGAGAGCCCAGATATTTCCATTTTAACTTTCTCCTACATTATTTCCCAGTCTCATATTGTTAACCGATTTAACTAACCCTGCATTGAATAGGTACCTCTGCTTGGTGGAGCATTTTGTGCGTGCACATGGCATTTCTTTTATAATTCCGAGTCGCTCGAGGTAAGAATGATTGTATCATTTAATAGTGAAAAAGTATCATTTAGGAATAAAGTAAGTAACCTAACCAAATGGTGTATAACCAAACCATATTACCGTGTCCATATGCATAGTCTGCACTTTGCGGTGCCTATGATCTTCTTCACCTCTCTCATTCACTTTGGGGGAGGAGATCTCTGTACCCCTACTCTGTACCTACTCTGTCTCCTTTTAATCCCAATCATCCAATACAATGTATTGGATGGTTGGGATCAAAAGGGGACAGAGGGTATTGGGTAAAAGGAGACAGAGGATCTGCTCCCTCACTTTGGATGTGTATTTAAGACCACATTAAAGTTTAATCTCCGAAGTTGTCTTTGTATGACAGGTTTTCAACTGCACCGTACGATTTCTTCTTCCTCAAATAGAAAAAGAATGTTTGACTGTGAATGGCTTTAGTTTGAATAAAGAAAACAACCTGCATGTCATATCAAGTTTATTCTAAGCTAGGAACAAAATGAACCTGAGGCCATTCTTCACATAGATCCCTGAGAATCTATGAATAAGGTTGCAGAATTCAGTCAATGGAATTCAAGGCAATTCTGCTTTATGTATCGGTTTACTTTTTAACATTAAACTAGTAAGTGATGCTCTATGTGCATCGTAGTTTCATGTTGAGATGATTACAAATATGAATGTAAAAGGACTGGAAAATATTAGTTTGAAATATCTGACCTAAAATAAATGCAGTTATTCATAACGTTCTTCATGTAGTTGGCTAGGTACTTACGTGCATACCGTGTAGCTTTTTGAGTATGAAACTATGGGAAATGATTGACCCTTTGAATCCAGCAATAAAGTGTGGATCATCTTTAAGGTCACCCACAAATAAGAATGGTAAAAAAATTTCATCAATGATACTTCCATATTGATGCATCATTAATGCTAGGTACTTCAAACCAACAAAAGTTAGCTTGAGTTCAGCGAATAAAGTGTGGATCATAAATTGATACTCCATGAAAAACATATTTTGATCCATTCAGAGCATCTTCTTATCCGTGTCATAACAATGTTGCTGTCATTGCATTTCACCAATATCCTGTATATATGCATTTGAAGTGCATGACCTTTGATTAGAAGACATTACTGCCATTCTAATTTCCTGGTTTGCATTTTGTACACGATTTGGAGAGCATACAGCAAAAAACTAAAGCATTCCTCAATGGGTTTTAGGTTTTGGTGGCTCTTCAAGCAGCGTTAACAGTATTAGGTAATGCCACCATGTGCTTGGCTGCATTCCGTATATACAAGGCAATGGAGGACGGCTCCAACAGTCTCTAATAGTTTTCAACTCTGCGGGCTATATTATATATGTATTTGATTCTCAGGTGAGACTCTTGATAAAAGCTTTGAAGCAACTCCCAGCTCAACTATGTGATTACAAGTAACTGCAACATCCATACAGTTATGATTTCTATTTTCAGGAAATGGTATGGTAGAATTCATAATCCATGTTACTAAAACAGGCTGTTCTTAAGAATCTGAAGGTCATCAGGCCACATGTTTGAACTGTATCTATGATGATTATGCGGATGGACTTTCTCAACCTCGTGGATGGACCGGGGCCTTCCAAATGCTGCAGTAGTGTTCTCTTTGATTTTTTGTTAATGTACCAAACAAATTCCCCACGTCAAAATATAATTGGGATGAGCTGTAACCTTGGTGTATAATATATTTGTTTGAAGCCCTTATCTCCGAACCTTATCTAGGGTTGTGCTAGTATATTAACATAATCATCAATATCATTATCACCTTTAGAGAAAAGAAAATATATAAAGGAAACCGAAGATGATTTGACTTGTCATACTGCATCTATTTCTACGGAGAAGAGTTTGTTTTGGCAGCTAGAATTGATCATTGCTCCATTGACATTGCACATCTCTTAACTAGCTACTGTGGTTGGAAAAGCCTTCTACATAAGGTGTTACTTTCACGTGAGTCTTTGAAATTCACTGCTTCTATCATTGTCAGGCGCCAAACTTCTACCTAGTGTACTACTAGTCTGACAGGCATCGCCACAACTTCTAAGCTAAGCTCTTATAGAGTACTACTAGTCTGAGACAGACATCTATATACAATGTAACTTACACCAATTGACCGAAGTGGAGGAGACAGCTCTACTCTCAAGTTTGTGTCAACCAGCTCACCAATTTGAATGGCACACCATAATTTCACAATAATGCACGGAGGAGATTTAAGGGCCGTCTGTTTTTATTGATGCTTTTAGTTTTCTGCTAAATTCGGTATAAAAAATCTATATCTTTAATTCTCCAGTCCCTATTTTTACTCCTAATTATTATTCATAAGTTATAACTATTAAAAAGATTGGTTTTTAAAGAAGATATGAGTTTTGGTTTTTAACGAAAATATTAGTTTCGTACTGTACTGTTTGAAAATTAATACGAAATTAATGTCTTCAGTATTGATTCTTGGTATTGGTCAATATCGAATTTTTTAAATATTAGTTAAATATCAATTGGTACAGCAAATTTTTAAATTTTCAAGGAATAAATTGCAACAAAATAAAATTTAAAAAACCAAAAGAATCCACTCACACAGACAGACAACAGATTCAATACCGTTATGATCTCTCTCTGGCCCCTCTTTAGTCTTTACTCATTTTCAAAATTCTCCCTCCCTCTAATGTTCACCGTCGCTTGTCAGCCATTTCCGAACCTGCCCATGAAAAAGATCATGGCTGAGCTCCATGAGAAAGATCAAAGAGGCTAAAAGATCTTAATATGCGAGATGAGGGAAGCAAAGTGATTTATGAAAGAGAGGTAAGGATAAGCCAAGAGTTTTAACGAAAGATCGAAAGGAAAAGCTAAGAGTTTTCCTCAGCTTCCTCCAGCAAAACAAAGTTTAGGATTCTCTAAAAATGTATTAGGAAAAAATAAAAGGATCTATGGTCATCGAAAGGCTGATCTCTTCCCTTGATACGACGGTTTACAAATTTCTAGCTTTTTGTAAGATTTGAATTTAGTACTTATTGACTGAAAAATGATACAAAATTATATTTAAAAATACCGGTCATCAAAATTAGTCAGCACTGGCCAATTTCACATGATATCAGCTAGTATTTAAAGTACTGAACAGTATCATGAATTTTAAAAAATAGAAGTACTTTTTAGCAAAATTTTTAAAAAATTTTCAAAAATTATCCTCCCACATCCCCCCTCCCCCTCTCTCCATTTTCAAACATTTTTTTAATTAGCTATTTATTTCAACTTTTATTGTGATTTTTTAATTTTATTTTAAAACAAATATAAATATTTTATTACTCATAATAATTCTATATTAAATAAAACTTTAAAATAAATTATTTTTAATTAAATTTATTTTAATCTTTTATATAATATTTATTAATAAAATATTAATAAAGTTTATTTTATTTTTAAAATAAATAATTTAAATTTATTGTTTATAAACTAATATTTATTTTAAATATATTTTAATTATTAAATCAAATTTTACTTAAAATTTATGTATTTTAAAAATATAATAATTAATTTTGAAATTTAAATTAAATTAAGTTAACAATTAAATTTAATTAATTAAATATGTAATATTAAATTAAAAATTTTAAATTCTTATTAATAATTAATATATTAAATAATATATTTAAGTAATAGTAAGTTAAATAATATTTTTTTTTAGGTTTCACTTCTAATTAGTTGTTTTCTCATCATAACACTTGTTGTAAATTAATATAGAATGTTAAGGATCTTTATTGTTCTTTTTATTTGATGTTTTAATGTAATTACTATTTATTATATAATAAAATTGTAATATTTCAAATACTTTGTGTAGTTTTTAATTTTATACTTGTATGATGATAATTATCTTTTTTTATATTAATTGTAATTATTATTTATATGTAAAATATCTTAAAATTATTATTATTTCATATTAATTGTGATTATCATTTATTATTATAATTTTTGAAAATATAGTTGATATAAACTTATGAATTATATCATATAACTTTACAATATGACAATGAACTATTTTGATTTTTAAAAAAATTTAGAAACTATTTTTTAAATTTAAAAAATTACCTGAAACGATACCCAATATTGACCACTACCGCTACAGTATTGTATCAAAACCTAATCCGGTATGGTATTCACAACATTATTTTTTATTATTAATTAAAAATTTCCTACTATCTTCCCCGGCAAAAATAAAATCCTAAAAGATATCCCATGCTTTAAATTACCTAATTGCCTTTACATTAGCTTTTTCCTTCGCATTTATCTTTTTTACAAAATTATTGAGAATTGTTAGAACACTAATTGACAAAAATTAAAACAAATATATTTGTAAAAAGTTTAATTAAAATATAACTGCTGTACATTTGAAGTTAGTAACTCGTATTCGCAATAACTTTGAGCAAGTCCTCTTCCATCGCTGCAACATCAAAAGCTTTAACACTTGATACCTTATTAGATTATAAAGAAAAAAGGTGGGCTTCATTTCATTTGTACAGGCTCCTTTTTGCTTTGATTTTTTGTCTATATGATTCTCATACAGCACCCACATATGAATATTACACTGGCTAACAAATCCATTACATTCCTTTGAAGATGGTCATTCTCATACAGAAGAAATGACAAAATTAAGATGCTTTAGCCGAAGAGTTTCGATATATATAAAACTACTTGAAGAAAGAGACACGGTGACACAAAAGGCTACTTCAGAGAGAATATCAAGAGAGCTTTTCTGCTAATCAACTAGGTAGTGTTGTGGAAAGGAAAGAGAGTTGTGGAAACTCGATTGATGAGACGAGGGACTTTCTTTTCAAGTTCAGACATTAGTGCCAAGTTTTCTTGGTGTAGAAGGTGAGCTTTCTTTCTCAGTTTCTCATTCTCTTCAACTATACTTTGGTTCTCCAAGTACAGCTTCAAATTCTTTAGTTCCATTTTCACATCCTTATTCCCTTCTTTTTCTTCATATGATGATCTTCTCCTGCAAGTTATGATTATCATTAAATAAGACGAGACACTCCATGCACATGAGCTTACCATCTACTCTACATGTATGCACTGCTCTATTGAATAAGTACCATCTAAATGAAATTTGGAGAAGAGCTAAACTATATATGTGATTGATATATATGTTCCCAGTTGCTACAAGGTTCTTGAACTAGTTGTCTTAAATATTGTATCTATTTATGTATAGATACCTGTTGGTGAGACTGAAAACTTGAACCTTAGATTTCTTTGAGCGGTGCCTTCTCTTTGAAGAGGTGAGCAAAGGAGGAGATGGGAGCTTCTCTGTTCTGTTGGTGCACATTTCTCTTTAATGGCCACTGGAGCTGTGATACTAATGTTGAAGAGTGGACTGATGAGTAGAGTTGGAAGTAACTCACTATAAATACAAGAGGAGATTGCTCTAGCTTTGTGAATATCTATTTAGAGAGTAGCTATGTGTGTGAGAGACAGAGAGATATGGAAGTTTTAATTTGTCTTGTATGGTAATGATGTTGATTGGACTCGTGACTGAAAATGGGGTTTGTGATTCCATGTTCATCGAGGGACCAAAGAAAATTTAAAGCCTTCAATACAGAATTAGCGTTAATTGATAACTTCTTGGACCTTTAGCTTGGCATTAAAAGGGAATTGTAGCATATTCACTCCAACCACTTTTTATTTATCTCATTATGTCTGGTTTGAACACTAATATTTAAGAGTCAAATGTGACATTGAGCACCTGGAAACCCCATCACCTCTTTTAATGTTTCTTCCGACCATAAGAAACCAAATAAGGAATACACATGTAATAATAGGCATATGCATCTACTCCTATTGTATACTATAGTTCAATTTTCTTGGTCGGCGCATTCACCAGTTCCTTGATGAGTACGTTTAATTTTCTTATTCTGAAAAAAAAAAAATCTCATCTGAGCCTCGGTTGCGACTTTCAAGAATGAGATTTAGAAACAATGCCAATTGAACTACTTCTCGATGCCAAATGATGACTTTTAAGGTCCCACACAATGTAAGTTCAAATTCCACGACTTAAAATTAACCCCTTTTTATAGTTGGTTTTACACAAGTAGTAAGAGTTATGTGGCACAATATTAACTCCTAATGTATGCCTTTTATTAATGTTATAATGCACAGATGTTGGTTTAAACATATTTAAGTTTAATCTGAGTTCATATTTCAACTCTTAAATTCATCTTTCTGAACTCATAGATATCGTGACTATATAATCACTCTAAACCAATTTTTATTTTCAAAGGTAGATTTTTTCTCATCTAAATCTCCTTCTCAATTTGCATTTATATATTTTTGTATACAGAGATCATGGTCTTGATAACACAATGTATATTCATCAATACCTTTTTTATACCTTAATATTCTCTTTACTGCTTTACAATATACTTGTCCTAGATTTGACTAATATCCACTCATAATTCCCAAATTATAACAAATATCTAACTTTGTATAAAGTATAACATATACAAGACTTCCAACTACAATAAAATAAGGAACTTTCTTTATTTGTTCCCTTTTTTATGATGTAGATAGGCAAAACTTCTTACTCAGACCTTTGCCTTTAACAATAAGGTTATTAATTGGTTTGCAATTTTATATAAATAATTGTTTTAAAAACTTTTAAAAATAGATTACTTGAGAAAGTGACAATAATATTTTGAATAATCTCTTAAAATCTTAACTCCAAGAATATATGCAACTTCTCCCATATCTTTCATCTCAGTTTTAAATGATAACCAATTTTTAATTTGCTTGACAAACTCACAATTATTACAAGAAATCAAAACGCCATTCACATATAAAGATAAAATCACAAATTTTTTTTGGAACTTAATCTATCGTCAAGCGTATGAAAACCATACAATAATTACATTATGGAAAAAAAAAAGTGCCATTGCCTTAAGGATTTAGACTATAAATTGACTTTAATAACCAAAATATTTTATATTCTTGGCCCATCTCAATGAAACCTATAGGTTATTCCATATTGATTTCTCCTTCCAATTCTTTATTTAGAAAAGTAATCTTTACATCTATTTGGTGTAATTTAAGATCAAAATTGGCCACCATAGCTAAGATTAAACAATTGAAGCAAACCTCATAATAAGGGAAATTTTCCCATCATAATCAATTTCCTCCTATTATGTATATCCTTTAGCCATAAGACATGCTTTGTGTCTTTCGATACTCTCATCAATTTTTCATTTTATTTTGAGAACCTATTTTTTCCCAATAGATTTAATCCCAATAGGGGGTTCAACCAAGTCACATAATTTATTTGAGCTTTAAAAAATAGTTTCTTCTTTCATTGCTTTCATCTATTCTTCCTTGGCAAGATCAATAAGAGCCTAATTTACATTCCTTGGATTATCCTCTTCTTGTGGAATAATCATGTGAATTTCTCCTTCGATTTTAAAATACTTTTAAGGAATTCCCACGATTACTTTCACATAAATGAGGTTTATGAGAAACAGATTCATGAATATTTTGATACAATCATTTTGATCAAGATTCTCATATAAAAACGAGTATTTTTCTATTTCACCCTACTTTGGAAAGTCATTTTCCAAAAGTATGATATCTCATGATTTAAATTTAGTTACACCTTCATTACATTATTCTCCTATAAATACATATCCATTTGAGTGTTTAGAATATCTAATAAAGATATTTTTTCCTTCTCGGGCTTAGTTTCCTGTATTTGTGTGAGAGATAATAAATATAAGCAACACATCACTTCTTCTTAGATATTGGTTTTCTTCCTATCTATAATCCATATAAAGTATTTATAATTGATTTCATGGGCACTTGACTAAGTACGTAGGCAGTTGTAAGCAATGCATTACCTTAATAGGTGATTGGTAAATTTCTTTATGCCATCATGGGCCTAACATTCTAGTATCAGTCTGTTGCATTTTTTCATAATCCTATTTTGTTATGGGGTTTAAGGAATAGTTAACGATCTTTCTTTTCATTTTTCATCAAATATCATCTTAAGCTTATTAGACAATTATTCTTGTCTTGATCATTTATTAATACGTTTAATTTCTTTCCCAATTGATTCTCTGCGAAACTTATAAACTAGATTTTGATTCTCAAACGACTATGGTGGATACTACAGGATAAACATTTGTTGTGGATCAAATGGTTACATCCTTACTTTATTTGAGGTCGAAGTATTTGACAGCTGAGAAACAACCCTCCCATGCTCACTTCCTTGACCGATTATTTACATTGAGAGATAAGGTAACTGAGTACGGTAGACAAATTATCTTATCTGCAAGTAAACCAAAATTGCCTTATGTGTTAACTCCAAAATGAAATGTGTGATCACCTCTTCTTCACTTGCCCTTTCAGCCTCCCCTTATATGGTGGAGGATTATGAGACAATGTCGATGGATTGATCCAGGTAGTACCATACCAAAAATTATGCAATGTCTATCAATTGGAACAACTCGTTTTCAACTTACTCTATGTATATTCATACCTGCTTTGGATACTTGTGTGCACACCCTATGGAGGGAATGTAATCATAGGCAGTTTACTGATGAACATTCAACCAAAGAGGCCATTCAGTTGGCCATCATCTGACAGATCTGTGAGCTACTAATTGTATAGAATCTACACCAACAATGCACAACTGACATATTATCATCTTTTAACATCTGAACATATGTGTATTTGATTTTCTCTTTTGATTTCTGTGCAGTATTTTTTCTTACATTGTTGGGCAAGAGAATAAAGGGTTCAACCCTTAACATTTTGTCTATTCTGTATTCTCTCTTTCATTTATATATTAATTCCATTTCCCTTTTGAAAAAAAAGTGTAGTCAACCATAAAGTGATGAAGTATATAGTGCCACACCATGCCCTTACATTCATTAGACCATGTATGTCATAATAAATCAATTGCAATAGATAAGAAACTCATTAGCAAAAAACTAAAAGCATCAATAAAAACAGATGACCCTTAAACAAAGAATAACTTATATCATTTTTTAAATAAGAATCATCCATAATAATGGAACCATAAAACATAAATCTATGAACATAATAAAAGGTACTAAGATATAAATCCATCCTACTATAGCAAAAAATTATATTCAAATCAAGAATAATTAATATCAACATAGAAGTTGATTTCATCAAATCTTTAGAGCAAAGAACACTTAGGATCAGAGATCGACCACCAAATTTTTCTAATTTGCATGTTCAAATCCTTTGTACATTAACTTTGAGTTGTCTCTTACATAAATCCATTGTGTTCTATATGGAATTTTTTATAATTCTTCGTTACATGGTTGATTATTTCTGGGTCTACAATCCACAAAGTATGTGATTTAGTTAGGAAAATAGAATAAGAGACATTTACAAAATAAATGTCTATATAATATGATTATACAATTTTAGGCTCGTTATAATCGTGAGCATAAGATTGAAAATTGCGTCCGGACCAGACTGACCCAACCCTAGTGGTGGGCTCAGGCCCGAGTTGCCCAAGCCTAGCCTGAGGCCTGACAGGCATGGACAAATGATGTCATTTTTGAATTTTAAGAAAATGTCGTGCCTAGCCGGGCCAGGCTAGCCCACTTAAGACTTGGTCGTTAATCCTAGGCTTGAGATTGTATGGGTCGGACTCGACCTATTGTCATCCTTTTGTGAGTGAAGTGACCCCTGTTGCCATAATTAAAACACTTGACTTTTTTTTTTCATATTTTGCTTCTTAAAAATACGTTTACCTTTTCTATGATGGTTCCACTTTGCCCTTTTCTGAGTCTTAAATTATAGTGATATGTTTTTTAACCTTTTCTATTTAGGCACACAATGATGCTTACACTTCTTGCATGTGAGCTAGAACCAACTACATATACCTTGGAGGACATCTTAGAGGCTTAAAGACTTTCTTCTTTAAGTATAAGATTGCCTTGATAATTACATTATGGTTTAAACGCATCTTCATATGCTCCAAATCTGATGTAGTGAATAGATAACAACTTGTACTTAGTGCTCATCGGATAACTCATAACTAACACCTCATAACTTACTTATCATGTTTGACAGATGCATTAAATGATTTTGCATTATGTGCTATGTTTGCTTTTTATATAAGTCAAACTTTATAGTAAGTGAACTTACTTTAATCAGTAAAGTTCCTTCAAAACATGTAGCTAACCTTATGCCCTTAATTGTTTCATATTTTCAGAACTTACACATTATATCGTTATCCATGTTGCTCAAGAACGTAATGCCAGCCAGTGATTTTTTCTTCCTCCATATTTCATAAGCATCACGATCCGTTTTATGTTGGGTCATATTGCCTTCCTCAGGTATGTCCATGGTTATATTAAATGATTTTAAAACCTCTTGCTCTTACAGTACAAAATGGATTTTCATGCTCCATTTCATAATTATTGCCATTTAGCTCCTTACCCTTGTTGTGTTCAGTAATAATATTCTTTGATGTAATAGTTATAATTGAAACACTAGGTTTTTATAGGAAGAAAGAAAAAGTACACATGCATGTCAATGGTATACCATACAAACATATAGTGAATAATCAAATTTTAGTTGTCTACAAGGAAAAAGTATATATACATGTCAATGTCATATGATACATATATATAATGAATCATTGGGTTTCAATTTTTACAAAATTGAGTCAGAAAGTATATCCTCAATCATCATTCGTGTGACAATTGAATATTGATTATCATATTTGGTCGGGTCGGTCATGTCGGGCCCAAGTCCAGTCAAAATGTCCCATGGGCCGATCGGTCCATTCTTCAAAGACCAATCTTCTACCTAATGGCTATGTCAAGCCCAAGCCCAATCCACGCTCTCCTCAGCCCGTCCGCATGAGAGAGACCTCCATGCA
>JANIJH010000225.1:57174546-57191899 GCA_024520975.1 Erythroxylum areolatum
TTCACTTATTTTGAAATATCTTGAGCTATAGAGCTCCGATTGAGGCGATTCTTATTTTAAATTAAACTAGAGACCTAGATCTGCAAGTTTTATGAAGGAGCCGAGCTGTAATTCAACCTATAAGATTTTCAAATTCTGGCATGAAGTCTGTAGAGTGTTCAGTTTGACTGTTTTCCTTAGATTTTGGCCATAACTTTTTCATTTCTAATCGAAATTGAGCGTTTTGAGTGGCGTTAGAATCGTTAGATTATGAGGAACAAATGTCCTTAAGAAGCCAATCCAAAATTCCTATTGTATGTCCCCCTAAATGAGGTCGGTATGTTGTCGATTTTGGGTCCTCTATGCTTATGTGTGCTTGTGTGCTTCAGAGTCAGGGTCCAACATTGTGATTCAAAGGAGTTGACTAATATGTATTAAGTAAAGGTGAATAAGATTTGGGTATTATGAGGGCATATACCGCTTAAAAAGAAATAACGAGTAATTGAATTATGATATTAGCGTAACCAAGTATTCTTGAGGTACAAACCTCAGAATAAGCTAGACACATACAAATGATAAGGTTTGATTGATCAAAAGACATGATTAAGGAAACATACCCTGAATAGTCAAATTGAGCATGCATTATACATTACACCTATACATATGTCTACAATTGAATGTTTATGTGACTGTGCAATTAATAATATGTATGTAATATGTGTAGTGCGTAATGTTGATATACAGGATAAAATGTCCACATTTAGACGTTTCCAGATCATGGAAGCTAATGCTAATCTGGAGCGTATTATGAGTCGACCTAGATGATCTTACTTTAAATGATTTTTCTATTTAAATTTCTATAATGAATTATTAAGTGATATGAATGTGTTGATTCTGGACATTGAATATCCGAGGTGTTTGATGCATGAATATCATATTGGAAATGCTTCTTATATATGAATTTGATGAAATAAGTGATACTCAATTTGATTATTGAAGGCCGGACCAAGTTTTAGAGAAAAATGTGAATGTGAATGTGAATGAAATAAGTGATACTTAACATTATATGTTGAATGTCGAACCAAGGTCTAATGACAAATGTGTATGAGATTGTGATAGTGAATATAAATGTGTAACATTGAGCACACTTGATTGATTGAATACATATGATGCACTTCATTATACGAATGAATGATAACAGATAAAGGTTGTTGTGACCGGAGTAGCCACCGAAAACGAGCTTAAAGCTCATAAAGTGATTAAGAGCCAAAGGATCATTATATATAATGAGCCCTGTATCTCCAACGACAATTATCAATAAGCCCAGTATCCACAATAGATATGAGACAGTTATAGGAACTCGGTCACAATAATAACAATTGAAAGTGAGTCTCATGTGCATTGCATACATAATTTATATGTATGTTTTAAATGATCGAAATGAATTGTTTGACTGCTCTGAATATGAAATGTGAAAAGTGTTAATAAAAGAGTTTTGTGTTGCTACATGATGATAAATGAAATGATGTGAAATAATTGATCGTATGTGTTAATATGTTATGTGATTGAGTGAGTTATAGAGGATGGTCCACTTACGAAGTTCGCAAAAATCAACCCAAAAATTTTGAATATTTTTCACGCTTAGAGAAGATCTCCAATTAGATAAATTAGAGTCTAGCCACTGCATTTAAGTAAGAGATAGAGGTCGAGATAGGTTCGCGTTTGCATAGATTTTCTATTAATTTTTGTATTAATAGAATGTATTCCGCAATTATTGTACCATGTGTGTCTGAATAATTCTGTTTCTGATCACATTATGACTAAGAGTCTTTTGTTTCTATAATAAGCCCAAGTGACTACTGAAATTCTGATGATTTGTATAATGGTTGTACCAATTACAAATGAAATTGATTTTGAATAAAATAGGTCGAAAAAGGTTTATTGATTTTCGAAATATGCGTGTGATGTTCTAAAATTTTTAATGAGTTCAATTGTTTGACCGTCATAACACACTACCTTTGTAGTGTGTATTTCCAAATACCGTCGGTATGTTCGAGGATATGCACTATAAGACTAGGGTGTTACACATAGGGTCTTTCTTCAGTCCTCCACTACGATTTGTGATTTGTGATTATGATAATTATATGACATGATATTAATATGGGAAATGCACGCATATTTATGAACAAAATCACTATATTGTGAGATTGCCTTTATAGATGAACTACATTATAAATATATACATATATGTAACATTTGAAACCTTTAGGAGTGTATAACATAAACATAGTATCAATTCACCCAATGAGGTCTAACTCCCTTCAACTATTTTTCAGGATCTTATTTTAGATCTCTTGTAACAGGGTACTTCACGGGTCTCTTTCTTCTCTGGTTTATTAGTGACCATTGAATCCAAAGTTGTAGTAGTCTTGTATATGTTGAATTTTTCTTCTATTAACTACTTCATTGTTGTAGCATATTGTGAATTGATGGTGTTTTAAGCTTACTAAGATTCTAGTAAACCTTGAGTTTACTTCTCCTTTAGTGCCAATGACAATCCAAGGTTACTCGTAGGGATAAAAGATAGAGAATAGGGTAAATGATTTCCATGTAGGAAAAGGCCACTTAGAACTTATAGAATTTTAAATGGAAATGCCTATTGATGATATAAACTGAAAGATGAACCTTATAGGTGTTTTATTAATATAAATTATTTAAAACTTTATGTACCTACTTTTTCTTAAAATTATAAGGAATAAGGAATGTTAGCGAACTATTTAAATAAATAAATTTAGATTAACATTTAGAAATCGAAGTTTATAACCCCATTCAAAAATAGCAAGAAGTTAACAAGAATAGAGAAGTTTACAACAAAATCAAAGGATTGAATTTCACCCCATTAATTAATGCATGATGTTTAGTACTCCTTGACTTATTTTACTTATTACTTCCAAAAGCTAACTTCATCCTTTTCTAACACCAGCAATTTTCCTAACTCAATAATCGTCCACTTAATTTCATGATATTCCTATTGGAGCTTCTATCTTGTTTGAGGACTTCTTATTTCTTTATAGTTATCTTGATGGCTTTTTTATGTTCAAAAGCTTCATTTTCTAAGAAGCCAAATATATTTTTTAGTTCTTAAATTTTGGTTAGAAGATTTTGGGCTTTTGTCGCTTTTGCTTCATAGTCCATTCTACATTGATATGAGATACTCAACTTTTTCGAGTACATAACTTAATTGTGGCAGATTTTTCAAATGAAGTAAAAACTTTCTCAACTTTATTTAGAAGTCCCCTAATAGTTGATGACTAAGTTATGGACCTAACATAAGACAAAATATTTTTAAAAAAAGAACTATATTGAATTTCTATTAGAAATTGTTACTCCTGTTGTATGATCAATTTTAAAGACCTTTTAACTCTAGATAGTTCTTTAGAGCTAATTGTTAGTGTAGTATTGGAACAAAGGTCATAAGAAAGATCTAAGAAGTTCAAGTCAAATACTTCCTCTGAGGTTGTCGTTGTAGGCCAAATATCCTTTATTTGTAAGTTATAAAGAATAAGTAGAATAAACAAAATCTTGTCTCACCTACAAAAAAAAATCAATGGCTTTCAGGTTAGAAGAAGTCTTGATCTTTCCAAATTCTAGCTCTAAAGGAAAAGAGGGACCAAAGAGGTTCGATATTATCATCTACAAAAAAAGATAGATTAATAAGAATTCATAATAGAAATAAAGTTAAAAGTAATAAAAGGATGTTTTCATACTGTCATTAACTTCTTCAATAACCTTCTTAGGAGTAGAAGAACTACCTTCCAGAAGAAGAGTGAATTCAGTAAAGGGTTTACTGGTTGCATATGATTTGAACAATTTAAAGGAGGAGTGAGTGAACTTCCTAGCAGAAACTATTGGAGCTAGAGTTTTGGACTTTTGAAAGTAGAGGATGTTAGTGACTTCTCTTTAAGTTTTCTTTTAGAGAGAGGATTAGGACCTCTTTATTTCTAAGAAGGAAGCTGACTTTCTTCTTTGTTTTTAGCATCCAAGATTCCAAGGTCTGTAAGTAAATAAAAGTTAGGAGATTTTTGAAATTAATAATGCATGAGTAGAGTGGAATACTTTTGAGAAGTGTATAATGAGGTTGAAGAACAAAACTCTAAAGCTTTAAAGACATCAAAAGTGATAAGTTTTGGTGCCAATCACACTGGTAACAAAAATTTTGCATTTCAAAATGCAATAATGATAACAAATTTTTTAAAGAAATTTATCATTGACAACTTTTGCTTCGAAAGGCACTCTTTCTGGATAGTCTAAAAAATGTTCAACAAGTGGAATTCCTAGAGATAGGCTAAGTTACCTACTCCTCAGGTAAGGGAGATACATTTCAAAACCTAAGGTTATAATAGAAGGGTCGTGATTTAGGGCTTTGTCACCATTGACAATAAAGACTTATAAAGTTGGTATAAACCAAGAAAAACTTTTGACATATAGTAAAATAGGAGGACTTAGAAGTTTTGAAGAATTTTAATCAATAATGCCTTTTGGTGAAGTATCCAAAAGGATTAATCTAATTTATAAGCTAGACTGTAGAGACAGTAAAATGCTAAAGATGTCTTTAGGAGATTTTCTATAGAAAATAGTAGACAATCGAAGGCTAAGAAAATTATAAAATCTAGGGTTACAAGAAGGTACACATTCTCTATCTCTAAGCTCAGGGAAATTTTAAAAAAAAGTCTAAAGTTAGACAAACAACACATACAAATTTGGATGCTATAAAGGAATATTAGAAAAGTATGTCCTTAATTTTCTATATAACAATTCCAAGAAAATAAAGCCTAAAGGAAAATTTACTAGAAACTACTGCTTTACAAAAAAAGAAGGAATTCTAAGCTAGGTTTATTATTAACATGGCAAAAGACAAATTGATTTAGAAGAAACTAAATGAATTCTATTTTTTTTTTTAGATATAAGAGTTCTGAAAGAAGCTTAAAACTCTAAAACCCAAAGTAATAGTCTCTTCAACCAAGTAAGCTAAGTCCACTTTGATAATAGGTAATCCAATTAAGAACAAATGTCTTTCAGAAAAATAAAAGCATGACCAAAAGGAAAGATAAACGAATTACATGAAGAACTCCAAAATTTCATAATCATAGACACAAGATGAGGTTGATACTCAATAGGATTCCTGTAAAGAGCTATCAGCTACAGGAGGCAAACATATTCAATAGGATTTTTATAAGGAGCTATCAGCTGCAGTTGGCCCTGCCTCTTCCAAATAAAGTGATATGATGGGCATAATCCATCTACCCATTTAGCCTATTGGTTTACAATCCTAAACCAGGGTTTTAAGGATTCAAAGGTCTGAAACAAAGTGAATTCTATAGAAAAATTTGACTTACTTGTTTCTCCAAAATAAGGGAGCAATGGATGGGAAGCATCTATATGTATAGGAGTCCTAATAGTAATAGAAATGCCATATTCATGTTCGAAGTGAGGACACCCTTCAATAGTGTTGAAAACAAGAGTTCGAATGTTATAATTGATGGGTTAAGAGGAACATTAAAGTGTAAGAATTTTTTACCTGATTCTTTTGAATGGTGTAAGGGTCTCAAATGGAATGGATACCACTTTAAGTTTAACAACTTGAAAAAGAAGTGGAATTGATCCAACCATAGGGAATTTTGGGAAATATTAGAGTTAGATACATACATGAATTGTGTTTAGCTTAATAGAATCTATTAAGGAGGAAGAAGAGGCACGGTGAAAAGAAATCATAGTCGTAGAAGTTGTAACAGAAGAATGTGGAAGTCAGAAAAGAGAATAAAATATTTTTGAAAACTAAAGTGAAATGTGTAGAAGTAAAAAGGAGTTTTTATATTGTCAAAACATGGTCAAGTCCTAAGGGAATAGTAAAAGGTGATAATTTACAAAGAATTACTATATTTTGTAATGGATAGGGAAGTAAGGATTTAAAATTTAAAATTACTAAAGTAATCTTTAACTATGACATTTCTTATTTGTAAAAGATTGTTTGAGATTTAAGAGACTCCCTATAAATGATGTTACTTAGCTTAACTAATGAATTCAACTTAGAGCTACTTAGCTTAACTCATGAATTCAACTTAGAGCTCCATAAGTTTTTGGAGTAAAATTCAACTCCAATTAAGGAGACAATTGTTGATAGCATAAAATAATTTGTCTTTTAGCCCACAAGTAAAAAAGACCCAAATACAAAAAGTATTGAAGATAATTTGGCCAAAGAATTCATACATATAAGAATCAGTTGAGAAATCTAGGATTTAAGAATTCCAAAGCATGAATAATGGGAGGAAGTTACTTGAAATATAAGGAAGTGGGCTAGAAGTTAGGAAGTTACTTAAAGCAGAAGTATATAATGTGGAAGTTGATAAAATGATGGAAGATAGTTAATAGGAACATGGCTAAGTAGATTGGAAGTTACGAAGTTACACAGTTACAAAATTCCAAAGCATGAATTGTGAGAGGTAGTTAGTTAAAATATAAGGAACTGGATAGTTATAACGAAAAAAAACTACTCAAGGTTAAAAAGACTATAAATTCACCATGATCACGAGGAAAAGGGATGATTTAGATACATCACAATCTTGAGACCAGTATAATACAACAAAAATTGCTCTTTAAAGAGATCAACCATCCTTTTTCAAATGCATTTTTTTAGCTTTATTTACTTTACAAATTCACCTTTTTATATCGAATTCTTTTGTGTAATTAGTAATTCCCTTTTGTAACAATCAATTACCTTCTCCAATATTTTAGATTTTTAACATATTTTAACATTTTAGTAGCCTAAAACTCTACTCTAAGTTTTGGAACATGTTTAATAGGATCTCTAGACAATCCCTTAGATCCACCACTATTAAAGATGTTAAGAACTTCAATAACATCAATTTGGCCCATATGGAACTATAAACATATTAAATAAGTACAAGATTACATAGAAAATAAATCAATCCGCAAGGAAAAGTGTGTTAACTTTCAAATTTTATGTACTTAACATTTTTGTTTCCAATGTATAGTCATAATAAAGCCAAGTTTTCATCAAACAATGGACACATCCAATTTTAGATTCATTTTATTGCCAAAGAATAAGAGAAGATTCAAAGACTTGAATAGACATCTTTTTACTTGAGATTACAAAGACAAACGATGGTTCAAATGACAGACGATACTTTTATAATTCAAAAGATTTGGACAATGATTTTGCGGTTCATAATTTTTAATTTTTAATTTTTAATTAAATTATTTTTATTCCTTTTCATTTATATCTGTATTATTGAGACTGATTTTATGACTTTTCGTGTTAGCAATGTTAAGATTAAAATTAACAATGAGTTATATTTGTAAAAAAAAAACAAATTTTTATGTATTTGGTAGATATAATTTATTATTATAATTAAAATTATAAAATTAAGTAAAATTTCAAATTTAAAATATAATTTGCCCGTATTCTCATATGAGTTAATAAAAAGATACAAAATTAGAAACTTCAACATTAAATGGCATATTAATTTCAATTTAACAAAAATTGAAATTCTTTCTAGAATCATATTTCTAAAATTACTTTTCCTTACAAAAAAAAATTTATTGTCAAAAATAACTTAAGCCGTACTTCCGAATAATCGACTGCTTCAATGTCTTATTTTGCTCTTCTACTTCCCTTTATTGTTGCCATCCTAACACAGCTTCTTTAATAATTGACAATAAAATATCTACCAAAATTAGATCTTAATAGTTTGAGGGAAATTGTTGCTCAAAATGCAATTACCACGTCAATTCTATCATTGTACCCTAACAACGAATCCGAAAAAGGAGAAGTTATTGATTATTAAACATCATAAAATAAAATTGAGATACAGTAAATAAAAATAATTACAATAAGAGAAAAATAGAAATCAAATACCAACTTCTATTAGTATATAATTAACTATTAATAATTCGAACTGAAAGTAAAACTAATTTTAAAAACTAAAATAATAGTAACTATTTTATAGAGTAACACATAAGGTTTGAGATAATGAAATCAAATGAAGAAACAAAATTTTGATATGTTATCATGTCCAAACTAGCAACTTTTATAGAGAAAAAAACCCAATCACAACAAATCTTAAGAATAAAAGATCAACTATAGTCATGTTCAAGTAAGACCATACATGATTGTCTCTCGTGACATATGAAATATTGGATACATAGAAATCCCTCTTTTTCCTTGGAATAGGTCAACCAAACCTCTTATTACATGAACTCGACTAAAGGGGATGCTTGGTTAATGAATTTGAAAAGATATCAATGGCTAAAGAATGAAAACAACTAGTTGGTTATATATTATCATTACATAAATAATGTTTTCATATCCCCTTTTGGGGTAATACTCTCTACTCGAAATATGAGATAAATGAAAGTAATTCATGTATAATGCGCAAGTGTAACGGGCGTGACACGGTTATTTTTTCTTTTTCATGTTTAATAAAACAATATAATTAATTAGAATATATTAAAATTTAAGGTAAAATAAAATTTTAACAAAATTTTATTTTTTCTTTTTTAGCAAAACAATATAATTAATTAGAATATATTAAAATTAAATATAATTAATTAGAATATATTAAAATTTGATGTAAAACAAAATTTTATTTATCAAGATTTTTAACAAACCAACCACTATCAATGATAATAGTTGTCATTCATTCGTCCTAACTAACCATCATAATTGTAATGATTATATTTATTCTCATTATCACCTTATCGTAATCAAATATCTAGCGAGATAAAGCTCACTTGATCTTATCCATACTTCTAAAGTAAATGTATAAAGTTGGATATGTTGTTCTCGAGAATAACTCAGTAGCATTATAAAGTATCTCTAACCCACACAAAACGCTTTAGTCAACTCACATTGCTCTTTTGTTCTTAAACAAATATACTAATAATCTGTTTGTCTCAACTACTGGACACCTCAATATACTTGGTTATTGACTCTAACATCTTAAATGTTAAATTCCATCTAGTAAGACAATCCAAAGCCAACTTCTTTGTGCACACAATGTACAGTTATCGTGCAATTTCTTTAAAAAATTTCACTATTTTTGGTTTTGCACTTCAGTAGAATATACTATTTTGATCAACTTTACCACTTCCTTTATCATCTTTAACCTTTCCTTCATAATCAAATTTATGATATACTCATCACAAGTGACGCATTCGTGAGTCCAACATACTTTATTGGTCTATGAATGAACAACTTCCCACTACAAACCCTACATACTGATATTCGCCTTCGATACTTGCAATCATCCAAACTAAAACTTTCATTAGGACTAGCTAGGATTCACAATAGGTCAAGTAAGAGTTAAGCCCTTTAGCCCAAGCCTGACCTAAAATTTTTTAATAAAGTATGAGTTTAACTTAAATTCCGATTGGGCCCAGGGTATGAGGCATGGGCATGGTGGCCTGAAGATTGATTAAACCTTAAAAGAAAGGGCCCAGGCTCGAGTGCAACTAGGCTTTGGTAGCACAAAGGTCAATCGAGCTCAAGTTGGGTCATTTTTAATTATATATTTTTATTTAAAAATTGAATAATTTTTAATGGAATATTTGATCCAACTTTCAAATAAAAGATTTCATTCAAATAATTGAAACTACGAATAATATATAGTCCAAATATTACTTATTTTTAAATAAGTTATAAATAATACAGAGATATATTAATGAACTTCTCTATGTAAATTTCAAATACATTGTATAAATTAGTAAATATGTTAGTTAAAAGAAAAAAGAGTATTTAAAAATTTTGTAACATACCTTGTTTTCCTGAAACTTATTTTCATAAAAAAGTTCATGTGTCATTTTATATGGAAAAGAAGTGTTTTGTATCTCATTCATTTTTCTAAGAAAGCCTAATATTATATTTATAGGCCTTAAAATTCAATTTTTAAAATATAATCTTGAATCTTCTAAAATTTTCATTTTTGTCAAACAATCTCAACTCTAATAAGGATTCCATATTCATTTTATTTTTTACCAAAATAATACTACTAAGTCAAATGTCTTGCTTTTGACAAAAAAATTAGTTAAAATCTATTCAAAAATTAATGTTGCTTTAAATTATTATCTCTTTTTTAGCACTAATCATTATTCACGTACTTAAATTTAATAACAAAATGGTGTTTGGTCCATTCAAAGCATAAAAAGAAAATCAATTCGTAAGTCTGCCTATGCAACAATCACGATAATATTATCAAAATTATGTTCTTTTCAAAAATAAATAGCATTATGGGGTCATTATTGTCCAAACGAAAAAAAGATACAAAAAGGAATTATCAATTATAGTTGGAGACTAAAATTAAGCTAACGGATAAAGAGTTTTCTTCGTTAACTACATAAAACCACACAAGTAAAGATTCATATCTTCAATTGTAAAAAAAAAAATAGAGCAATTAAATGAAAATGGTAAATCCAGAAGTAAAGATGTAGCTCCCCACCCTCGCCAAACACGTACCCGACATCCTGAGTGATGTTCGAGTGCGAATCCCGTAAGGGTGGCATGCTAGAACAGTCAAACATTCAAAACTCAATATAAAAAAAAAATTAAAAACAATTTTCATACGCGTACATGGAAATTAGTAATCAAAATCAGGCCCAATCTTTTCTTTCATAACATAAAAATCACGTTTGTTAACACTACACTCCAATTCATTCTCATTTACAAATCTTTCCAATATGGAAAGTTATTACATGCAGAAACATAGTCAAATACGTATTTTACAAAAGTTGTGGAATACATAAATAAAAAAATATAAATGCAAACGCCAACTGATCCCTACCTCTACCTCTTACTTGAATGCATACTCCTGTTTGTCAAACGGGGTAACTCTCTGAGCCTGAAAAAATAATTACAAATTTTGAGTGAGTTTTGCGAACTCAGTGAGTAAGCATCATCGATAGCTCACTGGGTCACATAACACACAATTCATATCATTTATTTGATAATCATATTAAATCATATACACTTGATCCATCATTTCACATTTTACATTCAACACATCATAATCATTCATATCATGCATATGCAATGCACATGAGACTCACTTTCCATTTGCTACTTTGTTGTGACTGAATACTTAACTGTCTCGTATCCATTGTAGATACTAGGCTCATTGACAACTGTCCCATATCCATTGGGAATACCGGGCTAATTTTATATAGTGAGCCTTTGACTATTAATCACTTTCTAAGCTCGAGGCTCTTTTTTCACAATCTGAGCCTTAATCTTTTTTTTGGTAGCTACTCTGGTCACAACTGCCTTCATCTTTCATGCATTCATGAAATGGAATGTATCAATCACATTTACATATTCTCATTCAATCACATTCGCATATCATCGGACCTTAGTCCAGCATTCAACAATCAAATTATGTACACTTACTTCAATCCAATTCACTTGCAAAGAACACTTCAATGTTCTCACATCTATCAAACTCCTATGACATATATTGCCTGGAACCAACACATTTACATTACATAATCATTCAATTCATAACTTAAACAAAACAAACAATAAAGTAAGACCATCTCGGTCTACTCACAGTACGCTCCAGATTAACATTAGCTTCCATGATCTGAAAATGTCTGAATTCGAACATTTAACCTGCACATCACAACTATGCAATACATACGTTGCACACATATTAATAATTGCACAATCACATAAACATTCAATTTTACACATATGCATAGGTGTAACGTACAATGCATGCTCAATGACAATCCCAGGTATTTATCCATTAGTGTTTTCACAAAATAAATCTCACATCAAGACTCATCTAATTATAATTCATATGTAGGTTTATACCTCACTAAAGCCATTAAAATCACAATTCATTTCTCATTGGCTTACTTTCAAATTTTTCCAAGACACTCTTTCGGGTCTACTATTCATGTTCAATCAGAAAGTGAAAATGATGTCATTTATTCATACTCTCTTCTAGAAAATTGCTCTCCCATCTCTTAAGTTTCTAATGAAACCAGGATCATTCAATTTCGTTCAATACTCCAAATGTTATACTCCTATTAATTCGGACTGTTCATAGATTAAAACATTATCCTATACTCAGCTTTAATTCAAAAATCTAAAATTCTAGAGACATAATTCAAATTCGATCTTATCATACAAATTGTAGCCCTATGTCTCTAGTGGATCACTACAGATCAAGTTATTGTCAAAACACCAAAGCATGGTCAGTGGTAATACTCCAGCCATGAAGTTCCAGAATCGTTCATCATTTTCGTTCCAATTAAATTAATCAATCTCATCTAAATGATTTCAGATGGTTATAATTTTTGGTGGAGATGAATATCAATGTGTTATAAGTCCAATGGTTTAAGTCCCATGTCATTTGGACGTCGGAAGAAGAAGTTATAGCCAAAAGAGTGAAGGATGTTCACATCAATCCACTTCTGTAAGCATTCAATGTCATAATCATGGGATTCAAATCGGTTTAGAAAAGTCAAGCGCGATCATTCTTTTCCATACTTCTCCAAAATGTCATGATCGTGCAATCCCTCTTTTCTTCTCCAAACTCACGCACTACAGTCTCTCTCTTCTTCTCAAAATAGACCTTCATATCCATCGTTCATGATTATTTTGATAAGGAATATGAAGGATTTAGGCAACCAATTCTTCTAAAAAATTGTTTCTTTATGTCTTAAGTTTCTAATGAAACTAATATTATGCAATTTGGTTCAATATTCTGCAAGTTATGCTAAAAACACTACAGACTATTCAAAACCACGATAGCATCCACAAAATCAACTTCGAGCTAAATTTTGAAACACTTAGAGACAGAATTCAATTTTGATTCCCCTATGGAAAATATAGCCATAGCTCTTTACATTAATATAAACTTAACATTATCCCTTTTCGATGTCTATAGTCCAAGATATAGCAAAAATACAGATGCATGTTCAGTAAAAACACTGCATTTGTAAATGTCCAGCACACTTCAACAAGGTTCATCTCTAACTCTAATTCATCTCTGCATCTTAAAACATCTCTTTTTCTTACTCTATCACTTCTAGCTTATTTACTCTTCATTCTCAGCTCATTATCATTCACAAACAAATCAAAATCCATTATTACTTGTAAACATCAAAAAACAGAACATTCATATAAAAATGTTAATCCTAGCTTCTGCACTTTTTCATTTTTCTGCATTTTTCATTTTCTGCACATTCTCCATTTTCATTTCACCATTTCAACTCCCATTTAGATCCAAACATTCAAAAACAAATCAAAATCCATGATTAATGCCAAATATCAAAAACATCATATTTTCACGCATTTTCACATTTCTGCACTTTCTTCACTTTCATTTTTTTCTGCATATTCATCCACTACCCATTGTTCATTTTCTTCTCAACTTTCAGTTTAATCATTCATTACTCATATCTAGACATCATCTTACACCTATTTCTTATCTCTAAACTCATTAGAGTTCATTTCTAAAAATATTCAAAATATTCACGTATAACAATGAAGACATCAACAGAAACAGAGCATACATCAAATTTTCTCCAGAAATTTTCTGCACTAATTTATGCATGGTTTCACTAATCTTTTAACTCCAAAAGTTATTTTTATACTATCTTATAACATAATTATCATTAAATATGCAAAATAACACATCCAAATTTTCAGCCTATATTCACGGTGAACATGAAAAATGTTTATTTTTCTCATGAATACGAAATATCAATAAATCACCATTTTTGTTTCATAAACCAACAACTCTAAAAGATTAATAAGATACTTACTTGTTTAAACTCCAACTCTTTTAAAACTCACTTGAACCCTAACTTTCGAATATCATCCAATCATCATCTTGCCAAAGGTTGTAGGGTTAGGTATTTTAGTGATAGTGAAGGAGAGAGCAAAATGAGATAGTAAGGGAAAAGTGATAGCAAGACTTGTGTGATAAGGATGAGACAATTTCTGAAAGAATCAAGCTTCCAGAAACTTAGGAGAGTCACGAAGAAGAAGCAAGATCAAAACAATTAAAATGGTCTTTCGAAATAAAAGAAGTGTGGCTTGACAAGTGACACTTGTCACTTGTCCAATTCTTATAAGCTTAAACTAGTTTCTTTTATTTAACCAATCCAATCATCTCCCAAATTTTACTCCAATGTCTTTAAATTTTCAATATCATTATCTCAAAAATTCTAAAACCAACTATAAAATTTCTCCAATATCATTTGACTCTTATTTCTATTTCCATTTATAATTGACTTGCCACTTGGCATTTTTCTTAGTCCAAAAATATTCATAATTTTTGAAAATTTTCTAAAATTAACAAAAAAATTTAAATCACTAAATACACTCTCCAAATCAATTTTCAACATATAAAAACCAAAATTCTCAATATAATCACATTTATAAACAATTATACCCAGAATGTAAATGAATGCATGTACAATCATTTTAAAAGTGTGTAAAATATCTAAATTTACGCGCATGTATGATAACAATATGCATGAGTATGAAAAATGCATTTTTCTTATTCTCTCATTGATCTCACATGTAATTTACTTTTGGGTTCTAACTTTTAATATGGGGACGGGATGTTACATTTCTACCCCTTAATAAATTTCATCCTTGAAATTCTTATCTTACTAATCAAGGAGGCAAGGGCATTTTTCCTGCTATACTCCTCCGTTTCCGATTTAACTTTATTACATCAAATAATTTCTTCCTATTGACAATATCCAATGAAATCAATCAATCCTCTAATTATTTCTTCAAATACCCCCTATCTTAACTGTTTCCTCCATATAGTTCGAGTTACTCAAAAAAAATTCACTTCGCAAGCTGACAATATGTCTTTGTCAAATCATATCATCATTTCTTAACATATTCACATATCAAACATTATAACTCTAAGACATCTTTATTGATAATACAACTCATAAGTTATTGGTCCTATACTCTCAATAACTTCATATGGACCAATACAATTCGAGTTTAGTTTATTCTTTTTCCTAATCTGAGCACACCTTACCAAGGTGGTACTCTCAGAAACGATTCATCTTTTGCTTGATAATTCATATCTCTTCAATGTTAATACACTTAACTCTTAGGTCTATTTCACTATATTCCACAACTTCGATGTTGAGCCACCTAACTCGTTATCTTTCTTGAATCACTTAATTTCAAATACATATCAATTTCTCTTATCCTCAACATCTTCCATCTATTATAGTCTTTAACTATTTTAGGCCTCATTCAATTCAATGTAAGGGCAAATGACTCTTTTTGTCATATAATGCCTCATACAGTATTCTAATGATATCACTAGAATATTGATCGATATGCTTAATTTCAATTAAAATTATACATTGATCTCAGGTTCCTATAAACTCCAAAATATAAACTTTAAGCATATCTCCAATAGTTAAAAATGTTGGCAATTCATATATACACCGTCACTTGGTTCCATATCCTTATCTGTTAAATGTTGTTTCGACATATCCCTACTAGGATGTATAGCTTAGGTCACCATTTGTACCTTATCCAAAAATCTCTTTTCTTTATCAAGTACACATACTTCTCATTTCAATCCTAAAGTAGCATTTTTCCTATTCGGACTCAAGATTCAGATTCATTTTCAATTCCTTAATAAGATTCACAATTTTGGATCCTCAATTTGGGCTTTGTTAATCTTTTCATACAAACAAATTTTTAATTTCAATGCGGCTAATAATACTTTGATTTGTCCAAAATTTAACTCAACATTCTATACTCTTCATTGCACTAGGTTTGGTAACCTTAATATCTAAATTCGTGATATACTATCAAGGAATTTAATGATCATGGCATCGGATTACAACATTGGCTTTATTGGGATAATACTCCTTGGTACCATTTAAAATTTTTCAATACTTTTATCCATTGTCTCAGCCTTATATTTATCTTTTTCAAACTCCATAATTGCCTTAGACTTTATTGACCTTAATATTTCCAAAATGTCTCTGTACATATATAATTTCTCCAAGCTCTCTAAGCAATCATTATTGTAGCAAATTCTAGATCACATATCAAAATCACTCATGAGACTTTGATTGTCTCTATGCATAAAAAATCACTTTATATTGTTGCAATAGATTGTATCTTAATTCTGAAGTGAAACCTCATTATGTACTGCATAATCTCCAAACCCAACCAATATAATCAACATCGGTGTTATAATTCCTCAAAATTCTCTTTACATTCATCACTGATACGATTTACACATTTTACCTTAAACAATTTTTGCCAAAGTGTTATGATCAGTAAAAATTCCTTGGCAGTCTATGGTAGTATCCATTATACAACTAGTTTTAGAAAACTTCGAATCTCTATATATTCCTTGGAGTTTCTCACTTCATCATTACCTCTATTTTCTTTGGGTCTCCCAATATGCTATGTTCAGATACTATGCAACCTAACATTTTACTCAATCGAGCTAAGATTTACTCCTATTGAACTTGGTAAATAATTGTTTCTACCTTCATGATATGTAATATTTCCTCAAGTATTCAAAATATTCTTCTCCACTTTTCAAACACATTCAATATATCATCTATGATCATAGTCACTAATTGATAAAATTTTTTCTTGGATTGTTTTAATCTTCAATACCATAATACAGTCGGGGGCATTTATTAACTCCTACAGATATTGTCAAAACTCCATGTGCTTATGATTAGTTCTCGGCATTCCTTAAGTAGCCAATTCCTCAGTGAAGTAGTATTATTGCATGTTATTCTCAATTTCCCAATTGATCCCTTTCTCGAATGATTTTCTTAATTCATTTGATTCCCTGTGATTTCATATTGACTGGTTCTAATGTCTGTTCATTCATACTAGTTTCTCCACACATTTCAATTTATTTGAAATTTTAATTTCCTGTGTTGGTAACGCATTCATTAGACTTGATTTGTATCTGTTATACTTAATGTCACCTCAAATTTAAGAATCCATCACTTAGTTGTATAATTTACATCAACAAAATGCATACACTCGCAGTGACATATTCTACATCTTATGCTTGAGTTTCGGCTAGGATTAGAACTCCAATATTCACCTTGATTTAGTAATAATCACTTCCGATTTGTTTCTTCATTAATTATTCTTAATATAAACTATCTAATCAGCTGAACCTAATTCAATGAAATTCTTCTTCGAAAGAAGGTTTCTTGCTACTATCATTTATACTGTTCACACAATCCTTATCAATCAATTGTTTCCATCATTGCTTATTAGTCATTCTTAGTAACTCAAGAAGATCAATTTCTATTATTTCTTACA
>JANIJH010000225.1:57212889-57226798 GCA_024520975.1 Erythroxylum areolatum
AAATGTCCAGCACACTTCAACAAGATTCATCTCTAACTCTAATTCATCTCTACATCTTAAAACATCTCTTTTGCTTATTCTCTCACTTCTAGCTTATTTCCTCTTCATTCTCAGCTCATTATCATTCTTCTTATCCTCACGTCTTTAGCATAATGTGAATCCTATTTTATCTTCACATTATTTAATGCTATTTAATGTAGCAAAGGCTTTATCCTTACAAAGCCTATTCCTCACATCATATAGTTATTTTCTTCTCATCCTTGCTTCTTTAGCATAGTGTGGAGCCTACTTTGTCTTCATATCATTTAATGTTATTTAATGTATTAGAGATTTTATCCTTACAAAGCCTAGTCTTCACATCATATAGCTATTTTCTTCTCATCCTCGCTTCTTTAACATAGTGTGGAGCCTATTTTGTTGTCACATCATTTAATGCTATTTAATGTAGCAGAGGCTTTATCCTTACAAAGCCTAGTCTTCACATTGGCAGAGGCTTTATAAAAAATGAAGCCTAGTCTTTACGTGATTATTTGTTAAGGTGTTCTTGTCTTCACGTAATATCTTTAAGTTTGCTAATCTTCACATCATTTAATATGGAAAATGCTTTATCAAAAGTGAAGCCATAGTCTTCACGTTATTTATTGTGAAGCTATTCCTGTCTTAACATAATAGCTTATTATGGAGAACCGAAACATTATTACGTCAGTTCTTCACGTCATTTATTGTGAAGCCTATTCTTGTCTCCACATAATAGCTTATTATTGCTTATAACCATGGAGAACTGAAACATTAAATGCGTTTATACGTTAGTTGAATTTGATATATATTTAGCCATAGTTAAGATAAATGAATTTGCTTGTGAATCCTGTTGAAGTGGCTTATTACTTGAAGTTGAAGCCAAAATGAAGGAATGTGTAAATAATTTACAGTAGTGGTTTTGCTACCAAGTTTTTACATATAGTGAAATTTTAATTTATGTACAAGTGTAGACACTAAATATTTTTTAGATTTGATTGTCATATGTTTATTTTAAATTATATTTAGCATTTAATACAATGTAAAAATTGTTATGATTGATGTCACTTATACGTTATTACATTTAGTTATGGAAGGCTTGAACAATATAAATGATTACAATGATTGTATGGAAGTAAATGAAAAAGATGAGGTATGGAATGATACTATAGAGATGTATTTAATCTCCTTGATGGTTCAAGAAGTGAAAAAGAGAAATCGAACGATTATTGTCTTTTCCAAATCTGGTTGGAAGAATATTAAAGCAGGGCTTCAAACAAAATTCAATAAGGAGTATACCGATATTCAATTGAAGAATAAGTATAATGGATTAAGGGCCATATTGAAGAATTTCAAGAACTTACTCAAAGAAACAGGAATCGGTTACAACTTTTTTACTGGTGAAATTAATGTTATAAATGAATGTTGGGAAAATCTATTTAAGGTAAAATATGTCTTTTGTTTTATTAATATATCATATTATATAATATCCATTTTCATATATCTTTTTCATCATTATAGGTGCATAAAATGACTCACAAATTTAAGAAAAAAGGAAGTAAGGGATTTTTAGATTTGTGTCATATTTTTAGAGATACTACTGTAACTGGTGTGCATATATATCCATCAACTAAATCTCCATCGAATAGTACAGAAGAGGAACATGGAATTGATATTGATGAAGATTACTCGTCTAATGGAAAAGAAGATCAAGATAAAAGTTCTCCGTCTAAGAGAAAGAAGTCTCCTAAAAACAAGAAGGCAAAGAAGACACATTCTAACATTGTAAAAGAATCCTTACTTATACTTAGTGAACAATCAAGAAGGAAGAATGATTTACTTAAGAAAAACTAAGTGAAACATCATCCACTACAGAGAATAGATCTTAAGAGTCTAACATAATGATAAAATGTCTGAATTCTTTAGATGAATTGGGTGTTGACAGTGTGCAATAGGGAAAACTGTGAAGGCTTTACATGATTCTCCATTTTATAGGGATATTTTTTTAAGATGATACAAATAAGGAAGCTGGATTGGATTGTGTCGCTTTTGTTATATTTTCATGTTATTGCATATCGAATTCTTATTGATTTGAAACTTTTATATTAAGCAATATTCTATATTTTGAACATTTTAAGTTTGTGTTTTGTATGAATATTTGACTTAATTTTAAGTTTATATTTTGTATGAATATTTTTTCTATATAACAAATCATCTGATTGTGGAGGAACAAGTAACAATTTTCTTGATGACTATAGGGCATAGTGAGACAACTAGAGTCAATGCACAACGCTTTCAACATTCGACCTAGACAATTTCGAAGTATTTTCGAAAAGTCTTATATGTAGTTAATCATCTTGTAAAAAGAGTCATTACTCCACCATCTTTTACTAATACACCTCTTGAGATTTAACATAATTCAAAATTCTTTTCATATTTTCAGATACACTCATATATTTAATTACTATTTAAATTTTTTCCTTATGATTAAAAATTATTTTAATATATTTTTTAATTTTTTAAATTGTATACGAGCAATAGATGGTACACATATTGATGCACATATTCTGATCGATGAACAAATACCATATAGGGGCAAAAGAATTAACCCAACCTAAAAATTATGTGTTATTGCATATGTGACATGTGTTAATAGCTGGATGGGAAGGTACTGCAAATGAATATTAAGTTCTTTTGGAAACAGTGTCAAATTCAGCGAATCAATTTCCTATGCCTCTACAACATATTATATTATTTTAAATAAACATAGTAATTATGATTCATTTTTAATATCTTTTTGTTAATATTTCTATGTTAAGTAAGTAGTATTTGATTGACTCAGGCTACAATAATATGCCAAGATTTCTTTCACCATATCAAGGTAAAAGATATCATTTGCGAGATTATAAAGGCAGAGAAAGACCTCAAAGTCCGCAAGAATTGTTTAACTACAAACATTCTTTATTAAGAAATGTTATTGAAAGATGTTTTGACGTTCTAAAAGCAAGATTCCCTATACTTAAAAACATGTTGAGTTATGAAAAATACATCGTTATTGTTTGTTGTGTTATATACAACTATATTAGAATGTATGGACAAAGTGATGAATTATTTTAAAGTTGTGTTGAAAATGAAGAACAAATTAGGAAAAATGAAATTGAAGATGCAAGTTCCCAAGTGGAGTATAATATCACTCTAATACAACTTCGAGGTATGTCTTCAAAGCGAGATGAAATTGTTAGACAAATGTGGAGTGATTATATTATTTCTAATTAATCCATGTTTCTTTTTGTAAATGATAGTACTATTATGTTTTCAAGAATTATAGTATGATAGACCTAATTTATTAATTAGAATGACTTAATATAATTTCTAATGTTTGTAATTTTATTATATACAATTAATGTGTAATTTTTTAATAATATTTGATTTGCATATATTTAATTTTATTTATAATGATAATTAATTAATTTAAAACGTAATGTATTATATTATAATTATTACATATAGCATAATTATAAAAAATAGAAACAAGGTAATAAAACCAAACATGTTTTTGTTTTCATTTTTTTATTACAAATCTCAACCAAACAAGTTTTGTTTTTAGTTTTTATATCACAAATCTCAATCGAACAGGTTTTCATTTTTTTAGGAAAAAAACATAAACCAATATATTACCTATATATATAAGTAAACAAAAGAACTTTTAGCAATTCTAGTATCCATTATTGCTTCAAAGTTTGATGTTAGTTCTAGTGATCTGATAGCTAGTCTTTATCATGCTCGACTTCATCCTTAACTGTGGAAGCCATTATACTTGGATAAGGTTTATGATATGTTATCTGAACACTAAAACTAATAACAAACTTTGAAGCAACAATAGATACTAGAATTGCTAAAAGGTCCCATGTAATTTGTTTGTAAGATCAAAAAAGCACTTCTATATGTCTCCACCATATTAATACATTGAACTACACATTTTCAATATTATTCACAATACCTGTCTCTAAGTATTTGTCCAACTTCATCTTATTATAAGAAGTCCTAGCCTTTTTTTTCGATAAATTGGTAAATTCAGGATTCATACTGGTCTTATAAACAATAGATGAAGCCAATGCTAAAGCTAATATTGAGTTACTACAATCGCAATCTTTGTCTAATCTTAATTGATAATCATTAAATAAACCAAGCATAATTGTTTAATGATATCAACATGTTCTTCAACCTAATCACTATATAACTTTTGATAATAAAATTATAGCCCCTCCATCTTTTATATCGAGTCTTACATAAAAAAATAACTGCATAGTTTGTCTAACCATATACAAATAAGAATTGACTTTCTCCATTATGTACTATATTATGACCTGGATCACCTTATTGTAATCAAAAATCCATCTAGATAAAACTCACTTAATCTTTCAAATACTACTAAAAAAAAGTGTGAATTTGTTCCTGAGAATAACTGAGTAGCATCATAAAATATCTCCAACCTCTAACAAAATGCTTTAGCCAATTCACATTTCTCTTCTCTCAGTAGGTAGATATACTAAGAATCTCTTTGTCTTAGCTTATTGGAGACCTCAATATACTTGATTATAGACTCCAACATCTTCAATGTTGAATTCCATCTAGTTTGAAATTCCAAAACTAACTTTTTTATGCATGAAGTGCATAGTTTTTTGTAGTTTCTTCAAAATTTTCACTATTTTAGGTGTTGCACTCCAACGTACTATATTATTTTTGATCTAATCTACCACTTCCTTTATCACCTCCAATCTTTCCTTCATAATCAAATTCATGATATACGCGAACACAGTGTAAATGGAACAACCTTCCACAAATCAATAACCTCCCAACTTGTAACTTGTCCTTTAATTTTTCCATAGTCGCATCATTTATGCCATATTTATCAAGATTTATAGTTGAGAGCTCAGAGTTGATGTTTTAATCCATTAAGCAATCCATCAATAAAGTTGTTCACCTTTCACTTATAAGTAACATCAGTAAATAAATAAACCTACCATTTAAAAATATGAATAATTATCAATTATAACGTAATCAGTAACTAAATGTTAACAATATTAAAGAATATAATTTATCTCACTAATTGACTACATAAAGTTGACTATAGTTGTTTTCAATATAGTGTGTCGTCACTGAATATAACTCTTCTTATGGTTATAAGTTATCCACATAGTTAATGTGATGGATACCCTTCTGTGAACACTTAAAAACTTCTTTAATATTTTTTATCATAAATCTTTACATTTTTTTCTTCACAATATTCTAGTTGAAATCTTGAAGGTCGATTGGAGTGAGTTGAGCACTATCCTAAAGTTTTTTGCTATCAACAATAGAGAGTAGCTATTTAATCACTAACGATTATCTTAGCTATAAAAAATTTTGTTTTGTTGCTATTATAACTTAGAATAGTCATTCATTCTTCCTTCTCATTAGTTTAAAGGTAAACAAATGTTTGACCTCTTAATATGAGCTTCTTTCTATTAAAAACTCTAGTTGTCATTTCAAATGAGAGTTTCTACCTTTAGAATTTTTTACCAATATCTTTTGACAATACTTTCATTCAACTTTTTTCTAGTATGTTCCTTAATCTAATATTGTCAAATGATTCCAAACTCAACTTGTCAATGAATCATTTCTTCACTTAATACCAATTGAAAACTCTTTATTGGTATTTTTCAGGTACTAGATTATAATTCTTCACTGAAGAAATATGTTTATCCATATGAAACAATCAACATATATGAGAGTATAAGTTATCCAAGGACATTTAAATGTATACATACACTTTAATGAAAATTTAACTTGTATACATGCTAAATTTATTGAGCATATAAGTTATTCATACACAATCAGGTTATATGAAACATTATTGAAGATGCAGACCATGGACATCATACTAAATTTCTTAGGAATGAACCATATAATCATATAATAAAATTCAATTTCTATGTTGAACAATCTACATTCATTGGAGGTTACAATTATTCATTCTTAAAAAGATCAATAAAGAGATGAAAATAAGCATTAAGAAATTTCTTTGGTATGGGAAAGTTGAGGTCTCGCAAAGGAGCCAAAATGGGAATAACTATACTATAGGAAATAAGAAGGAGGGTAAGGCCTTATATCAATTTAGTTTATTCAAACAAAAATAGTAGTCAAAAGAATTAGGAAACTTTTCAAAGACTAAGAGGCACTTTAAAGCAAACGGATTAATGAATTCTAGTTAAAGGATACTAATTTTTGGAAAATGGGAGAGACACAAGAACATTCTTGGCCATTCATTCAAAACCCTTTTATCAAAATGGAGATAGGTAATGGAGAAGATACTTGGATCTGTACAGAAGAGAGGACCTGACAACATTCACTTGTAGATTTCCTATTAACTCAAAAGTTTCTAATGTCATTGCTTAAAATGCTTAACAAATAGGTAAAGGAGTAAACAGACTTTAGCACTACTTTCCAAGCTGCACGCCTAACTCCTTTAAAGATAAAATTAGTTGGTCTATTAGCAGTAATGGAGATTTATCTAGTTATTCATGCCAAAGAGCTTTAAGATCTCAATTCCCTATTACTCCTTTGTACAACATTACGTAGAAAGGCTCCTTAATGCCTAAAACTTCCTTTGTTACCTGGTTAATAGTAAGAGGGAGATTGAAGACTAAAGATAGACTAAAGGGAATAAATGATCATATTTGTGTTCTTTACAACTCATTGTCTGAATCTATAAACCATCTATTTTTCAAATGTAACTTCTCATCCATAATATGGGTCAAAATGCAATACAACATGAATCTAGCTTTCCCTACAAGAGATTAGGAAAATATTTTAGTTTGGGTAGAAAATCAATATAAACGAATTGGAGAAGAAAATAAATGCCTTTGTCTTTGTTTGATCTACTCAGTTTACTTTATTTGGAATGAAAGAAACTAAAGAAATTTCAAGAATATTCACATAGTGAGGTATACAATTACACATAGAGCTTGTTCCTAAATTAAGGAGATTTTTAGTACTCATTATGACACTTAAAGACTTAAGCTATTTTATCAAAAGAATATGGAGATTGGAGTAATTTGGCTTTATTTTGTAACACCAGTTGTATAAATGATAGGTTGTTTCATTAATTATCTACTCCTTATTTTTAACATTATAGCCTTATACATTTGCCTTTTTATGGCTTTCTAGGCTTATCAATAAAATAATTTATTTTTCAAAAAATACAGAAGTACATTACAGATATCAAATGGAATATAATTTGATCCATCAAGAGAATGAAGATATGCATATTATGTGCAACATAGAAATAGAAAGAGAAAAAAGAAAACAAAAGAAGATTTAAATCAATTTGTTATTTTCATTAATATTTTGTCCATGACTGAAAAATACATGCTTACGGTGGTCCCATTACCAATTTTGGAAGTCTTTTTAAACTTTATGTTATTGTAAGCAGAACCTACTCAAACTATATGAGTGCCATAAATAGTTAGAAAAAAATTGAAATAAAGAAAACAAATGATGCCATATGATTGCCAAATTAGCTATCCCATACTAAACGGAAAAGAAAATAAAACAAATAAGTACAATCAAAAGGTAGATTAAGTTGACAATATTTCTTTAATTGGAAATTGGCTTGTCAAATACAAAGAAAAAGTCTCTTCTCTTTATATCTTTTTTCTAATTTTTACATATTAGTGTAGTTATATTTCCAATTTAGCATTCTAAACTTTCAATATATAATCCTTCCTTTTCATTATTTTTTGTAAATTGCATAAAGGGTCAGTAGGAAACAAATTAATCTAATGATGATCACAAGTATAAAATATTCAAGGGCCACTATTTCTAGCAGGCAATCTGTAGCTATTACTATGTTGTAAACCAAGTACAAAAATGTTTAGTTCTGAATTTATTCTTCAATTTTATAACTTTGATATAGAAAGAAGACAAATTGTTCATACTTCACATATTAGAGGGAGATGTTAAAGGCAATGTATGAAGACAATTAAGATGAGTTAAATGAAGTGCTTGATACCAAACATCTTAAACTTTAAGTTTTGAATACATCTAGAGTAAGTGGGATTAAATCAATATAGAGCAGGTAGGATTTACAAAAGGAAGAATGTTATCCAAATAAGAAACACAAACTAATAAGAACTATAAATTATATGAAGTCAAAACATGAATTAAAGATATGCAAAGGGTCGTATCCTCTTATTTTACTTCTGCCACTAGAATCGACAAACAAATTGGATGGGACTTGGGAGGCACTAACCATTTAAAGTTCTAAAAAAATGTCTTTAACTATCAATCAATCACCCATCCAACAACTTAGTTTGATTCAGTGGAATCTATCTACACTACAAAATCTATTGGGTTCCTCAATTAAGTTGACACTTTTGTTGACCCTCATTAATTTACTATATCAGTTAACCTAATTGAACCATTCTAAAATTTTTACATTTTTCAAAAACCAAACAAAAGTTTTCTAGGGGATGAATTTTTTAAACAAAACATAATAAATCTATCCATTTATACGTCATCAAAATTGTTACTACATACTAAAAATAATGTTTCTTTCCTTCACCCAAACAATCATGCTAATTAAGTAATAAAATCTCATAAAATATTATAATGAATATTTGGCTAAACTTTCAAGAATTATTAGTAAATCGATATCGAGATGGCATCTAATTGGGCAATTGAACAAATAAGTAGATGACAAAAGTAGATCAAAAGACAAAAAAGAACAAAATTGATTAGTGAGGAGCGAGGAGATAAGGAGTGAGGAATTTAATTTTAATTAATCTACAATGAATAAAGCTAGTATTAGGGAAGAAGAGTGTCTATATGTATCTATTAAAATGAAATTGTTTTAGCTATCATAAAATGATGTTGTTTTTGTTGATTGGTTTTTTATGACCAACCTAGAATGAGTGTGTCAAAAAGGAATTCCCCCAAAAATATGCCTGACTTCCAACAATGATATAGGCGAACTTTGGAAAACTTAGAGGATAGAATTCTAAGTTACTAAGTTGTTAAATGCTAAAGAGTGTTGGGGTTTAAAACTTAAATAAAAAGGATAATTCTATTTAAGAAAAGGATGAGTCTAAAGTGATAAGAAAGCTAAAACAATGATAAGGTTTTTTATCTAGATAGTGCATGTGATTATGTATATGTGTTCTTCTTTGTTATCATGCTTGTATGTTTATATGAACCTCTTAAATTCAACATCCTCCAATATTTCTCATGTGACCATTCGACCTCCCATTATCCTCCAATCATGGCTATGTCCTATTTAACTGCCTACCAATATACAATTGATTTTAAAGTATATATTAATAATGTTTCAACTGTTTTGACTCTCAAATAGTGGACTTACTTACCAATTCTCATGCTTGGAAATTCCTTAAACAATCTAATTGAATTACGATAATCTTCACATAATTGGGCTTTTTCATTTTTTGGCCAAATAAGCCTAATTTCAAATAGGCTATCAATAATTGACCTATCACATTTTTTTGGTTAGGCAACCTAAATATATGGTATTGAAGAAATTTTTGTAATTAACTAATTAACCAAACTGAATAGTGAAGTAGACAATGCTCTTAATAGTTGATTGGTCATCTTCATTAGAAAATAAAGTAAACTTAGGAATTTTAACAAGTGATAGGTCCTAATCAAAGCAAATAAGACTTTTGTAATAAAATAGGATTCTACTTAGGGTGAGAATGAAACACAATATTTTAGTTGGAATAAGCCCCCCTTTATTATCACTCTCCTAAACCGTAGATCTTATCCTAAGGATTAGGACTCTACAGCTAATTGCAATTAAGTAGCTGAAATTATTGAAGTAAAATAACAAATCTATGAACTATTCTCAAGCAAGCTAAGGACGTGACCGAACCAACTTAGACCAAGTATTTACTACCAATAATCCTCCAAGATTCATGACACTTGCATTAGGACTCTACAGCTAATTGCAATCAAGTAGCCGAAATTATTGAAGTAAAATAACAACTCTATGACTTGTTCTCAGGCAAGCTAAGGACATGACCCAACCAACTCAGACCAACTATTTACTGCTAATAATCCTCCAAGATTCATGACACTTACATGGTCCATGCATTTTGATAGCCATGATAGGACATTTAATCAAAATATTTTAGACTTCTAATGGGCACTTTTTGAGATCTTCTTGGTTTATCAATACCTCCCCTTTATACTGAAACCTTGTCCTCAAGGTTCGTGCTCATGAATTTGTCTCTCACTACTTGAGTGTTTTCCCACGTTGCATCATCCACTAGAAGTCTCTTCCATTTGATTAGGTTTTCTTTAATAATCTTCGTCCCTTATTTGATCCAACATGTGTCTAATATAGCTTTCAGTTGTATGATAAGTTCACCATTGTCAACAATAGGTGGCAATTCAGTATCAAGTGCAAGGTTATCTCCTATCTTCTTTCTAAAGAGTGACACATAAAAGACTGAGTGAATGAGAGAATTAGCTAGTAGTGCAAGCTTGTAGGCCATTGTTCCAATTCTTTCTACAATCTGATAAGGACCGTCAAATTGTCTTGCAAGCTTTTGAAAAGCTCGTTTAAATAATGACTATTGGTGATAACGATGGGGCTTGAAAAACCCATTCTTCCACTTGGTATTCGATGTCCTATAGTTTAGGATCAATTTGTTATTTCATTGTATTACTTGCCATATGCAAATTGGCTTTAAGTTGTTGTAGTAACGCATCTCGAGAAGAAAGAATTTGGTCTACTACATATATAGGACAATGGCCTTCATTACAATGATGAATTATTGGTGGCAGTCTTCCATATAAAGCTTGAAAGGGATTTATTCTTGTGGAGGCATGATAGGTAGTAATATATTAAAATTTTGCCCATGGAAGGAAAAAATGTCACTTTCGCAATTTTTAAGATGCAAACCACCAGAGATATTGTTCAATACTGTAGTTTAGCACCTTCAATTGCTCATCCATTTGAGGATGATATGCAAAACTCAACTTAAATTGTATGTCAGACATCTTAAAGAATGCTCACCAAAAATGATTTATGAGCATTGGGTCACTATTGCTTATGATGAACTAAGGCATGCCATAAAGCTTTACCACTTATTCAACAAAATTTTCAGCTACAATTTTTGTTGTATACGAAAGAGATAAGGCCAAGAAATGTGTTGTTTTGCTCAGACGATTGACAACAACAAGAATGGTATTGTAGCCATTTGAAGGTGGAAGGCCTTCTATGAAATCCATGGTGATATCCTCCCAAACTTGACACGGAATTGGCAGCGATTGGCAAAGGTCAGTTGGTGATAGGGTGTCAACTTTATTTCTTTGGAAGACATCACAAGAAGCAATATAATCTTTCACCACTTGATACATTGATGGCCAATAAAATTGCTGAGCTAGTCTTTTATATGTTCTGAGGACCCTATAGTGCCCTTTAATTTGTGAATCATAGAACTCCCATAAGTGTTGTTAGATGATGACAGAATTTGAAGCTACCACCATATGGTTCTTGCAACAAACCAATCCATTATGCCATGTGTAAGATACATCTAGTTATTTTATTGTGAGCTTGCTTTTGTGTTTGCATGTACAAACGGTTATGAGCTTTAGCTTTGATTGTATCCTATAATGGAGTTTGAGATACAAACAAGGCATTAAGACTAGGACTACCTAACATTCGCGATAGTCATCTGTTGCAGTATTCTCATGCCCCCGTTTGTATATGATCCCATAATCATAGCCAAGCAATTTAGTCACTTGTTTTTGCTGCTCCGGTGTGACGATACACTGCTCCAAAAAGTAGTTGAGGCTCTATTGATCAGTTTGGATATAAAACTTATGGCCTAGCAGGTAGGGTCTCCATGTTTAGATGGTTTGAATGATTGCTAGCATTTCCTTGGCATATATGGACCAAGACCGCTTGGTAGTCCACTCATAAATGCAATTAGCCTTTCAAGCTGAGTCAAAATTGCTCCTATACCATTCCCCAAAGCATCCAATTCAATAATGAAACGTTTAATGAAATTTGGCATAGCTAGTGTAGGAGTGGCAGTCATAGCTTTCTTAATATCTTGAAATGCAATTTCTGCTGCTTTCATCATCCAAACTTCCCCTTTTTTAAGAAATTGGTGAGAGGATAAGTTATGATGCCATAGTTGCGAACAAATTTTCAGAAGTAAATTATAAGGCCTAAAAATCCACTCAACTTATAGACATTAGTACCTAGGCCAATTCAGCATGGTTGTAATTTTTACTTGATCCACTTTAACTCCTTATGGAGTCACAATATGGCCCAAATATTCTAATTCTTGCCAGCCAAATGCACAGTTGATAAGTTTACCATAAAATTGATGATGCCTTAATATTTCAAAATATTTTTGTACATGATCAAGATGCATGTTCTAATTGGTTCTATATATCAAAATGTCATCAAAGAAAACTAACACAAATTTATGAAGATAAGGACAAAATATGGAATTCATAATTTCCTAAAAAGTGGATGGGGCACTACAAAGACCAAAAGGTAAGACTAAATATTAGTAATTATTGTTGTGGGTATGAAATGATATTTTATGAATATTTGTGGGATGTACTCGTACCTGGTGATGTTCTACTTGTAAATCAATTTTGGTAAAATAAGAAGCTCTATAGAGTTCATCAAGCATATCATCAACTGTAGGAATTAGAAATCAGTCTTTGATGGTTACAACATTAAGTACTCTATAGTTAGTTCAAAAAATGACATGAACTATCTTTTTTATTTACCAACAAAACAGAAGATGGAAAAAGACAAGTACTAACTCTTATAAGCCCCAATTTTAACATGTCATGAGCTTGTTTTTCAATCATATCTTTTTGAAAACAAGCATACTTGAATTGTCTCACATTGATGGGCTTGGTACCTTCTTTCAATTTGATGTGATGATCTACTTCTCTTATGGGAAGTAGTTGCTTTGGTTCTTAGAATATGTGTTCAAATTTTTCCAATAGTTGTTGCATGTCAAGATGGAAATCGTGTGATGTATAATCAATTCTAATTTGAAGACAAACAATAATGATTAAGCTTCCATTTTGCATATCATTAGAGATAACTTTTAGTGATGCAGTAAAAATTGATTATGAATCAATTCCTTACAATTTATGAGTTTGGTTGTCCCACTGAAACTCTATTTTAATTGTTTCCAATTACACACCGTTGTCCCCAATTACATCAACCAATGGATAGCTAACATTAAATCTAACTCAATCAATGGTACAGTATAAAGAGTAAGGACAAAAGGAATACCTTGGAGCAAAATTTGTGCATTCTCAAATCTTCCCTAACATTTTAATGGTTCTCCATTAGCTACCTTCACATTAGAAGGTTCGGTGGGAACCATAGGTAATTGCAACATGTTGGCCATTTTCTCACTAATGAAATTGTGAGTGGATCCACTACTAATTAAGACAAGCGTTTCGCAGTGCCCAATTGTTTCCATCACCTTTATAGTCTGGTAAGCTGACCATCTTAAAAATGCATGTAAAGATATCTCATTTTGAGGTTCCTCGTCATCAGAATTATTATCGTTGCCTTCCAATAATAAAAGTTGTGGACCATGACACCTGTGGCTTAGTGTAAGTTTTTTGTCACAATTAAAGAAAAGTCGTTGCATCCTCCCCTCCCCAAATTTTCCCAGGTAAGTCATTTCATTGGAGATGCAACTTTGAGTTTTGAAGGAGAAGGAGAGGACGATTGAATCGTCAAGTGAATTTCTACTTGTTGGACCCCGATTTTTTTGAGTGAAAATTAGAAATATAAAAATTATGAAATAAGTATGGTTGTATACAAATTTTGTAATAGATGTGTTTA
>JANIJH010000225.1:57229749-57251780 GCA_024520975.1 Erythroxylum areolatum
TCCATCGTAGCCTTGCCCACGTAAAGATGATATACTCAATCCATGCTTTGAAAACAATTCATCTATTGCAAACTTTAGTGATAAAGAGGTGGTATCACTAACATGAATAATACCAATAAATCGCTCAAGCACACATCCTTTTGCATTCACATAACGTAAAACAATAGCCAATTTTTCTATGATTAAGATATCACGAGACTCATCAATAAGGATAGAAAATAACCCATCTTGAAGATCATTAATAATGGCATTGGAGATTTCAATTGCAGCGGCTTTGACAATATCCTTTTGTATGTCAGGAATAATGACTTTGAGATTTCTGTGGGCATTGTTTAAAATAACATTGTTGATAGTTTCATTATGGTCAGCCAAAAATTGCAAAAGCTGAAGAAAATTACTATTATTACTAGAAGTCTCTGATTCATCACAACCACGAAAAGTCAATCCTTGATGTAAAAGAAATCGAACACAATCCATTGATGCAGTGAGTTGGGTACGATAGTCCTTTTGAGCATGGTTGGATTGATTAACATAAGCAACTTGGATATGTAGTTTCTAATTTATCAAATCTTTACATTTCTTCCAAGCTATATTGTGAGAGCTATTAGGACTTCCTACATGAATATGAAATCTGTCCTTTTTCCTCCAATTGTCAAATCTATCAGTAACAAAAGTATCACCACTTGCTTGACTTCCAATATCCGGTCTAAAAAGATAGCAACATAAGCAAAAAGCTACATCTTTTGTAACACTATATTCCAACCAATTGGCGTATTCTTTAAAACCAAGATGGAACAAATCTACGATAAATATTTTCAAGTTTTCTTTGTGGAAAATCATGCTCAAAAGGTTGACATGGACCCTTTTGCAAATAAGCTCTTCGTATTCATAATCTGAAATTTTTTTCCGCAATCCTAGATCAGATTGAAGATCTTCTAAATTTACTTCTAAATGAGGATGCTTTAAAAGGATGGGGCTAGAATCCTTACTTGTAAGAGGCCTTTTGAGAAATTTGTCCATAACTAAAATCAAAATTAAATAATTAGGGAGAAATTGAATACAAAATAAAAAAAACTATCTATTCACAAATTGGTTTCTTTTAAGGACTTGTGAAATGAGAACTTAATGAATTAGAGTTTTAAAGGTTTATCCTCGTGATAATTCTTCCATCTTAACATAAATTTTATTCCTCTAAATTACTTTAGGAGAGGAAACACACCGGCTTCATTCTTTCAAAGAACAAGAAAAAGAGACCAAAGATCCTGAAGTCGTTGGCTACACATTCTTTCAAAAAAATGGTGAGAATTTACCTATCAGCAGTAAAACGGGATGAGGCCTGTGAAAGAATCCTTTTCACAATTGCAATCAATATAGATTATTGTTTTTTACTTTGAGTGTGGTCGTTTATGTAGAGTTCGGGGAAGAAGAAGCCAAAAAGATAAAAAATAGTATGATGAAGAAGCCAAAAGGGTAGAAAATCTGAATTAAAAAAGTCAATTAAGCATATAATTTTTATCTCTCTATTTGTAGGGTTTCATTTTAAAAATAATGGGCTCAAATAATAGTAATCTTAATAAAAATAAATGGGCTCAGATTTTATTTTTTATTTGATATTTTAATATATCTATATTTTTTATTTTTTTTGTCACCAAGTAAATAAATGGGGCAAAATTTTATTTTTTTATAAAATTAAAATTTAAAATAACAATTTTAAATTAAAACTTCTCAGTTGCAGTGGGGGCAAGTGGACCGTCTATGTATATATATAATATGTTAATTTGCCTTGAATACCTATTATTACACAATTATTTTAACAAGGGTGAATATAAAACCGACACTTCTTAAATCTCTAGCTCTTTGTCATTTCTTTTAACAAATAATTTATAGTAAATGGTTGAATGAAATGCCAAAATGGTTTTTCGTGATTAAAAAAAGTAATTAGCAAGAACATTTGTGCACCTTATTAAGGTTTAATTTAGTTTCAAAAATAGTAAAGATCACTAATTTTTAACTAACTCCACTTTAAATTCTAAATAGAAGCTGCGGAATCTCTACAAAGTTTCTGTGTGACAGTTGATTCAGTATATATATATTCCAACTTAAAACTCTTGACGTTTAAAATCTAGAAAGTATGTTAATTGAATATCTGGGCAGCCTAATTTAATCCAACATCATGGAATAGTAAAGAAAAGGATCTAGAGACTTCGGAAAATTCTTTGTAATAAATCCACGACCACGACAGAAGGGGATTCAGAGACCACAGGTTTTCATTTCTATTGTCTGTATGTGATAATAATTGGCTTATACTGTGCCTTCAAGCAGTCGTCAATCAATCTGTCGCAAGAAATGAATTCAATTCCAAATTGGCTATTGACCAAAAGGTACGGCCGTCGGAAGGGACCTCGTGCGTACCTGTACGTACAGATAAACAGACAAAAGATGTGAACTGACTGCTCTCAGAGAAACCAAAAAATCTGTGGTAAGTACAATATCGTTGGCCTTGGAGAAAGTATCTTATCTACATACACAAAACGCGGGATGCACGCGTATATGTATGTACCAATCAATATTAACTCCAATAATTTGGTGTTTCGAGGCCCAAAAATCAAATGCACGTGTTTTATCTCTGTCAGTTGCATTGCATGAGACAACATCTTCTGTCCAGTTTATTTTGTCTTATTTTGTCTCATAAAATTTCAGCCATTTATTTTATAGGACCTACGTAGAACTCACGCGTAATTTACGTGGGACCTATATAAATAAATGGTTAAGATTTATTGGACAGAATAAGACACCATACTATTGGACAAAAAACCTGGACTCGCATTGCATGGCTCACCTGGCCAACTCAAGACAGATGTCCTATTCCTATTAGCCTATTCTTCGAATAAGTATCTACCTATCTATTCGATACGTAGCAAATAAATAAGACCCGCGACAAAATAAATAGATACATGTTAAGCAGACTAGTTACATCACAACTGTACTAACTACTTACTAATTGTCCCCATTTGAAGTTGAAGCACCGTATTCTCATTAAAGTGTTTATAAACCCCAAATAAATGTTTAGATAATATCTTACCAGAAAATATGATGATGCCTATTTGTGAATTGAACTCTTTCTGGTGGGTCAATGTGCTTAGGTCATTCATGAGGTAGCATTTGGGTTAACCAGAGCGTTTCCTTAGGCTCGTGACATTTAGTAATATTTGATGCACAAAACTAGGAGGTTGGTCATAAGGACCTTTTCATATAAGTTACTATGAACAAAAGCATTAGATACATGCAACTGTTTGACATTTAACCCTTAAAAACAACCAGTAATAGGCAAAGTTGAATTACAACTAGCTTAACAATAAGACTAAAAGAGTTAAAGTAGTCAATACACTGATGAAAGCCCTTAGTAACAAGTCAAACTTTATATATGTCAAGTGAACCATCAACATTTTACTTTAACGCAATATACCGGGCACTAAAGTCCATGTAGCATTAGCAATGAGAGCATCAATTTCTTAAGTCATAATAGAATGCCATTTTGAAATTTTATTTGCTTGAGGGAAGCAAATATGTATTTTTTTTCATATTTTATTGTTGATGTAAAAAAAATTTCACCTTTAAATTCCTAATTTGAGATTGGATAAGTATAAAGTGTGTTGTTTAAAGTATAGGAGAAGCATATGGATTTTTTGTGTGAGACAATTTTGAATTGTTTAAGTTAATAAAAAGGGATAAGCTAGGATTATAAATTGAAGGAGAGGACGTAACAACATTATTTGATGGAGATAAAGTTGGTGAAGATGGCTATAGGTTGATAGGAGAAGATTGAGAGAGACTTAGATTTATATTAGTATTTAAAGTTTGATGTAGGTTCAATAAAGCAAGATTTTGTGGTAAAAAGACTGGCTGAAAAAGTTAAGGTAGAATTGGATACTGATACATCACTTTTAGAGAATGGAAAAACTTGCTCATTAACAAAAGCATGTCATAAAACCAAAATTTTCTTGTTCAGTAAATCAAGAAAAAAAACCTTTATAAATTATATATATCCTAAGAAAACATAAACTTTTGGCTATATGGGTAACTTTTTTTTTATTGTAAGGTTTTAACCATAGATATTAAAAACAACAAAAGTCTTTAAGATTTGTAATCTGACATATTGTTGAAGAATATTTCATAGGGTGTTTTGTTATTCAAACAAGGTAGAGATAATCTATTAATTCATATACAACAATTTCAAATGCATATTGGCAATATTATTGAGGAATTGAAGCATGTTGCATTAAAGCTAAACATGTTTCAACAATATGTCTATACTTGCGTTTTACGCAACTATTTTATTTAGGTATTTTTTAGACCAATGTTTTAAAAACCGGTTCGGACCGTCCGGTCCGACCAAAAAAGGTCTGAACTGGTCATTGGTCCGGTTCGGTTTCACCTACTAACTTCTCTGTATAAAAACCGGTCAGTTTAACCTTTTTCGGTCGGACCGGACGGTCCGGTCCGGTCCGATTTTAAATCCTTGTTTTAGACAAGAGTTATAATGAGAATACCATTATCACTTAGATACACAAAAAGGCTTGGTATTCTCCACCACAGTCATCATGAAAAGAAGTGATTACATGACTAAAATAGTTTTCAACGTTATGCCAAAATCTAATAGAACACTAAAATAGTTTTGTGAATTACATGAATGATTATTGGCATTTGAATAATTGCTTGAACCAATGGAAGAAATTGATAGAGTATTAAATTAGCTTATTTTGACCTCTTATGGTCTTTAATACTTGGAGTGAAGAGTTCTATGTTGAAAACGACCAACAATTTGAGATACAAAGCTTTCTAACATCGAACCTATTGTCCAATTTATAATTAACTGATCTTGTTGAAATCAAGTAAGTCATGCTGAGTTTAGTTAGTCATCAATTATTTGTTAGATAAGTTTAGGAGTGCCATTAACAAATTTGATGAAATTTTAACTAGATAATAAAGAGAACAATTATAGCTTCCATAAGTAGTTTGCGAGATTTAATTTAACTAAAATTGATGAGCCGTGTTTCAAGAATTATCAGAAATTATGTAAATTATTCACATACAAGAATAGATGTATGTGTAAGTAATTATAACAAATATAAATAGTTACGTAAATAAATCATAATAAATACAAATGTTATAACAATACTAATATTAACTTAATTATTTAAAAGCAAATCCTTGTTCTTATCGTATCTTCCAAGGCATTATCTACATATTATTCTCACTAAATAATAAGAAATATATACATGTGGCTATATTAAATCGTCAAAGATTTATGATTTGGTTCAAATAACAATTGGTTCTGCCGGATTTTGGCTGAACTGTACGTTGCCGTTTGGATCCATCAGTTGACTACTCTCCGTGATGAATCCGATGCGTTGATACCTGCAAAACAAGGAAGGCACGTCGGGGGTTATGTCCCGATTAGCCCCTCCGACGCTCAAGTCAGTTTTCTGGTGAGGGTGAGGTCAATAAGCGCCGAGAAAAACAAGGTTATGATTATGCGTACCTTAATTATGGGATAATTATACCTTATATAAGGTTTTGCAGTTAGGTTTAGGTCTTTACGTGTTTGCATGGGAGATTTCCTTCTACGGATGGGCCAAGGAGGGCGTGAGCTGGACTTGGGTTTGACCTAGGTATAAAACTAATCTCTGAAGAATGGACCGATCGGCCCGCGGGTTGTTTTGACTGGATCTGAGCCCAACACGACTGACCCGACCACATACATATATAAAAAAGACGAGTTGAGCTTCAAGCTGGTGGAACTCAAGTGTCACACTCTAGCTTAGACCAAGTTTGAAACTTAAAAAAATTTATACCTAGCAGGTCAAGCTCGAACAGATGTTCCAACCCTACGACGCGTGCGCGCATCGGGTATTTCTCGATTCCTCCACAAGCGACAAAACCTTCCGCTGAACGCGTGGGTGAACAGTACGAGAAATGAAACTCTTCAACTGCTACTAGTTCTTTAGTCAGATGATGGACCCACTCTTATGGATGTCTGACGAGGTCCCGACCGTCAATGCCGTAGACTCTGCCTCAGGAAGAAGCGGTCGAGCGTGTGAAAGAAGATGGGATTGGAATTGGATTTCTACTCTCTCTCTCTTGCCTTTTGTCCCGGAAGCAAGCAACTGTTTTATTAGAATTAAAGCGTTAATAATCAAGTACAACATAACTTGAAACAAAATTTGAAAAAGGGCCTTATGATGAGTTTGGCATGCGGTTGGACAGCTAAGATATGGGGTTGCATCGTAAGGAGGTGGGTCTACCTTCATTCACAGAATTTAAATTAAAAAGTGCAAAAGATAGCATTAAAAACAATAAAACACGGGTGGTTGCGCTTCGGAAACAAAAACATAAATCAACGGGAGCTAGGCTGTATCGCATACTCTGGTGCCTGTTTCGTTTTTTTCCTTTTAACCGGTCCTTAATCCACTTCAACCAGATTGGGTTTATGTCCTCTGCTTTTCTCCTTACATACCTTCTCTCTCTATTCCCGACATCTAAATCGCTTCCCGCTTCCAAATCCAGCTCTAATACTTGTTTGTTCTCGTAATTAGGCAACACCCATACCTAAACAGAGAGATAGCACGAGAGCGCTCCAGAACTTTCGGATCAAAACGAGGTACGTCGCATATACGTAGGTTAAAGATATTTGTTTCTCGATGGATTGTTCATGTTAGGTAATGATGCATCGGGTTCTTTGTGTTACAGCGTTAAATTTATGCGTTTCATCGGTTAATTTGTGTCCATCTGAGACAAGAAATTCTGTATATATTCTCTTATCTTTACAACTACTTTCCTTTTCCTATTGCTGTTTCTTAAAGTTTGCAATTAGAAGGAGCCGTCCGATCATTAATCATGAAACTGGACGGTCCAAAAGCGTTGGCCGAACTTAAATGATTGATTATAAAAAATACTGGGAGCTGGCAGCAACAAATATGTTTTTTTTGGATTCTTCAAGAAGGAGCCGGAATTTTAAATTTTGTCTTTATTTGAAGTGAAAGGTCAATTCTGTCATTCCCAAATACGGGGGCTGAACCGCTAAGCACAATTACGAAATGATGTTTCAGTCATTTTCACGTGGTTCCAGTACTAATCCTTCTTTAATTCCCTGGCTTTTGTATTCCTTACCCCACACGGAAAAGGATTGGAATTAATATGGTGTTATTGACGTTAATACCCCTCACTATGTTCTTAACTAGCCCGGAAAAAGATGGGATATCTGTTTCTGTCGCCGGTATTAATGCCCACTTCGTAAATGGGCAAGGGTAATACAGTAACTGAAATGTTTTTCCCTGTTTCAGTATGATCTACGAAATATAACGAGGCCTTCCAACGTATTACAAGCATAACACGATTAACAAAGATATCACAGCAAGGAGCGACCAGTAAGGGGGGGTGGGGAAAAAATCCAAACCCTAATTGTTATTTCGGTGTCCGTAGAAAGATGGGCTCTGAGCAAAACGATGGGACGAGCGTACCTCCATCGGAGCCGATACTGTGCGCCAATGGATGCGGCTTTTTTGGGTCAGCTTCGAGCATGAACCTCTGCTCCAGATGCTACAGTGACTTCCGTATCAAAGAGGAGCAGGCTGCCTCGGCGAAAGCAGCCATGGAGATGACACTAAACATCAAGCCTAATCAAGGGGAAAAAGATTTTCAAAAGGTGGAGGTTGTCGATGAATCATCGTCGTCGATATCGTCGGTGTCTGTGACGGTGGCTGTGCCCAGGCTGGCTAATAGGTGTGTGGTTTGTAAAAAGAAGGTTGGTTTAACGGGATTCAAGTGCAAGTGCGAGAACACTTTCTGCGGGACTCATCGGTATCCGGAAAGTCATGACTGCTCGTTTGATTTCAAGACGTTTGGGCGTGATCGTATTGAAAAGGCAAACCCTGTTATTAAGGCTGACAAAGTTGAGAGGATATGATCGTCGCAATGGTGTTCTTGATTGGGTCTCGCCGTTTTTCTATTTGTTTGATTTATAGGTTAGTGTTTGGGGTAGGGTTTATTTGATGCAAACGGAATTTGGTGTGGAGGGCGCAGTCAAGATGAAAATTGTAGTAAAGTGGATTGTTGGGTGCAGTTTTCTTTAAATATATTTCGTTCTCCTCTTATTGACACATATGCAAGAATATAGACAAGCAAATATTCTTACATATTGCTTTTACAGTTGTTATGTTGCGATCGCCTCGAGCCTAGCTTTCATGTTCCTCAATTCCATGGGTGTTTGATTGAGTTCTTTGTGTTGTAGCTTCTCTGGACAATGCCAGTAGTAGTTTAAGCTTCATCGTATGTTCTTGGCCCAAATTTTAGGTCGTATTTGGTATGGTAATCCCTTTACTTTGTTGAAAGGCTGTATGTTGTGATAATTCTCCATGGCGGCGTTGCATATTGTTTGTTGTTGGTTCTAGTTCAGTTACCTGGGAATTGGGATGATGCATATCCAAACGTTTTTTGCAGGTCCTGGGATATTCCTTATTGTCATAATCTATGGATGGTAATTGTAGAACCAGGTTTGTGGGTTGTTAAGCGTCGTTTCTAGCTATGCATGTCAAATTATGGAATCCGTTACTCGTTAGTCTCTTCAGCATTGGAGCTGACGTTTTGTAGTTGTCCATTCTCGGTTTTCTTTGGATCTATGGGGTCTTGTGCGATTTATATTTTTGAATCTTGTCATGAAACCCATGTCAACGACTTGGCGACAATCCGGTAGACTTCAAGTAAAAGCTTAAGTCAATATATCATTTCACTTCTTCCTGTTGTTTATAATAACAATGTGTGAAGTAAAGGAGGTGAACTACCGCTGGCGTGCAATCTGATTGTTCAAGCCAGACCCCTTGATAAATTTTGCAGACTATCAAGATTATGGATACGAGACTGAGTGACATAATCTGCAGAGGGCAGTGAACTCTCTATTGAAACAAGAGAAATTGGAACAGTATTTGGCCGACAGCCCTGGGGCCGGAAGAGGCTGGATGCGTTAAAAGCGGTCCTGATTCAAGGAATACAGAGAAAGGTCTGGAGGGAAGTTGCCAAAGCTGTTGTAAACACCAGGGATGTATGTAGGCCGGGCTGGGCTGGGGTCACTCTTAGCCCAGCCCGGTCCAACCAACGGGCTGAGTGACCCGTAGCTAGATGGGCTACAAATAGACCGAGACTAGGATCCGTGATCCACTCATCTGGTTATTAATTATTTCTTCCTTTCCTTAATTCTCCTCCGGTCTAGTTTTCGAAGATTGATTTTTACCTTCTTTGGTGTGAGAGTCGGTATCAAAAGCTTCTCTACTCAAGCCACCCCTTCTTTACCACCACTCCCATCTTTTCAATCACCCAAGCTTTCACCCTCTGTTGGTCTACTCCCCCTTCCGTCCAACTCCCGATTCAACTGAAAAATCTCATTATCCAATATCTTCTAGGCCTCCTATTCTCTCCTTTTCCACATCTTTCCTACCTTATACATTGGCTCACAATGGATCTTCGTCGTCTTCTCTCAATCATCCTCTTTGCTCAACAACCTTTAATACTACTCAAGACTTTTCTAAAATCCAGTTCCACCCCCGCTTTGATTCAACCCTTAGCGTTACCATTCACAATTCATGAACCTTCTCCTTCACCCCATCCCAGATTTTGGAATTTGGTGGTGAGTGATGGTGAACTTCTGGTAAAACTCAAGTAAATCGTATGTCAAGGATTTGCTTGTAATCTCTCTTCTTTTGGAAATTCTTCAAGAAGGAGCTGCAAAATGGAAAACAATATTAGTTTTTTTTGCTTGATAAGAGACCTTCATTTCTTTCAATAAAAATATGGGCAGAAGCACTTTGGGCTAAGAATAGGTTGGAACAAGTCCTCATAATAGATGAAGATTAATTTTTACTTAAGTTTAGAGATCTAGGATGTATGAGAATGGTAATGAAATGGGTCCATGACATTGGAGAGGAAAACCAGTATGCATAAGAAAGTGAAGTCCAGATATATGTCTCTTGATAAAACTTTCTTAAGAACTATCCCATTATGAATTTGCTTTCATAATACTTCATTATGGGTATGAGTTACTTGGCAAGTGCAATAGGAAAGCTATTTAGATTGGATAAACAAACATCGGGAATGAAAATTGGATTTGCCAAGGTGTTTGTGGAGATTGATAGAAACACAAAGCTTCCTGACACTAACAGTTCAGAGACTAGGAGAAGATGGAGAGCTTCTCACTATTGAAATCTCAATCACCTATCCATGGAAACCAGACCAACCACATGTGCAAAATGTTTGGAAACCAAAAATTCCCACCCCAATTTACAATAATCCGCCCCAAACGTCCTAAACACCTGAATAACCTATACAAATTCCTCCAATCAACCTCGCAGTTCGTAATGACAAACCAATAGAGCTTCTGGAGACATCCGATAAAATTTCTTAATATCCCTTGCATCTCTCCAACACCCAAAACCAAAATCAATCCACCAACTAATGATAAGAACCAGAAAAATCGCCATCTTCTCATGTATCTACTAAAGTCTCATAAAAGATAGAAGCTTCTAACCCCACATCTATGGACCCTCTAATTGCTAATATTACCCATTACAGAAACAAGAATGAAGAGATTTAACATAATTCAAAGTGCAAGGACAAGTCTAGTAGGAAGCAAAAAGGTAACGACTTGATAAGCCCTCACAAAACATGATCATTTTTGGAAATACTATAGAGCTTAAATTACCCCAAAAAGTAACAAGCGTTGAGGGATTTCATAAAGACTAAAAACCCTACTTTAATCGGCTTGCTAGAAACAAAAAACAAGGAAGAAATATTGAATAAAGGCTTATGGTTTCTGAGAGATCAGTGGATCACATTTTCAAACCATGCCTATCATAGGTTGGGAGGGATAATTCTAGCGTACCATCTAGAAAAAGTTCAAGTATTAAACTTCAAACAATATAACCAGTCCATTCATGTGGAAATGGAAGAAGTCATATTTGGAAAGACATAGAGGGAATAGCCAAAGGAGTTCGACAACCATGGATTGTAACGGGAGATTTTAATTACATATTACATTCTTATAAAACAAAAGGTCTAGGAAATAAAGGGGAGAAAATGGATAAAGAATTTAGATGATGTCTAAATGCCTATTTAGATGGGCTTTGAAGAAGTTAATAAGCACTTTTTTGTCACAAAAATCTTTTAAAAAAATAAGTACTTGATTGTAAAATAAAAATGTACTTTTAAATATATATGATTTTTTTAGCAACTAAAATATAATTTGTTTAGAAGCTTAAACTTATAACTCCTCAAAAAAATCTCTCAAATGACTTTTTTAGTAAATTTTTCATATTAATTAATGAGTCTGTTTTTAATCCCTTTTATCCTTATGTTTTATACATAATTTCTACAATATTTACAAACTCATCTTTACGTTTATTTTGAGATTTATATAATATTATTTAGCTTTTTATATTTTTTAATATTTATATTTGATATTAATATTACTCATGTTATAATTCATATAAAAGATTTGATTTGATATATTTTTATTTATATTTCATATGGTTTAAAATTATATAATGATTAATATATTATGTATTGTTTAATATACTTTAAATAATATTTATATACATAGATATTTTTTATTATAAAATAAAATATAATTAAAATTATAAGTAATTTGTATTTTTTATATTATCAAATAGTCTATTATATAAAACTCTTTTTAAAAAATTTAAATGACAATAAAATTTTTTTTCCAAAAACAGTTATACAGAAAATAGTCTCTATTGACAAAAACTCTGGTACGAACTCAACCAAATAAAGGCTAAAACTAATTCAACTGCAATCCAGAAACAAGGTACCTAAAATATATATAAAACAAAAAAAAGAAAAATGCAACCAAGTTAACGAAGGCTGCATGTCGGGCTAGTCAGGTTTGTCGGTTTAACTAAATGAATTTGGATTTTGGAATCTGCAATCTGCGGCAATAGCGAGCGAGCGAGCAGTGACAATGGAGACGAGCAGTGACGATGGAGACGAATAGCGACGACAATGACTAACAAGAGGTCCAAATAATCTGAGGTAGCGACAACGAATAAGAGAAGACACTAACAGTGTCGTGGTGGAGTAAGCGTGAAGAAAGTGAAGACGTCCTAGCAAGGCGGGCGGGCGTAGGCTATGATACCTAATTTTGCGTGTCGTTCTCTTATTGGTACGCATAGCACATAGCACTAGTCTGCACCCTATTATTTCTGTCATTTTTTCCTCATCTATCTAAAAAATGCCATCCGAAAGGGTAAGACATTCTCTCTTGTTGGCTTGCACCAAGCCTTTTGTATACGGTGGTGATAGGACATTCTGGTGAGCATGCGATTAAATGTACAACTATTGTAATGAGAGACATTAAATGCTGAATCCCAAGTTGATGTGTATTGTATATAGCTCACATACAATTTTAGAGTGTTTATGGAAAACTAAGGACATTTCTTAATTAGAGTGTATTAAATGAAAACGATATATTCGTTAGCGTAAACATTTTTGTGCATGACTCAAATATACAAATTAAATATATGATATTGAAGTGTTTTGAGAAGAATATGAACTTTTTTAAAAAAAAAATTGAGCGATCACAATTTGGCACACGACTATATGCTAAGGAATATTAATTGGAGGTAGAACTGGCTGAATAATTTACAAAGTTGGTGGGTGGAAATGCCCCTTTTGGTAATCTTATGGATGTTTGTTTCTGTATGTAAACTTCCTTTTATTCTGTTAAAGGTCCATTGCTATTTCCTTAATCTTCTTCCTTGTAATCTATGGTCTTTGGCCCTATTTAATAATACCAGTCTCTTATTGTGTATGCTACATTTTATTTCTATATGCTTCGCTGTTGTTTCTTTCTTTAGTCGCAAACATGCGAATATGTCTTTTGGTAGACTGGTTGGTGTGCGATAGTTTATTGGGTGGTTCTTTGCTTTATGAGTGTATTCTGCCTCAGGTAAGAACCTTTGTTACTGTGAAGCCTTTTTTAATTCAGTGTACAAGAGTGTTTTTTTTTTCTTAAAGCACAAAAAGCTTTCAAATCTACATCTAGGGTTGCATTTTGCCTTAGAGTGAGAATGTCTTAGTCAAGCTATTACTTTCATGTCTGCATCTTAGGATACAATTTAATTTAGAGCAGAAATGTCTTACTCAATTTTTGGTTTGCATCTTGCGTTACTTTTTTTCTTAAGAGCAAAAACGTCTTATTCATATGACCACTTCCAATTATGCTTCTTGGTTGGATGTGCATTTTTCCTCAAAGGGTCAAAACATCTTATTCACTCACACAATTGCTTTGCAATCTGCATCTTGGGTTGTGTTTTGTCGTATAACAAAAAAGTCCTACCCACGTGATTATTTTTATCATTTGTTCCATTTTTCTTTTGGAGCAAAAATTTCTTACTTTTGCGATTGCTTTTAGCTGTATGTCTTGCGGTTTAACAAAAATGTCTTACTTGCATGATTGCTTTTAGGTCTGCTTATTGGCTTACGTTTAACTTTTTAGGTAAACATCTTACTCGCATGACCATTTTTAGGTCTAGATCTTGAAGGTGCGTTAGCAACAATGTTTATGTCTGATTGATCGAGGGATTAGTAATGAGATGAGATGAAATATAACACACTTCTATTGTTTAGTTGAAAGTTTTATAATAAAATAACATGTAATGAAATAAAAGCGGAGAGTTCTATGTTACGTTCCACTCTATCCTAAACAATGTAATAAGAAACCTTCGGTTAAGAGAGTTTATGATGAAATGTAAACTAATAAATACATACTACCTAATATACCTTCAATAATTTTCCTTAATACTAACTGTGACCAAGTCATAATATTAATATATTAAATAGAATATAATAATATTTAATAAAAGTTTGTATATATTTCTATATAAATATAAATATAAATAAATTATTTTTAAATATAAATCACATAGAATAGAATAGAATATAATATAATATATTAAATAATTAATACTTTTTATATAGTTAATAATAAATTGTATATAATTAATAAAATAAAAATAAGTAAAATTTTTATTAATTAAAAATATAAAAAATATAAAAAATTATTCTGTAATTTTTTATATATTTCTACATAAATAAAAATATAAATAAATTATTTATATATATATCACATAGAAAAAAATATATTAAATAATTAATACTAACATTTTTATATATTAAATAATAAATTGTTTATAATTAATTAAAAAATTTAATAAAATTTTTATTAATGAAAATAGAAAATATATAAAAATATTCTTTAATTGTTTGTGTATATTTTTGTATAAATAAAAAATAAATTATTTTAAAATATAAATCACATAAAATAAAATTTATTAAATAACTAATAATAATATTTTATATAATTAATAATAAATTGTATATAATTAAAAATAAAATAAAACCCTCCTACAACAACCATTTTAATTTAAAGGGTATAATAGTCATTGATTATATATTACATTTCATTCCATCCATCTTTTAAACAACATTTCAGTACATTACATTATGAAACATTTCATCCCACTTAAACAACTTTTCACTATATTACATTCCATTCCACTATAAATCATTTTGTTCTATTCCATCACATTCTATTAACTGACATCTAATCAAACAAGCCCTTAGTTGTGTCACGTGTAAATTGTGAATAGTTTATAAATATGTATTGAGTAATTTGGGCTTGAAAGCTAGCATTGCTTGTGTGAATTGTTTATAGTTCAATAACATTTAGACATTGTGAATTCATGAAGAAATGAGATCAAAATAATATTGTGTATGAATTATGGAAGAACATTTAGGTATTATAAATTGCGAATAGTTCAAGAACATATCATATTATTTATTATCTTAACAATCATAAAAATGAGATCAAATTTAATTCATTAAATTGTTAATTACTTTATATGAAATATAAAATTTACTAATTGTTGATTGTATATAACATGTATTTAACATATGATTAATCATTTAAATATATGATTTAATACATAATTAAATATATGTAATTCGGTTAAGCAAAATTAAATGTTTGCAGTTTTATATTGTTTATTGTTTTCAATAGGAAATAATATTATAAATATTAATCCTATCTTATGAGTAGCAAATACACATTCATCATCTTATCTTATAGGTAGTTAAATACATTGTAGAACATAATATGTGAATTTATGAAAAAATGCTCATTAATTAACATAATGTAAAACTGTAAGTGTTTAAATCATTTTTTGATGTGTATTATCATAAAGAAAAGTTATTTATAATGTGTGTTATTATAAAGAAAGATGTAAGATAGAATATATAGAATCTGGATATGCTTAATTGAATATTGAATATTTATAATTATAATTATGTAATGATATTATATACAAAATTTGTATTTTTAATATGAATTTATTAATTTAATATTGGCACATGTCTTCATTTATTTTGAAGATAAATAGAGGGGAGTTCAAGTACTGCTAACAATTCAGTCATTTCAGGAAGATTTGGCAATCTATTGGTTCCTGGAATGAAGAACCATATCATTAGTGTGTACTGCAACAAACATTTAAAAGGTGGGGGAATCACTAAATTAAAAAAAACATTTAACTAGGATTATGGTGAAGTAGAGCCTTATTAAAAAAATGAGTCATGATGATAAAAGGACAAATGAAGACTTTATTTGAAGATTATCAACATGAAAAAGATAGAATAATAAGGCTAAATTATGAAATTGGTTGTGGAATTTCTTTTTCCAGTGGTTAGGATGATAGTAAGGATATCATAGGTGGTGTTATTTCCACCCAATAAGAAGCAAATGTTGCACCTTATACGAGGAAAAGAATAAGACATAGGCTAATTTTTTCACCACGAAGAAATCTTGAAGCTTAACCTTCAATCTATAATACCTTACAGTCTAAAGAAATGACTCAAAATATGGACATGACAATGGCTAGATAGTGGTATGATTAAAGTCTATCATTTAATGACGCCCAGTCTTATTATTACCGACATATGGTGGATGTTATTGCCTATGATCTAGTATATAAGGCTCTTGCAGTTGAGGACTATAGAGGTAAACTACTGAGCAGCTATGTTTATGAAATAAAGAGTTATTTGGATGAAAGAAAAATTACTTGGACAACTTTGGATGTTAATTATGAGTAATGGTTGGACAAATAGAAGACATGAACTCATTATCAATTTTGAGTTTATTCTACTAAAGGGCAATATTTTAAGTCTATTGATGCATCCAACCTTGTTAGAAATGATGATTCACTATTTAAGATATTTAAGAAATGGTGAATGAAGTTGGGCCAAAAAACAATGTTCAATTCATGACTAATAATGATTCTACTTACAAAGCAGTTAGAAAAAGATTGCAAATTAGGTATAATTCTATTTATTGGAATCCTTACGCTACACATTATATTAACTTGATGTTGGAAAATATAGGAAATTCTAGATATTTTTCTATCATTGATGAGATTGTGCAGAAAGCATAAAAAGAGACCAAGTTTATCTCTAATCATGTAGGGGTCTTAAATTTGATGAGGAAGGATTTCGTTAATGATAGGAATCGTGTCGTCCTACTATAACAAGAATTGCAACTAATTCCTCATCACTTCAGAATTTTATTCTAGTGAAAGAGTTGAGACAAATTTTTACAAGTGATAAGTGAGTCACATAATAGTATGCCAGGTTTAATGCTAAAGCTGAGCTTTCTAAAATTATACTTGCAGATGAATGTTGGTCTTAATAGAAATTTGTAATTCGAGTATAAGAGACTTTAGTAAGAGTACTTCGTTTAGCTGATAATGATGAGAAGGTAACAATGATTTATTTTTATGATATCATATAGAGGACAAAGGAAGCAATCCAAGCCAATATGAAAAATAAGTTTTCTTTGTACGTACCTTATCTTACAGTTATCAATGAGCGATGAGAAAGAAAACTTTTCACTTTGTTTTTTGCAACTAGGGCATTTTAAAATCCTATTGTGTAATATAAACCAAATTTTACAAAGAAATTTGAAGTTAATAGGAGAATGCTATTAACTATTACAATAATTGTTGCTCATAAGATAATGCAAGATCTCCTAAGCTCACAAATTAAGGTTTATAAGGGTGTTTCTGGTGATTTTAAGATGCCCATTACTATTTGTCATATATATTCACCTTTGTTATTTGTTGGAAATTAATCATCATTTTATTTTGTTTATAATATTACTTTTGTTATTTTACAGTTACTTGATGGGACCAATTCGAATTCTGAGTTAATACTTGAGTGCAATAGGGTATGAAAGGAATTGGAGCATATTTGATTTCATCTATTCTAAGAAAAATAATATATTGAAACATAAAAGATTGAATAACTCGGGTTTTGTTCAGTAAAACTTAAAGCTTCAGAAAAGATATGTTATTATCATTGTTAAATTGAATATAATTTCTTCTAATTTCTTAATAATTTAGTTTAATTTCTTTATTAGGACTCTTAATGGAAACCAGTAGTTCTGTAGATCCAATTTACATTGACCATATTAATCTTTTAGTATATTAGATTTACGAGAAACCGGGCTTGATAAATGAGTGTAACTTGAAAGATAATTTTGGATAAGAAAGTATTAATATGTCATCTGGTCCAATAAATTTGAATAATAGTAATGTTAAGGCTCCTTTCAATGATGAAGATTTTATTTCAAATAAAAATTAAAATTAATACAATTTGAATAAATATTCGATTGAATGAAGTTTCAAGTTTTCATTTCTCCTCTTCTTTTAATTTCACTTATATTTGATGCATATGTTAAATTCTATATATGCAATATAAATATAACTGGAAATGTTTTTATTTCAAGTTTCACTTTTAGATAGTTATTTCCTCAACGCAAATTCTTGTTGTAAATTGTAATGTTTAAAAAGTTATTGATATTTATTACTCTTTTTAGGATTATTACTAAAAAAAATCAAACTTTCGTTAATTTTTCAATTGTAGCCTGAACTTTAAAAAGTTACAATAAAATGTCCAAGCTTTCAAAATTTTCAATTCTAGCCTAAATTTCAAAATGTGACAATAAAATACTCAAACTTTTATTTATTTTTCAATTCTAGCCAAAATTTCAGAATCTGACAATAAAATGCTCAAATTTTTATTTTTATTTCAATTCTAACATGATGCTATCTGTTGTTTTCCCGATGCCCTCAACCATTTGTTTTCTGCTTGTTTTTCTAATGCCTCAAACTACTCTTGCATTACAGCGTAATGTACCAGTAAGCTCTTCATTTTTAGCTTGTTTTCCTGATGCCCTTAATGTTAGGGCGTTGGGGCTGTGTAATTTAAAAATCGAAGGGTAAAGGCATCAAGATAACAAACTAAAAATGAAGGAAAAAACTGAAATCAGATTTACAAAAAAAAACTAAAATCAAAACGTAAGGTAGTCGAGGTTGCGTAATCTGATTTCGGTCATTTTTAAACAACGAAGACATTTCATTAATCTCCATTTGTTGTGTTAATTTTGGGCTAACATTTATTAATAATTTAGGTTTCTAAAACACGTGACAAGTCTCTTCAGCAAACTTAACGGAAACATTAACCAACGTTATAATTGAAAAAATTAAAAGTTTGAGCATTTTATTGCTACTTTTTAAAGTTCAACTAGAATTAAAAAAATTAAAAGTTTGAATATTTTATTGCTACATTTTAAAGTTTGAGCTATAATTAAAAAATTGACGAAAGTTTGAGTTTTTTTAGCAATTAACAATTTTTTTATTTGATGTTTTGATGTAATATTATTTGTTATATGATAAATTGTAATATTTCTAGTACTTTGTATTGTCATTAATTTTATATTTATATGATCTTTTTTCATATTAATTATGTTTATTATTTATATGGCAAATATGTTAACGGTGATATTAATAAAATTAATATATTGTTATCATTTTAAATTTTTATTATAATTTTTGAAGACATAATTAATTTAAAATTATAAATTATATAGTGCAATATATAGAGAAACTATTTTGTGATTTTAAAAAATTCAAAAATTATTTTATAAATTTAAACATAACTAAAAAGTGTATTTGGTATTGATAGGTACTGGCCTAGTATTTTAGATACAACAAAAAACAAATGAAAATTTCATTTTGATTATTTTCTCCGGGTTGCAAACTCAGAAAACTAACTACGCTATCAAAGTGTCATCGCCCCAAGGTATCTCTGACAACATTGTATAGATAAGTAGCCATGAAATCAATATACCTAAGTACCAGACACAGTAAGGGGGACGTGATGAGTCTGGTAGCAAATTGGTGGATCATACGTGGGGCAACCCGATCGTGTGAATCCTTTAGGCAGAGAATCAGCGTGATTGGTACTGAATCAAGTGAAATAGTACACTTTTCTAGGCACGCTCAGGACAGGACCACAAACTTGGACATTTAAGTGAGGAGTCCTTGTCAAAGGCCAAAGTGAAATGGGGAAAACATAAAAGATACTTAAGGCTGAAGTGATGGTAACGTAAAGCTACTCGTAAGGCCTGCCATGGTGGAGCAAACTTTGTTCTTCCATCTCTCAAGCTGAAATTTGTGTAGGATTCACAAGTGATGGAAATCTTCATCAATATCCTCCTTTCTCCTACCCTCGCTAACTTTAGAACATGAATGGGTAAGTAGCATTCGCTTTAGGTACTGAACATGCCTGTTCTGAAAAAGATCCCACTTCTTAATCCGTACTCACAGGACCATGCTTATGGTTATCTTGTTTCCACCATTTACCTTCCAACCATGAACGATGTAGACGGCCTTAATAATGGATGAGTTCTTATTATAGTTGTCAATTTAGCTCCTCAACTAGTTGCATTAATATTAAAGATAGTTTATACATAAAAATAGGATTTAAAATTATTATTATTATTATTATAAGTTATAAATAAGTTACTTTTTCAAAAAACAATCTAAACATTAATTTTTTAATTTAATTTTTAATTTTTTATTTTTTAAATAAAAATAAAATCCTATTTAGTTTTCAATATTAATGTAGCTATATTTTTATTACAGATAATAATTACATATCAGATATAACTTAAAATAAAATTATTTTTAATTAAATATATTTATTTTAATCTCTAATATAATATTTATTAACAAAATATTTATTTTATTAAAATATATTTAAAACAAACTAATTTTTAACTAAATTAAATTTTATTTAAAATTTATATAGTTTGAAGATATTTTAAATTTAATTATATTTATTAATAAATATTATATTTAATTTAATTAAAAATATTAATTATCCATAATTTTTTATTAAAATTAATATATGAATATATTAAATAATATATATTTTTGATAAAACAATATATATTTAGTTGATAATAAATCAAATTATGAAAAGTAAAATAGAAAACAAAAAACTAATTTTCATGATTTTTATACGTTTTGAAAACCAAAAGAAACTAAAACTAAAAGCTCAAATAAACAATTTTTTTTCTAAATTTAAAAATAAAAGCAGAAAATTAAAAATAAAAATAGATCATAAACTTACATTTTATTTTGATTTGTTTTACTACAAGGATCAATTTTTTGACATCTAGAAATGAAATTAGAAATTATTTTTGTCATATTGTATATATATAAATATGCACTTTGCCACTTAAGTGAGAAATTTTAGTCTGATAAACGGTTAAAAAAGATTAAAATAAAAGAAATGGTTGTAAATTTTATAAGAAAAAAGTAAAGTGAAACGACTGATCGCAAAAAAAGGGTGAGGTCATTTTGGCAGTGAAGTCTGAGGCAGAGTGAGTTAACAGGAAAGGAAGGGGGTTGTTGATAAGGAAAGAAATTGAAATGGAAGCCTAAACGGTATTGAAGGCAAGGGTGAGAAGGAAGTGGCAACCACCTGAATCATCCATCATGTTATAGCAAGGGTTGGTGAGAAATAGAATCCGACAGAACCTCCGACCATTTGGAGAAACTTGATCTATGCTTTCTATCTTAATTCCAATTGATGTGGAATCCGTCGGGATTTGCCTTGGAGATGGATTTTATGGTGTGGTGGGTTGCCGTAATAAACAGGATGGACTGACAATTAGTAGATTGCATCCGATTATTAAAGAATATAAAGTAAAATTAATTGTTTATGTACAAATGATTTATAAGATATAATTTTAGAAATTATAAAAATTAAAAATTATTTATTTTATTATTTTAATTTTAAATTTTAAATATTTAATTTTACATTATGCTGTTTAACAACGTCAGCTGTTTACCAAACGAGTTCTATATTTCAGGAAGATTGTGGAATAAAAAGCGTGGGAAGGAATTGAGTGTGATTTGACTTGACATGTGTGAAATTTCTGGAATTTAAACTAAAGTTTTTTACAAGCAAATAGAATTGGATCACCGCCACGCACAACATCATCATTAATTATTAAAAGTAGTAGCAGTATTGAGGATCATTTTCAATGTCCTAAGTCCGCTTCTTAGTCTATTTTATCTTATGCAAGTCAGGTATACCAGGCCGCGGTATGAACTCAACACCAGTGACAGAATCAGAAATTTAATATAAGAGGGTCTGAATATTAATTTTTTTAAATTTTGAGGAGCCCAGTGTATCACTAACCTTTTAAAAACTCTGTTTATATATATATATATATATATATATTAAAAATAATTTTTTTAAAAACTCTTGGGGGCCCAGTGGCCCCCCAAGTTCTAATATAGCTTCGTCTTTGCTCAACACCCTTTTACTGTAGCTCGGTCTTGCCCAGACTGACGCATCAGTTAAACCTCACTTTTTTTGAGTGGGTCAAGTTAAACACTGATGGCGTCTGTAATCAATCTGCATCTTTCGCTTCTGTCGGTGGACTGTTACGGGATAGTGTAGGAAACTGGATTGGAGGTTTCATGCACAACCTTGGATGGTACTCAGCCCTAACTGCAGAGCTCTGAGGTGTTTATTCAGACTTTACTCTTGCTTGGGATCGA
>JANIJH010000225.1:57251880-57264407 GCA_024520975.1 Erythroxylum areolatum
ACAACCTTGGATGGTACTCAGCCCTAACTGCAGAGCTCTGAGGTGTTTATTCAGACTTTACTCTTGCTTGGGATCGAAGATATCGCTAGAAATCGATTCTACAGCGATGATCAAGCTCTTTTTTTTCTACAGACATTCGTCTCGGGCGCTCAATCCCATAATCATGGAAATTCAAGAGCTATTTGCTCGCAATTAGACTACTGCTTATTGGCATATTTACCAAGAGGGTAATAAATGCGCAGACTAACTTGCGTCTTATGTAGCGCATTTTGATATAGGCGTTCATTATTTACCTACTACACCTATAAGGTGCCACTTTCTTTTTAAAGGATATGTTCGGGATATATGTCCTAAGACATCCATTGTAATTTTCTTCGTGTATTTCTCTTTATATATAAAAAAAAGTAGTAGCAGTACCACCGTCACCAATTAATATACACACATGTATATATATATAGCCTTAAAAACTTATATGAAAGTAGGTAGGGCCACTTTTATAATTTCTTTTCCTTTTCTACTTCATCTGCGGGACCCACACATCCCACCAATTTGACACCCCACTTGTCCTCTCCTCCCCTTCCGTTTTAAGATTTCAAAACTCAAGCCATAAACTAACGGGTTTCTTGTTCAAGTCGTGTGTCAAATACAATCAAATCAATATATATATATATATATATATCTAAGAATTAACTTCACCTTCTTCTTCTTCTTCTAATGGCCGCTGCAGGAATCGGCAGTTTCAGAAGTGGTACCCACACTAACACCAGAGCCTCTCTCAACACCAGCAAACTCGACAAGCCTCTTTCCCTCAACTCCAATTCAAAGTTGTCTCTTAAATCCAAACCTCTTACTAGCTCCGGCGTCCGTAAAAGTGCTCCCGCTTCTCTAGGACCCTCCAAGGACCATGCTGCAGGTTACTATGGAAGCTGAATTCTCTTGATCCTCGTTTTCAACCGTGCATTTTTTGAATTCAAGCCTCTACTACAAAATTATTTTTCTTTATTTACACGTATGTAATTTATACACTGGATAAATTGTAAAGACTTGCGTGTTGATATGTGTATGTTATTTGTTTGTATGCTTTGAAAGCAGTTCCTGGAAGAGTTAGGGTAGCTGTGAGATTGCGGCCGCGCAATGTGGAGGAGATGTTGGCGGATGCTGATTTTGGTGATTGTGTAGAATTGCAACCGGAGGTATCTCTTGAAGATAATTATAATCGGTTGTGCATCTTTATACTTACTTCTTTTTTTGTTTGTTTAAACTGTTTTTTCTCATTGATTACAGCTAAAGCGGCTGAAACTAAGGAAGAACAATTGGGACTCGGATACATTTGAATTTGATGAAGTCCTCACTGAATTTGCATCACAGAAACGCGTTTATGAGGTTGTCGCGAAGCCGGTTGTGGAGGTATAGATGCAAATGATATATAAATTTATTCTTCATGGTTTCATTTTTGTATCTGATCATTTTAAAATATTTTAAAAGCCGGGATTTAGGATCTCACCAACAAAATTTGGCCAAGCAACTAGAGTCTGTGACCATGCCTTTGGAACTACAAATGCATGCGCTTAACCAAAATTAAGTTTTTCGATATTCAGCTGAGATTGTCTAAAGAGAACTTAAATTGTTAGTCTTGTGAGGAGTTTGTTTAGTAAATAGGTGGGATGAGCTTTAGCCTTGTTAAAAAAAAAAAGTCAGTTTCCTTATGAGCTGAGGCAGACTGTTTTACAAACATATGGTTTATAGTGGTGCACTATTATAAGGAAATCCAACAGCATGAAGAGGAACTTGTGGTTAGGGAATAAAATGGGTAAATGATGGTCATTCAAGTATGAAATGTAAAACTTAGTAAAGCCAAAATGGGTAAATGATGGTCATTCAAGTATGAAATGTAAAACTTAGTAAAGCCAAAATGGGTAAATGATGGTCATTCAAGTATGAAATGTAAAACTTAGTAAAGCCTACCCTCTGATGTATAGCTATGTAAAGTAAACTAGGGAAAGGGTTTACTTTAAATACCCACGAATTTTAGCATGGCTGCCTCAAGGTTGTTAGAACTGATAATTATTTAAAACAGGTCCGAAAACTGAATCTTGAAATAAATCATATGGAAAGAAGCTTTTTATATTACTTGTCACTAGTTGTCGATCCCCTGCCAGCTGAACCCAAATAGGGAATGGGAAAGCTAGAAATGATGCATTGTCAAAATGATAGATAACATTATTCAATTTTAACGAGTACCAGAATGTCAATCATGTTAAATAATCATCAAATATAGACTTGTTAGCTTAAATCTAGTGGGTATTTGTGATGCAATAATTGATGAGCTCAAAAGGAGTTCTCATTCTAACTGCTTTAACACGTGGTTTGGTTGTTGTTTTAGCCTGATTTGCGTCAAGTAGTGATTATGAATAGAACACGTTGTTGTGCATCCTTTTCCGAAAGACACCCATCCTTATTGTTTCCTTCTGCAGAGTGTTTTGGATGGATATAATGGAACAGTCATGGCATATGGACAAACTGGCACAGGTAAAACGTATACTCTTGGACGACTTGGAGAGGAAGATACAGCTGCTCGTGGAATAATGGTTCGTGCTATGGAAGATATATTAGCTAATGTTTCTCCAGAGACTGATTCTATTTTAGTCTCCTATCTGCAGGTTGTCGGCCTTTAAATAGTCTCATTTTTTATTTTTCTGGTATTGTAATCATCTCTTGTTCTACATGTTTTGGTTTAACAATTTTGAATTGTGGTACTATCAACTTGAGCTTTTGTAGTTCATATATATGTGCATTCACTTTAATTTTTGAAATATATGCAGCTATATATGGAAACAATACAGGACCTTCTTGATCCTTCTAATGATAATATAACAATTGTTGAAGACCCCAAAAATGGTGATGTCTCATTACCTGGGGCTAGACTAGTTGAAATCAGGGATCAACAGAGTTTTATTGAATTGTTAAGACTTGGAGAAGTACAACGAGTTGCTGCAAATACCAAATTGAATACTGAATCTTCTAGAAGTCACGCCATTCTAATGGTGAATTAACTTGATCTTTTCTTTTCCTACAGTTTTTCTGCTTGTGGAATTGCTAGGTTGCCACTGAGCATAGTTTGTATTACATAGTGGTTCACTAATGATGTATGAAATGCTTTAGGTACATGTGAAGAGATCGGTTAAAGGAAGAGATTCTGTCCTTTCGAGTGAGAATGGTAACGACTCTCGCATGGTTAAAGCTCTGAAGCCTACTTTAGTTCGGAAAGGAAAGTTAGTTGTTGTAGATCTTGCTGGTTCAGAGCGTATTGATAAGTCTGGTATGTAGCATGCTACTATGGATGTGGGGTTATTTCTATTAACATAAATTAGTCTTTATAGATGTCATTGCTGACAGCCGCTACTTATATTGGGGAACAAAATCCTCTTTCTTATGTTAATGTTGTTTGTTTCATCTGTTATTGGCAGGGAGCGAGGGGCACACACTAGAGGAAGCTAAATCTATCAATCTCTCTTTGAGTGCTCTAGGGAAGTGCATCAATGCCTTGGCAGAAAATAGTGCACATATCCCTGTTCGTGATTCAAAGCTCACTCGATTGCTAAGAGATTCATTTGGAGGTAAAAGAATCTCTGCTACAAATTATTCTCCTTATCTCAAACTTTCAACACTGTTGAAAGTTTGATCATGTTTCTTTCACCTCATTCAGCCAGAGTGCTTGACTACAAGCTCGTAGAGTTTCACATTTGTTAGTGGGCATAGGGTATTGGGCATGGGGTTTATATAGTCCTCACATGCATAGAACTTCATTTTTTTTTGCTTGAATATTTAGAACAACAGATTGAATGAAATTTTATACTCTAGTTACCACATGCTGTAATTCGGATAATATGCAAATTTTGGTCTTGTAAGTAAAATAGATATATACTGTTGGTTCTTAGGTATCTATGTGGATTTGTGGTGGTTTTTGATACAAAAAGAACGATTAGGGAAATCTGACTGAACCTAGTTTCTGCCACTTTTCATTAAAAAGTCCATTTACAATTTATTCAGCATTTCTCCAAATTATATATTCTTGTACTGGCTTTGATCCTACTGAGCAGCATTTGGAATCTTGATATCAGGGGTGACCATCTTCTATTTTGTGATAATTTATGTTCCTTTCTGAAATTTCATCAGGCACAGCTAGAACTTCACTTGTTATTACTATTGGTCCATCCCCTCGCCATCGAGGAGAGACAGCTAGTACTATAATGTTTGGACAAAGGGTGAGTGCTGTAGAAACTGAACTTTATTCTTTTTCAGCACTCTGTTAAGATACCAACCTGGACTTACGTTGAAACTTGTGTATTCATAGTCTCACCGACTATAATATTTTTCTATACATTACTTACGATAATAAATTTCATCTGAGCATCTAGTTTACCATTTTGACAAATATTCACTCATTGATTCCCCCGTATGATCTAGAAACTTTTAGTCTCTCTTTGACTTATCTTTTCCTGTTGGCCTGTCATAGGCAATGAAGGTAGAAAATATGTTGAAGTTGAAGGAAGAATTTGATTACAAAAGCTTGTCCAGAAAGCTAGACACACAGTTGGATAAAGTAACTGCAGAGCATGAAAGGCAGCAGAAGGCATTTGAGGATGAAATTGAAAGAATTACTATTGAAGCACAAGCTCGAATCTCTGAGTCTGAAAGAAACTACACAGATTTATTGGAGGTATATAAGTCGTAAATGCTTAAATAAAGACATTTCTTACTCTGAGCTTAGGTGTGTGTTGGTATCCATCTGCTTTGCATCTTCATGAATTTCCGTGAATGACATGTTACCCAATGGCTGGGTCCATGATTGAGCAAGAGTTACAGAAGTGGCCCTCGAATTTCTTTGAGTAATGAAGTAGTGCACTGTGATAGTTATCCAAGATTTTTCAGTAATAAAAGTGTAAATTGATCACAAGGATTATTAAAAATGCAGGTTGTGCAACACTAGAAATCCATTTGAAATGACCAGACCTGGCCCTGGATCAGATTTTTATTTTTATTTTTGGTATGGAACATAACCTGATCCCTATTAGACTGATCTGGTAGCAAACCAGCAACTTATTAACTCGAACTGGAGGAAAGCAGATGCTCGGGTAGAGTTGGTTGGTACCAACCTGATGAGATCCCCCCTATTAATGTTAATCTTTGTGACATCCATGCTGACCTTTTCATGCTTTGCAGTTCTACCTCTGCATAATCTTCTATTGCAATTGAATTGGAAACTAATTTAAAGATGAGGAGAAAAATGCTTTTGTTGTCTGTGATGTAATTGCCTCTAAGTTCTATGTGGAAATTCTGCTCCTGATATTGAACCCTGAATCCTTGTTTCTTGTGGAACTCAGAAGTGTTCTAATGTCCTTATGCATATTTCACAGAATGAAAGGTTGAAGTACGAAAAAAATTTCATGGAATCAATTAGGAAGCTAGAAGAAAAATGGGCAATGAGTCTGCCAGCGCATATTAGCAATGGGGATATGGTTAGATTCCAAAATGATGCTTCTGAGGTGAAATTATACAACTGATTTCCTGTTTTTAGTTCACTGTCTTTATTGATCAAATTTACAATGCATTATGTGTTATCCCCATGTTTCCATTAAAGTTCTATGAATTGTTTCTGGTGATTATAAACCAATAGTTCTCAAGGTTATGGTGATATGGTCTGAAATCAACCAACTTGTGCATGAAGGGGCCTAGGGTGGCTGCTGGGCAAGAAGTTGCTGAAATGAAAAAGTTGCTTGAGAAAGAAACACTTTTGAGAAAGGCTGCTGAAGAGGAAGTCAATAATCTTAATAGTAAGTTAGCACAATCGAAGAGATTAGAGGTACTTCTTGTACCTTTCTTGGCAATCTCACATTTTTTTCGCTTGAGTATTGCTTGGGCTACTATAGTAAGTCACTTTGCCTAATTTTCATAGGAATCAAGTAATTCTGAGCTCGTAAGGCTTCGCAAGATGCTGGAAGATGAGGCACTTCAGAAACTAAAGCTTGAAGAGCAAATAGCAATGCTTGAGAGTCAGCTGTTGCAGATGAGTTTTGAGGCTGACGAGGTATTGGCCTTGTGGGGTTTGCCAGTTCATCTACTGTTTACCTTTAATTGTTTACGAGGGATCTACCACTCTATTTCTCATGACTATCAAATAATCTATAGAACATGGTCCCAAGTCCTTTTGAGACTCAAACTTTTGAAAATACTGGAATTTCCTTCAATTGACAACATTTCAATTTTAGCATTGGAGGAAGTATGGTCCCTATAGTGAATTAAAACAACTTTTGTGGACCCCTTTGAGTGAATGATAACTCTAAATAAGTCTTGATTTGTGTAGTTACTATACTTTTCTTTCAACCATAATTACAAATTGTGAAACTATAGCATTTTTTGTGGTATATGATGGACCATATGATTAGGCCTTTAAAAAATATTAGTTCAGTGTCTTTGAACCTCTATATTATGTGCCTTGGTTATATATTTTTATTACTGACTGAATTTTATCTCTTCTAGACAAGAAGGAAACTTGACAGAGTTGAACCAGAGCAAGTTCCTGGTGGCCAGGATTCTATCATTCATCAAGTTGGGAATTCACAACTCAACCATTCTGGCAATGGGGAGAAGGCCTCAATAGCTAAACTCTTTGAACAAGGTAGTGGCTGTCGGGTGCTTCACATTTTCAAGACTTTTTGGTGATCTGTTGTTGATGTTGATGGATCCACTTTCCTTTTATTTGTTTCCTAACAAAATTTAGTATCCTCTAAGTGGGACTGCAGAAGATCCTGTCACTTCTTGAAGCAGAAGATCCTGATGTGCGGGTTCACGCTGTGAAAGTGGTGGCAAATTTAGCCGCTGAAGGTGTTGAAAATCTGTTTCTTCTATTGTATTTCTTTAATATTTTTCCATTGCATGATCTTGTTTTTCAGGATTTCCCTAGCATTCTGTATTTCAGTGGGGATGGGCTCATGGATTTGATGATTACCAGAACATAGTATTTGGTTGTTATGTACTATTAAAACTGGTTAAGATGTGATGGAAGCTTGTTATCTGAAATGCCTAACAGGGAATTAACTGAACAATTTCTTATTGCTAGTGCTTCATAGATTCTCTCAGAGAATAGCTTCAAGTTCTTTTGGCGTTGGCAATGTTATTGCTTCTGATATGATTCCCATATCAAAAAAATTTAATATTTTATGTTTACGGTTGTGCTAACTCATTTAAGCAACATGGAGATTTGTGAGTTCTACAGTTATGGAACAAATTATTAGTCATAACGAGCAGAAGTTGAATTTTGCTTGGAAGAGGATGTTCAGATGTGAAGTTGTATAATTTTTTTTTTGAAAAAGGAAAGCTGTATTAACTAATTTAATAAGCCTCTAATGGGAATTAGAAAATTTATTATTACAAGTTTTGGCATTAGTTACATTGTGAAATCTCTAGATTCTTTCTATTGGCTTTGATATTGACAGAAATATGAATCGACTAAAATGTCCGAAGTTCAATAGTAATTCGTGTAGCTTAGGGTTGATAGATGCTGCCAACCTCTGTTCTTATGAAGATGTGAATTTATTTTTTTGGCTTGATTCTTGACTTGCGTGACTTGATTTACAGCATGCATTGGCAAATATACCACCATACATATCCATTTGTCACTTGTAGGTTATTTTGGCCCAATTGCTGGCTTCATTAATGATGTAAAATTTCCAACTAACTTACAGAAACTAATCAAGGGAAGATTGTGAAAGCTGGTGGTCTTAAGTCTTTACTGATGCTGCTTAGGAGCTCCGGAAACGAGTCAATACAAAGAGTTGCAGCGGGCGCAATTGCCAATCTTGCAATGAATGGTAAGTTGTTGCATCTGTTGTTTTATGACCTTTAGGTCATTTAGAAATGTTGTTGACATGGTTGGTTCATTGCATTTGATTTATCACGTTTAACACTTATTGTGTACAATCAGAAACCAATCAAGAGCTCATAATGGCTCAAGGTGGCATTCAGCTGCTATCTATGACAGCTTCCAATGCAGAGGATCCTCAGACACTTCGAATGGTTGCTGGGGCAATTGCTAATCTTTGTGGAAATGGTAAACTTGCTCACTGCATGTCGTGTTCATTCTGTTAAAAATTTTATTTTTCTGTATTATTGAAATTTGAGTATGGGAATCAGATCAGCGTTTTTTATAAAATTGGTATGGAAGAATGAGAAACAAAATGAGCAAAAATGCTAAATATTCTGTTATTATGGTTCGGACGTGCAAGCAATCGAGAAGAGACATTGCTGATGCTGCAACTTTATCTGATAGACGAGACTGCTATTATGTTTTTAGATGGCTTATATGTTATGATACTCGATTGAATGGAATCTTTATTGTCAGCTGCATCTGATTTTTCTGTAATTGACATAGATTACAGAATCAAAATGTGTCCAGAACTTTGGTAGCTCATGTTTCTGTAGGTAAATGACACCATCAAGGCCTTAGTCATGTGTTGTTTCTTACAAGCTGAGATTTAGATGTTGCTCACGAGATGTACATAATTATGACCTTTTAGTTCAACTATTCTGATATATTATCAGTATAAATTTTACATTACTGTTATACTAGGAATTAAGTTAAATATTTGTGGGCAAGCAATAATTTATTAACTTATTAATAGTGAACTCCACAAATAACTATGGATCTAAAATAATGTCAAAGGTCCCTATGAAAAAAATATTTTGTCATAGCCTTTTAGTCACCTTTTTGTAAATTGTACATAGTATCTTCAGATGGTTTTGGAGATTAGGATAGTTCAACTGAGATCTAAAAGGTAAACTTACTTTTACAGGTGGTGGTGCATTACAAGTTGCCCTTTGCAAGCTGATAACTAACGTTATGATCTATTGTTTTGCAGATAAGTTGCAGATGAAGCTGAGAGAAGAGGGTGGCATTAAGGCTTTGCTGGGAATGGTCCGATCTGGGCACCAAGATGTTCTTGCTCAAGTTGCCCGAGGGATAGCAAATTTTGCCAAGTGTGAATCAAAATCATCAACTCAAGGTAAATAATTCTTGAAGTTTGTTGTAGAGGCGGTGATAAACCCTATTAAGTATTTGCTTGTCATTTCCTGAAGTCATTTTCTTCCTCAAGCAGATATATTATATGGTGACATCTTTTCACGTTTAAATAACAGTTTTTTTTCCTTTGATGGAGCAGGAGCAAAATCTGGAAAGTCACTACTGATTGAGGACGGTGTGCTTCCATGGATTGTGGAGAGGGCAAATAGTGAAGCCTCATCAATCAGTCGCCACATAGAGCTTGCGCTTTGCCACTTGGCTCAGCATGGTAAATTTTCTTCTTCATCCTTGTTTTTGCTGTGAAGTCTGGCCTCTTGTTCAGTGTCAGTCCAAAAGGTCTTAACATTCATACACTACAGAGGTGAATGCAAAAGACATGGTAAATGGAGGTGCACTAAGGGAGCTAGTTCGAATCGCACGAGATTGTTCACGGGATGATATAAGGGCTCTTGCACATCGAATCCTGACAGCCAGTCCTACTTTTCAAACTGAGTTAAGAAGACTACATGTAGATTATTGAGGGGTTTAGTTGAAGATGGTTTGAATCTGTTGATAGATGCAAGGTTGCTGAGCTTTCCTGTCAAATTTTTTGTTAAGCTGGAGTGTGATTCCCTTTGTAGTTAGTTTAGAACATGGAGAAAAAAGGAGGAGCTACTGATTGATTGATTTAATTGTTCTAACGCTACCTACGAGATTACCTTTCCTGCTTAGGTGTAGTTACTGCGGGATTTGTCTGTAACTGAATAGCACACTAATTTTGAAGTACTCACGTGTAAAAATGCTTCACAAAATCAACCACAGTTGTTGACCTAAACTGCAAAGTGACTTTTCTCGTGTATCTACTTTATCTTAGCATTGCTCAATTTGGAAGGAGATTTGGTTATGCTGTGCTTGTTTCTTAAAAGGGACGGATGTCAATGATTTCAGGGTTACTTACCTGGCAATGTGTACTTCTTTCACAATGCGTACTTTCAAAAATTGCTTTACTATCATATCCATAACAACTTGTACAATGCCACTGGGATGAATTGCATACATTAGATATTACTGCTTTTGTATTTACTCTAAATTAAAATTATAAGCTAAAGCATAAAATTCTATATGATCTAGGTTTAAAAAAATTTGGTTTCATATCCGTCAGAGAAATCAGTACTATGATGACTCATCTTCTCTATAAAAACCTCTTCTTTATAGTACATGAAAAACGATCTTGATTTTAAGATGTCGGGTTTCAATCCCTCTGTGCTTCTTTATCTTGCAGTTATGCCCATATAGATTAATATTTCAAGTCTTTATCCATAATTTGGATATGGTAGCCACTTGAAAATTTAGGAGTTTGAAGAATATTTCCTCCTTTAATTGGTAGCCATATAAGAAGTACACATTGTGAAAGAAATTATTCATCCCTTTTCTAACGCTCACATAAGATACAAATATATACAAATTCATTCCACTCGACAACTTTGAAGAAATTATATGTACCTTGCGATTAAGCAATGTAGAAAAATAGCCATTTGCATACAATGACATGTTTCGATACAAAATTTGTTTCTTGACCTTGTAAGTCATGTTTTAGTATTAATAAGTAATCAATAAAGTAATGATAGTATAATTAATGCATGATCACTGAATCTTCGCAAGTGATTTATACAGAGGACTTGAATTGGAATCAACCTACCATCTGCAGGGATTGACGGCAACAATTGTCAACGTACTGATAAAAAATATGTTTAGAGCTTACAAAGAGACTAAAAAAAAACATAAAATGGGAGATTGGATGTTGTTATTCACTAACTAGGGATAGCAATTAAAGGAACAAATTAAAAGGATAAACTAATGGGTTTTGATGAAGTGTCACATGTAATCAATTTGGACCCAGTTAAGCCTCAATTCCAACTATTTTGCTTTTGAATTTGTAGATTTTGCTATTACATAATATAATCTGAGCTATTAACCATGTTTCATATACTTACATAAATATAATCTTTAATTAAGTACAGATGAAGACAATAAGGAGGTTTAGAGAGGAAAAATAATTGGGCGGTAATAAGCAACGACAAGCAATAATGGCGACAGTGAGAAGGAGCGAGACATCAACAGAGTTGAGAATAGAAGAGTAGCTTTATGACACTGAGGCATGAAATTAAGGTAACGATCGATCATCGATAACAACTTTGTGGTACTAGGGCATAAAATTTGGGTACCGCTCGATATCAACCAGTATGAGCTAAAACAGTTAGTATTAGCCAATGCTATAACCCAATATTGTATCCATAATTTTCTTACCGTTTTTCCAGCAAATACAAAGTATACCAACCAGAATGACACAAGCCTGACTGACGTAACACGTTGTAATACTATGTAAAATAAATTAGACCTATAATTATAGTAGTGGTGAGTTTAGGTCGATCCTACTTAGTTGATGTTTAAGTTATGGAGGGTTTGTTTGGTTTTCAAATAAGAAAATAAGACAAAACTAAATTAATAAAAATAAATTAAAGAAAACATACAAAAATAATGAAAGTGATGAATTTGTTAAGAATCTGATTCTTTTGTTCAATCTCAGCCTACGCCCAATTAAACATATTTTATTGATTTGTTGTTCTTTTACCTCTCCTTGAACTATTGGTCGTAGATTAACAACAAGCTCTGTCAAATCCGGTTTTTCTTTAGGTCGTGTTTAATTAAGAGACGCTTTTTAATTAAACCCAGCTACCAAATAACCTAAGATATGATCTCTAGATTTAGTTGGATAGTCGCATTACGAATTAGGAAAACATATCAATCTAGGCGACAACCACATACACTCAAGTCATTTAACCTAGGTTATGTTATCTCTAATGATTATGAATCATCAGTTGCTACAAATGAATCTCCAATATAACAATTACAGATTATATTGAAATTCTAGCTATGGATTCATACACAAACAATCAAACGATAATGAGAATACGATCACTCATACATAAAACCCAAATCCATAAGCATAGGATAACACAATCAATTCCTAAAGAGAGAAAGAAACAACAAATACAAAGAAGAAATGCTTAACCGGGTCGTCGGCACCGATGTCACCTCTAAACTGACATCGGGATGCTAGCTCTCCATAGGTCTCCAAATGGATGAAGCTTTGCCCCTTTTCCTCATCTTCTCCCGGAGCTTCACTCTCAGTTTTCTCCCATTCGAAAACACCAAACTATTCATAACCTTCGGCCAGCACCAAAATGTTCCTTTTATATGAAAACTTACGGTTAATGGACAACAGGCCCTTCTCATACTCGTGAGTGGCTTCTCATAGGTGTGACATGGTTTGTCACACCCGTGAGTAGCTTCTCACGGCTATGAGAGGCTTCTCAAGATAGTGAGAAGTATTATATGGGCGTGAGAGAGTGTCTCACGCCCATGCAACCTCATGCAAGCCATCAACAGTTCTCATCACTCTTTGATC
>JANIJH010000225.1:57265569-57281054 GCA_024520975.1 Erythroxylum areolatum
ATAAGTGGAATGATTGATCTAATGTATGTGAATGAAATGATACGAATTGTTATGTTATGTGTTATTTGGCTGGGTGAACCATTGATGATGGTCACTCACTTAGTTCGCAAAACTCATCCAAAATTTGCAATTATTTTTCAGGATTCGAAGAATACCCCGTCAGGCCAACGGGAGTATTTAGACAGCTTTTAAGCGAAGAATAGAGGTCGGGATCAGTTCGCGTCTGCGATGCATGATTTAAATTTGTAGTAAACTGTAAAATTGTATATTTGGATTTGGGGGAAATGGGACCGAGTGGCTATTCAAATTTGTGTTAAATGAAATTGTATCTAATTGAATAATGACCCAATTGGGTATTGATTTCTGCATTGTGATAAAAAAATTGTGTAACGGTTATTAGTCAAGTTTAGCAGCACGCCACCTTCGCGGAGCACGGACTCGGATATCACCGTCGATGTCGGGTTCGGGTCACGCGGGAGTGGGGTGTTACATGGGGCGTTTTGAAACCTACCTGAAATCTCAGAAGTAATGGAACTCTCGACGCTCAATACTCGACACTCAGTATCAACTAATTTTTTAACTAAAATTACTCTGAATATTAGATATATTGACCGAGCAATGTAATTGTTATTCCCAAATGGCACCTAAGAAATGGTGAATTTGGTGTTTTCAAGATTTTAATGAAATTATATTAACTTACAAAATAATGATAAGAAATTATAATGAATACATGTATGGAATAAAAATAAAAGGATTAACGATACTTGTAAACAATTATGTGAAAAAGTAAGGAAAGAGAAATACAAATTGATTTATAGTGATTCAGTAAACAATCCTTACCTACATCTACTCCCAAGACTCTTATTAGATTTATACTATAATTCTTCTTTCTACCTGAAGAATAACTTTTTTTACAATCTTTTATTTTAGTAAAGAGGAACCTCTTTTTCAATCTTTCTTTAAGACGAAGATGAATCTCAAAACTAGTTTAAAACACTTAAATAGAATGAACAAAAACCCCAATGAGAGCTCACATCTCAAATTTGCTCACTCGATTATTTTGATAATCTAAAAAAGGCTCACACTCACAATTTGATAATAAATGCTCAAATGATTAAAAATACTTAGGAATGCGTGTAAAAGGAACTTAATTGCTTCTTAATGCTAAAGTTAATAAGAAAATACCTATTTATAGTATTTTGGGACCCTTCTTAGTTGTTGGAGCCAAAATTAGCCTTTATAATGGCTACTTGTAGTGAACTAATTAAATTGTATATAGTAGAGGCACCAAATTCACTAGTCATTGAGACACTGGTCGACTAGTAGAAATATTGGTCAATCAATATGAAACATTGGTTGACTAATTCATCAAAAAGTGTTACAACAAACTCTTAGTACATCAATTTTAATAACTTTAACTTATACTAGTTCACCACTAACCCATATAAGTTGATCAATCATCCAAAATTTTTTTTTAACTACTTTAAATGCTCAAACTTAATTTGATTAATGCACTTATGAATTAAACACATCTTAAAATGATGCACCTTAAAGTTTGTTTGAAAGATCAAGAGGCTTTCATATTAAAAACAAAAGCTTCCATTCCTCTTAATAAATGTAAAGGCTCTTACAATGAAGTGAGGTGTATCCCATTTTTCCCCTTCTCTTTGTTATTCCTCTCCCAACCGTCACATATATCCTTTTTGTTTACTCTCTCCATTATTCTCCTCTCTTCCCAACCTTCACATGCTTTTCTCCTTATAATAAAAACTAGGTTTAAGAAAATGGGGCAAGTGGCTCAAAAACGAAAGAATAGAGCTGATGTTTTCGTTATTTAACCCCCTCCACATTGCCATCACACACACATCTTTTTTATCTTTCCAAAAGCTAGGTTTTTTAGGAAATGGGATAGGTGGCTTCTTCGTAATGTGATGCATGTGACTTTTGTCCTCCATGTTACAACCATCCCACATTTTCTTTATAATCAAAACTAGATTTTAAAGTGACATCTGGCTCATTCTTACGATTCATGTCACAAAATTGGTATCGTGAGGTGTCCTCCTCTTTTGTAATTCATGTAACATTTTAATTGTTCCAGCCATGAGCCACAATACCTTACTCTCTATTTTTATGCTCTATCTCTTCTTATAATCTTCTTCTTCTTCTTGTTTCATAAAGACAAGGGAGTATGAATATTGAGAAGATGGCTCAATGAGTGTGCTTTCTGCTCACTTTAGTTGTTATGCTTCCAAATCATACCTAAAATCAAATATGAACTAAAGTGAGTGTCTTAAACATTTCAAAGCATTAATAACTAAGTGTACTAGATTAAATGTATCAATAATTAAGCACATATCATAAACCATATTGGGTCATTTTAAAAATTTTCAAAATCATTAAAAAATTAAAAGCAATGTAAGTCCACACAATTGAAGTATTTTCCACATAGATGTAATTTGTACACTATAAAAGTTAGAGAAAACAATTTACAAGTTAATAAAAATGAAAACTTTGTAACTTGTACGTTACATTCTAAATATATATTTATTCTATCTATATGTATATATACAATTGAATAAAAGTGACCTTCTATATAATTATAAAATAACAACTAAACAATACAATAATTTCAAATTTTAACATTAGAAAAACCTAAAAATCACTATAATAGCAAAAATGATTAGGAGTAGAACATAACAATGAGAGAGATTGATTTTGGTATAAGTCACTTTTAGCCCTATAACTTTAAGGAGAATAAACTTTTTATATGTTTGTCATGGTTGGATTATGATCTTAAATTAAATTAAACATAATTTTCTCCTTAATATAAACTATAAAACAAATTATTAATTTAAAATGCAAAATGAGGATTATATGTAGTGTTAATGTTAATGTAATGAACCAAATTGTTAATATTTTTTGCATTCAGTTCCAAATAGTGTACTACAATGAATTAAATAGAAAATAGGATGCTCTTCCATGCCTTGTAGTTAGTGAAATCTACATCAAGTAATCATGTACACATAATATATAAACATGGTAGCATATGAAAATAAGGTAAAAGCATTCTTAATATAATTTCACCTGTTATTTAATTTTTTGCTATTATTCTTACTTTTTTTGTTTATGTACTTGTTTATATTTGTTTGCTTTCATTTAACCTCTTTTCATACCTCCTAAGCATCCTATCATGCCTAAAAAGGGCCATTATAAATTAAAATAATGAAACTTGCTATTGTTGGTATATCTTTCGACATCTATAATTTGTTTATGTTTAGTCCATTATGAAATGCTGAAACATTTAAAGGAACCAGATAGTGTTGTAATCATATTAGATATTACAAACTAAAAAGAGTGACATAGTATTGTTATCTAACATTTTCAAGGTATCAAGACCACTGAGATATCTAAGTTGTTCTTCTCATCGAAAATTAGTATTAATTATAGTAATTGGAAGGTTACTGAAAGAACATCTAATTGTAAGTATCATTAATAGAAATCATACTAACAAACACATAATGTCAAAAATATTGCAGTGTTTGGAATTAAAATTAATGTAGCAACACTATGGTTTAATTTGGAGCTTGCATTCTTCCAATTCTTGGTTAAAATATCATTTTTTAAGTTAGATCATGAAAAAAAAAGATAAAAATGTAGCTAGCAAAGGGAGGATAATATTGCCTCAATTCTAATAGGAACAAAGGGATTTTTAAACAATTAAGGAAATGCAAACAAAGGAACCATATAAAACAGACAATAATAAAATACATATAGTAGGCATAAAGACATAAGGAACCTTATAAAGTATACAAAGACTAAGACATAACGAAAAACACAACCTACCATGATTCCCTCCATTTGCTTCTACCATCATTATGATGGATAGAGATTGAGAAGTGGAAGGAGGAGTTGGTGCGAGATAATCCAGAGAAAAAAAAAAGGCATGAGTAAAAGAAACTAGAGAGAGGAGAGGCATTTTAGATTCAATTAGGGTTTCAACAGCATTAGGGAATTAGGTTTTGTAGTTCAATTAAGTTGATTAGGGATTTTAGATAGATTTAACAAAAATAACTAACAAACATACTTTAGTTACAAAATAATTAAAATAATTAAAAATCATTACCAATTTTAAGTTTTTAAATCCAATTGATTGGCCCCTATACAGCCACATGGCATACATGTGGTAATGGGCCCTATCAAATGATAAGAAAAATATAAAAGAATTATCATGTGATGACATGGCTCATAATGAACAAAAACTTAACCTTGTTTAATTTTTTGTCCACATTGGGTTTATTTTGAACATTTTAAAAATTTTATAATGAAAATTGAACTCTCTGGAACATTAAGGTTCAACTTGTATTTAATGAAAATGATAAGGTTTACAATGCACTTTTAGCCAAAATTCTAGTTCATACTCATCATTTGATACAAAACATATTAGTGCAGCCTTTTTATCATATAGTTGACATAGAATGTGTTTAACTTATAATGAAATGTATGCTTCATCGTATATTATTAAAAATATTATTAGTGAAAGGCCTTAGATGAAGGAAAATTTATTCATGTTTTAACATAAAAGAATATATCACTTCTTAAAGAGTTAAAATATTGTAAAAGAAAAACATTCTTCTAACTCTTGATTTTATTAATCTAAACTCTATTAATTTAACATAGATTAGTTAATCAAGATTAAGAAAACAAGTCAACTCAAGTTTTAATTTTTATTAATAATTTAAACTAATATACATGGTCCTTATTCACCCACCATTTCTAGATATGTTTTGGCTTTTATTGAATATTTTCCCATTATAGTTATATCTTCTTAATTAAAGAAATGTTTGAAGTTCTTAACAAGTTTGAGAATCTTACGACTAAAGTTGAGAACTAATTAAATTATAATTTGATTTTTTTCAAAATGCATCTACAAAAGCTAATACCAATAATGAAAAAGAAACCAAAGAAGCAAATTGTTGATTACACCTTTATGGGAAGAGATTAGAACTCAGACACCTACATAACCCTCTCTCGTGACTGACATTTGTCATGGATTATTATGTTCTAGCGGTATTTGTGTTCGTTTTGATTGAGGTCATTTTCTATCCGTTCAAAATATCCTAGGAGAGGGAAAGAGCCATAGATTCACCTAAGTGGTCATTCCTACTCTGTCTCTGCTTCGTGCCCTAGGTCCCTAATTTTGCACTTTAGGTTGTTACTTTTAAGTTTTGGGTTTGATTTTTAATGACTAGCATTTGGGGGTGGTTGGGAGGTTTGGGGGCTTCTTGGTTGAATGCTTACTTTTTTGCGACTCTCAAGTTCTTCCTGAGCATGCAAATTGAACGTACTAAAAGTATGCTTTGTTCTTCTTTATAAAGAAATCTTCTTAGCTTATAGGTTCATTTTTCATATTGTACAATCACCAATTACTATTTGTAGACATTGCTCTGGTTGCTGACAAGTGTTATCGATGATGCACTTGCCTAGTTGGAAACTTGAGCTATTTGAGCTCCACTATTATTTAGAGTGCTATTATGAGCTTTTGTAATGCGTCACTGCATTGCTGTTTCAGTAATTTTCTTTTATGTTTTTAGTCTTCTACAAAGAATATAAAGATATTATCTTAGCTGCTTAAATCTTCATAAAGTGATTGTGCTTGCGTTGATTATAGAAAGCTATTCAATTATCTGTCAATTGAGTGAGCACTACATTAAACTGTTCAGGATTTGGTAATAAAAGTTAAGAAATCTAGGGAACAGTTGGAAGGTGATTCTGGGAGTTTTGAAATTATTGTCTAACAGGTAGTTGGGATCTAGTCCAATTAAATTTATTGTCTGATATACATAATTATTTAATATTTATGTAATTTTTCTTGATAGATTGTTTAGTTGGACTAATACGCATGATGCTTGCACATTGTTTCAATACTTTTTATTCCTATAATTACTTTCTTTATCTATTTTTCTTATTTATATGGGTAATTAAGAAACAACCTCTCTACTAGTTAGGGAAAAGGCTGCGTACTATTAAACTTCTCCAGATTTGGCATATCTATAGGATTTTGAATGGGTTGTTGTTATTGTTGTTAATATCTGCTAGGCCAAAGAATAGTATCTAAAATATGCTTCATTTACTTTAAAAAAATTATATGTTTGGGAGTTATTGAAGTGGGAAACTGGCTATGAGATGGTTCTCATAGTCTTTTATGATGATAACTAATGGCTTTTTAGTTATCTTATTCTATAACATTATTTTTGTAATAGAACTTTCTTTTGGGTCTGCTGGAGAATTTTGACTTTGTTTGTTTAGATATTAAGAGATGTACCTACTTGTTCCATAATGTGTCCATAGTAAAGAATGCTTAGATTCATATGATTTGCTCTTTAGAAACAATTTACGTTACCTTTTGTTTGTTAAAATTGAACCATAATTACTAGTTTACAGTGTTAGACATTTGTAACTGTGTTTGAAAAGAGAGTGACAATGTGAACTAAAGTTTGTTGTCATAAGAAATAATTAAGGAGCTAAGTTTTGTACCATTTTTTGGTCGGTATAATACCTTCTGGCCAAAATAAGCTAGAATGGTACAAAACTCTTAACATTGTTTAAGATGGATACGAGATATAGGGTTGACAAAAATAGTTATTAATATGATATTAAGTTGGGATTCTTTATGAATATTTATATTAAAGCATTAAGATTTACATTAAATTTTGTTTAAATTGTTAAATTATAATTTTATTTTTTCTCAAATTACATCTACAAAGCTAATAGTGATAAAAAAGAAACCAAAGAAGTAACTTGTTGATTAAACTGGAAGAGATTGGAACTAAGACACCTAGTTAACGCTCTCTCATGACTACGATTTGTCGTGGACTGTTATGTTCTAAGACTATTTATGTTAGTTTTGATTGAGGTCATTTTTTGTCCGTTTAAAATATCCTAGAAGAGTGAAAGAGCCACAAATTCACCTGAGTGGTTGTTCCTACTCTATCTCTGCTTCACGCCCTAGCTCCCCAATTTTGCACTTCAGGTTATTATTATTTGAACGTTAGTTCGATTTTTAAACACTAGAATTTGGGGGTAGTTAGAAGGATTGGGGGTGCAATGTTGGATAAACTAAAATTTTGTGGGTTATGAGTGGAGATTAGGTTCTTTGTTATTCGTGGGATGAGTGTGTGTTCCCTATTTTTTTTTGTTTCACTTCGCACTTCTTGGTTGACCGCTTGTTTTTCTATGGCTCCAAGATTGAATGTACTAAAAGTATACTTCGTTCTTCTTAATGAAGAAACCTTCTTAGTTTATAGTTACTTTTTTTTTCATATTGTACAATCATCAATTACTATCTACAGACACTACTCCCATTGCTGATATGTGTTATCAATGATGCAATTGCTTAGTTGGAAGCATGTTTGAGCTCTACTATCATTTGGAGTGCAATTATGAGCTTTGAAATGCTTCACTGCATTCCTATTTATGTAATTTTCTTATGAATTTTTAGTCTTCCACAAAGAATATAAAGATAGTATCTGAGCTGGTTAAATCTTCATACAGTGATTGGCTTTCAATGATTATAGAAAGTTGTTCAATTTTTTTATCGATTGAGTGAGCACTACATTAAAATTTTAGGATTTGGTGAGAAAAGTTGTGAAATCTAGGGAATAGTTGGAAGGTGATTCTGGTAGTTTTGACGCTATTGTCCAATAGGTAGTTGGGATCTAGCATTCCAAATGAATTTACTGTCTGATATACATATTTATTTAATGTTTTGTAAATTTTCTTGATAGATTATTTAGCTGGACTAATGCGCATGATGCTTGTGCATTGTTTTGCTACTTTTTGTTCCCCTAATTAATTTCTTTATCTATTTTTTATTCATGTGGGCCATTCGAAAACAATCTCTCTACTAATTAGAAGTATGACTACGTACTATTAGTCCTCTCCAGATCCTGTGTATTTGCAGGATTTTGACTAAGTTGTTGATGTTGTTGATGATGATGATGGCGATGTTTGCTAAGGAAAGTAATAGTATCCAAAATGTGCTTCATTTGCTTTTTTTTTTTATAGAAATATATGCTTGAGTGTTATTAAAGTGGGAAACTGGCTCTGAGAAGGTTCTCAAAGTCTTTTACGATGATAACCTTATGGCTTTTGGATTATCTTATTGCATTTTTAATAGAATTTTCTTTTGGGCTTGTTGGAAATATATTCTTGAGAGTTATTAAAGTGGGAAACTGGCTATGAGAAGGTTCTCAAAGTCTTTTACGATGATAACCTTATGGCTTTTGGATTATCTTATTGCATTTTTAATAGAACTTTCTTTTGGGCCTGTTGGGGAATTTTGACTTTGTTTATTTAGATAATGAGAGATGTACCTATTGTATTCTATAAAGTGTCCATAGGAAAGAATGTTTAGATTCATATGACTTGCTTTTTAGAAACAATTAATGTTATCTTTTATTTGTTAAAATTGAACCATAATTACTTTATAGTGTCAAACATTTGTAATTATGTTTGGAAAGAGAGTAACAATATGAACTAAAGTTTTTTGTCATAAGAAATAATCAAGGAGCTAAGTTTAGTACCGTTTTCTAGTCGTTACATACCTTCTGGCTAGTATTAGCCGGAACGGTATGAAACTCTTAACACTATTTAAGATGCATACGAGATATAAGGCTCACAAAAACAATAAGTAATATGATATTAAGATGGGATTCTTTTTGAATATTTATATAAAAGCGTTAAGATTTAAATTAAATTTTGTTTAAAATGTAAAATTCTAGTTTGATTTTTTTTTCAAAATACTTTTACAAAAGCTAATAGTAATAAAAAAGAAACTAAAAAAGCAAATTGTTGATTATACCCTTTCGGGAAGAGATTGGAACTCAAATGCCAAATTAACACTCTCTTTTAACTGACATTTATTGCGGATTGTTATGATGTAGGGCTATTTGTGTTCTTTTTTTATTGAGATCAATTTTGTCCATTCAAAATATCCTAGAAGAGTGAAAGAGCCACAAATTCGCCTAAGTGGTTGTTTTTACTCTGTCTATGCTTCATACACTAGCTCCCCAATTTTGCACTTCTGGTTATTATTATTTCAATATCGAGTTTGATTTTTAAACACTAGCATTTGGGGGTAGTTGAGAGGTTTGGGGTGCAATGTTGAATAAACTGAAATTTTGTAGGTTATGAGTGGAGATTAGGTTCTTTTCTATTCGTGGGATGAGTTTTCACTTCCTGCTTCTTGGTTAACCGCTTGTTTTTCTGTGGCTCTCGAGTTCTTCCTGAGCATGCAAATTGAACGTACTAAAAATAAGTTTTATTCTCCTTTATATAGAAACCTTCTTAGTTCATAGTTACTTTTTTTTCATATTGCATAACCATCAATTACTATCTGTAGACACTGCTCCCATTGTTGACATGTGTTATTAATGATGCATTTGCTTACTTGGAAACTTGAGTTGTTTGAGCTCCACTGTTATTTTGAGTGTTATTATGAGTTTTTGCAGTGCTTCACTGCCTTGCTGTTTGTGGAATTTTGTTATATGTTTTTAGTCTTCCACAAAGAATATAAAGATAGTATCTTAGCTGCTTAAATATGCATAAAGTGATTGTGCTTGGATTGAATATGGAAAGTTTTTCGATTATTTTTCAATTGAGTGAGCTTTACATTAAAATGTTCAGGATTTAGTAAGAAAAGTTGAGAAATCTAGGGAACACTTAGAAGGTGATTTTGGGAGTTTTAACGTTATTGTCCAACAGGTAATTGAGATATAGCAGTCCAATTGAATTTATTGTCTAATATACATATTTGTTTAATATTTATGTAATCTATCTTGGTAGATTGTTTAGCTGGACTAATACGCATGATGCTTGCACTGGTTTAACTGGACTAATATGCATGATGCTTGCGCATTGATTTGTTACTTTTTGTTCCCCCAATTACTTTCTTTATGTATTTTTCTTGTACATGTGGGTCATTCAGAAATAGCCTCTCTATTAGTTAGTTGTAAGGTATGTTCCCACATATCAACGAAATTTTGACTGGGTTGTTGTTGATATTTGCTAGGCAAAATAACAGTATCTAAAATATGCTTTATTAATTTCTTTTAGAAATATATGCTTGGGAGTTATTAAAGTGGGAAATTACCTGTGAGAAGGTTCTCATAATCTTTTATATGATAACTATATGGTTTTTTAGTTATCCTCTTATATAGCAATTTTCTAATAGAACTTTCTTTTGGCTATGCGAGGGAATTTTGACATTGTTTGTTTAGATATTGAAAAATGTACCTATTGTGTTCCGTAATGTATTCATATGAGAGAATGTTTAGATTCATATGATTTGCTCTTTAGAAACAACCCACATTATCTTTTGTTTGTTAAAATTGAACCATAATTACTAGTTTACAGTGTTAGACACTTGTAATTGTGTTTGAAAAGAGAGTGGCAATGTGAACTAAAATTTGTTGCATAAGAAATAATTAAAGAGCTAATTTTCGTGTTGTTTTTTAGTCGGTACGACACTTTCAGGTCAATATCAACCAAAACAATACAAAACTCTTAACACTGTTTAAGATGCTTACCAAATATAGGGCTCACAAAAAATAAGTAATATGATATTAAGTCAGGATTCTTTATGAATATTCATATTAAAATATTAAAATTCAAATTAAATTTTGTTTAAAATGTTAAAATCTAATTTGATTTTAAAAAAATACATCTACAAAAGCTAATAGCGATAACAAAGAAGCCAAAGAAGCAAATTGATGATTACACCTTTTTGGGAAGAGATTGGAACTTAGGCACCTAATTAATGCTCTCTTGTGCTTGACATTAGTTGCAGACTATTATATTCTCGGGCTATTTGTGTTCATTTTGATTGAGGTCATTTTTTGTTCGTTTAAAATATCCTAGAAGAGTGAAAGAGCCACAAATTCACCTACGTGGCTATTCGTACTCTGTCTCTACTTTGTGCCCAAGCTCCCTAATTTTAGTTATTTTTATTTGAATGTTGGGTTTGATTTTTGAACACTAGCATTTGGGGCAGTTGGGAGGTTTGGGGTGTAACGTTGAATAAATTGAAATTTTGTGGGTCATGAGTTGAAATTAGGTTCTTTTTTTCTTCATAGGATGAGTGTGTGGTCTTTGCTTTTTATGGCTGCACTTCGCACTTCTTGGTTGAATGTTTGTTTTTCTGTGGCTCTTAAGTTCTTCCTGAGCAAGCAAATTGAACATACTATAAGTATGCTTCGTTCTTCTTTATAGAGAAACCTTTTTCATTTATAGGTACTTTTTTTTCATATTGTATAATTATCAATTACTATTTGCAGACACTACTTTGGTTATTGACATGTATTATCGATGATGCATTGCCTAGTTGAGGACTTGAGTTTTTTGAGCTCCTCTATTATTTAGAGTGCTATTATGAGATTTTACAATGCTTCACAACATTGCAATTTGTATATTTTTCTTATGTGTTTTTAGTCTTCCACAAAGAATATAAAGACAGTATCTCAACTGCTTAAATCTTCATAAAGTGATTGTGCTTACATTGATTATAGAAAGTTGTTTAATTGTTTGTCGATTGGGTGAGCACTACATTAAACTGTTCAAGATTTGGTGAGAAAAGTTGAGAAATCCGGGGAATGATTGGAAGGTGATTCTGGGAGTTTTGACGCTATTATCCAACAGGTAATTGGGATCTAGCATTCCAAATGAATTTATTATCTGATATGCATATTTATTTAATGTTTATGTAATTTTTCTTGATAGATTGTTTAGTTGGACTGATATGCATGATGCTTACGCATTGTTTCACTACTTTTTATTCCCTTAATTACTTTATTTATCTATTTTTCTTGTTCATGTAGGCCATTCAAGAGCAACCTCTTTACTAGGGGTAATGTTGCGTACTGTTAGAACTCTCTAGATCTCGTGTATCAACGAGATTTTGACTAGGCTGTTGTTGTCATTTTTTATGTCTGATAGGCCAAAGAATATTATCTAAATATGCTTCATTTACTTTTTTGTAGAAATATATGCTTAGGAGTTATTAAAGTAGGAAACTAGTTGTGAGAACGTTGTCATACTCTCTTATGATGATAACCTTTAATTTTCCTGTTGCATAACATTATTTTTGTAATAGAACTTTCTTTTGGGTCTGTTAGGAAATTTTGACTTTGTTTGTTTAGATATTAAGAGATGTACCGATTTTGTTCCATAATGTGTCCATTAGAAAGAATGTTTAGATTCATATAATTTGCTCTTAAAAAATAATTCATATTATCTTTTGTTTGTTAATATTGTACTATAATTACTGGTTTACAGAGTCAAAAACTTGTAATTGTGTTTGAAAAGAGAGTGATAATGTGAACTAAAGTTTGTTGTCATAAGAAATAATCAAGGAGCTAAGTTTCGTTCCATTTTCTAGTCAATACGATGCCTTTCATCAAATATCAGTCAGAACAGTAAAAACTCTTAACACTGTTTAAGATTCATACAAGATATAGGGCTCATATAAATAATAAGTAATATGATATTAAATCGGGATTTTTATGAATATTTATATTAAAACGTTAAGATTTAAATTAAATTTTGTTTAAAATGTTAAATTCTAATTTGATCTTTTTTTTTTCAAAATACATCTACAGAAGTTAATAGCGATAAAAAAGAAACCAAAGAAGCAAATTGTTGATTACACCTTTTTGGGAAGCGATTGGAACTTAGACACCAAATTAACACTCTCTCGTGACTTACATTTGTTGCGGACTGTTATGTTCTAGGGCTATTTATGTTTCTTTTGATTAAGGTTTTTTTTTGTCTGTTCAAAATATCCTACAAGAGTGAAAGGGTCACAAATTTACCTGAGTGCCCGTTCCTATTCTGTCTTTGTTTCATGCCCTTGCTCCCCATTTTTGCATTTCAGGTTATTATTATTTGAATTTTAGTTTTGTTTTTTAAACAATAGCATTTCGGGGCAGTTGGGAGGTTTGGGGTGCAATGTTGAATAAATTGAAATTTTGTAGGTTATGAGTAGAGATTAGGTTCTTTTTTATTCATGGGATGAGTGTGTGTTCCTTGCCTTTTTTGGTTTCACTTCATGCTTCTTGGTTGACCGCTTGTTTTTCTGTGGCTCTCAAGTTCTTCCTAAGCATACAAATTGAACATACTAAAAGCATGCTTTGTTCTTCTTTATAAAGAAACCTTCATAGTTTATAGTTACTTTTTTCATATTATACAATAATCAATTACTATCTGCAAAATTACAATTAAAGTGTAGTACAAAAAATCAATGGTTTTGGACTGAGCAGGATACAAGAGCTATTCAAAAATTAAAACAATTATGTAAGAATTTACCGCTTTTATATAATTATCTTCAAGAAGTTTCATTATTAGTACAGACCGATGCAAGTATAGATACATGGGCAGGTTGTCTTTTGGCAAAACCACCCAACCAGAAGAAGTTGGATACTTCATTTCAGTGGGATTGAATGTTCCATTTATATACTTGCAGAGTAAATACTTCTTCTGGTTGGGTGGTTTTGTCAAAAGACAACCTGCCTATGTATCTATACTTGCATTTGTCTGTACTAATAATGAATCTTCTTGAAGATAATTATATAAAAGGGGTAAATTATTACATAATTGTTTTAATTTTTGAACAGCTCTTGTATCCTGCTCAGTCCAAAACCATTGATTTTTTGTACTACACTTTAATTGTAATTGTTTTCTTTCTTTTGCTAATTCTTTTTAAAAAACTTGGTCAGAAATATAATTAAGTAATCGAAGAAATTGTTGTACATGAGTTTTATTTTTTAATTGATCAGGAAATTGATATAATTTATTTAATATGTTGGGTTGCAATTTTAAATATCCATTATTAAATTCAATACCTAAATATTCTATATTTTGTTGTGCTAGTTTTGGTTTTCTTTTACTTAATATAAGTCCTTTATCTTTGCAACGTTGTAAAACAACCTTAATCTTTTTTAAATGGTCAAATTTATCTTGATTAGAATAAATAATAATATCATCAATATAAACAAAAATAAATTGTTCTAATCCTTCCAAATTATTATCTATAAATCTTTGGTAAATACTAGGTGCTTATTTTAGTCCAAATGGAAGTACATTCCATTGGTAATGTTTTTGAGGTGGACACGAGAATGCTATTAATTCTTTAGTGTTATTGTGTAATCTAAGCTGCCAATAACCTGATTTTGCATCTAAAGTAGTAAACCATTTATGTCCTTTTAATCTGTTAATAATATAATCTTTTCTAGGTAGTTTATATGCATCACCTATTGTAGCTTCATTCATTTTCTTATAATTAATAACCATACGTCTTTTTCCTCGTTTTTGATCTGCTGAATTATTTACATAAAAAATTGGTGCAGAGTGTTTACTATAACTTGAAGAGATTAATCCTTTTTCTAATAAATTAGAACATTCAGTACTAAATTCTTGTACATCTTGTTTAGTATAAGGTATATTATTTTTGACATTGACCTCCTGGTTTAGATTTTTTAATTTAATTTGAATTAATTGTTGGTTTTGATTTTTTATTGGATCTAAGGGATTGTCACTACATACTTGATCTAACAAAGTTTCAATTTCTTGTTGTAAAATAGTATTATTGAGTAAATAAAACTGAATGGAATCAAGTTTAGTAGTCAACTGATGTAATTTTTGTATATATGAAGTATGATAGATCGGTATTTTAAGAATAATAGACTTTTGATTTAAACTACTTATAGCTAGAGCTTTTAATGTAATATAATGTAAGTATTGACAAAATGGATGATATAACTTAAGAAAGTTATTTCCAATAATAAACGGTAATCCAGATTCTTGTTGATAAATTGAAGGAACTGCAAAAGTGTATTTTTCTATAATGATATTATTGTAATAACTTGCATACCAAATGTATTTAAAACTTCCATCAGCTATTCGTATTTGTAATGGTTTATCTAATTTTTTCCAAGTGTTCAATATTTGTTTTGAAGCAATGCAGATAGTTGCTCCTGTATCTATATAAGCATTAATTGGTTTATTATATATCACTACTTGTATAAAGGTAGTGTTCGGATTCAATTGCTGATTCCGAGGATTCTTTTTGGGATTCATAATAATAGATAGAGGAAATAGTAGAATTAGTATCATAGTCTGATTCTATAGGTTCTAGATTATGTTCTATTGCTGAATGTAAAATATTTACTTTGTTTTGATATTTTGAATTTTGCTTTTTGGGATAATTATTTGCATAATAACCTTCTTTACAAATCCAACATTTACATAAAATTTTCTTTTAAGGACAATATGTTTGTTTTGGTTGAAATTGTCTTGGCTTATATTTCCTATAATTTTTTCTTCTAAATTTCTTTCTATAAAAATAAGGATTTTTATTATATCTTTGTTTAAATGAATATCGCTTCCATTTATATGGTTTATATTTCTTATAATATTTTTGTTTTCTATAATTC
>JANIJH010000225.1:57281154-57298111 GCA_024520975.1 Erythroxylum areolatum
GGTAAGAAAATGGTAGTGACTATGTTTATAGACGTAATATGTTTGAAAGTGTTGAACAGTGAAAAGTAAAAAGAACTCGTATCTGCTAGGCAAAAGAATAGTATCTAAAATATGCTTCATTTAATTTTTTTTAGAAATATATGTTTGGGAGTTATTAAAATGGGAAATTGGCTTCTCATAGTCTTTTACAATGGTAACCGTATGGCTTTTTAGCTATTTTATTACATAACTTTTTTTTTGCAATAGAACTTTCTTTTAGGTCTGTTGGAGAATTTTGACTTTCTTTGTTTAAATATTGAGAGATGTGCCTACTGTGTTTCATAATGTGTACATAGGAGAGAATGTAAACAATTCACGTTATCATTTGTTTGTTAAAATTGAACCATAATTACTAGTTTACAGTGTTAGACACTTGTAAGTGTGTTTGAAAAGAGAGTGGCAGTGTAAACTAAAATTTGTTGTCATAAGAAATAATAAAGATATTAGTCAATTGAATTTGTCATTAGGATTACATTATTTGGTAAATCAACTTTTCATTAGGTCATAATGAAATTTTATCTAAAAATAGTTGGCATCATATTTAGTCACTTTCAAGTTATTAAATTTAGGGATAATTCATACCCTATAATTCATACTAATAATTATACACTCCATTTTCTAAATGATTAAGCTACAATTTCATGTTTTAGGCCTACGTATAGTCTGCTTCAAACAATTACCAAGTAACGAATTTTTGGTGGTATGATGACTCTACATTCTAACAATTATGAGCAATGTTATGAATACTATATCAGTATTGGTATCGAATTTGATTATAGTATGGTACTGTATTAATATCAGTCAATACTAGGTATCGTTTTAGGTAATTTTTTTAAATTTATAAAATATTTTCTGAATTTGTCTAAAATTACAAAATAATTTTCCAACACATTATACTATATAATTTATAATTTTATATTAACTCTATCTCTAAAAGTTATAATAATAAAAATTTATAATAACAACAATTTATTAATTTTTGTTAATATTATTTTCACATATTTTACATATAATCATTTTTTTGAAGAAAAATTTTAACATTGTTTTTAAAAAATTACCTAAAATGGTATTTTATTTTCAACCATAAAATTACAAAAGATGTCATCTTACCAATGAAACGAGAGCAGAGAGCATCAAACGGATCCCCACTCCCTTGCTTGGATAAGCATATGGTTAAGTTAGGCCCAAGTCGTTTTATGAGCTTCTTAGTAAATTAAAGAACTCTTTAACTGTTTAACAAGCCTGGCCGAATCCCCATACGAGGTTCTTACAGCCTCCAATGCTTTTATCCTTCAACTCTTTAGCCGTCACTCACTCTTGCACAACCTTGCCACTCAGTGACTCTGTAATCATCCTCGCCAAGTCAACTAAGTCAGGCACCGTGTCAGCGCCCTCATACACTCTCACTCCCACACCCAACTCGTCCACCAAAAGCTTAGCGTCGATGAACTGATCTGCCTCCATTGGCCAACCCAATATCATAAATAATCGACTCGCAGCGGGTGGTGACGAGGAGAGAGAGCAGAGATGAAGGCTGGGGCTGCCTACAGAGGAGAGAGAGAGCAGGTTAAGCAAAAATGAGAGGGCGTAGACGGGGGATTATTTTGTTAGGTATAAATTTCCCTTTTTTTTTGCAAATAAGTCTTTCAAAATTTTTAAACTTTACGGTACCTGCCTGTACTGGACGAAAACGCTGGTACCGGCTGGTGCCTACGACCGGTACGGAACAACTGTGTTTTGTACCGTTTTATGCTACGAAATTCAATTCTTTGATTAGGAGGCAATAATGGTCACGTAAAATTTTTTTTCCTGTTTTTTGTTTACCTTCCACTTCAATGCACGTTTCACATAATCTACGTAATGACACAGTTCGGGAGCTAGATTCCACTTTATTCATTGGACAACTAACAATAGATGCAGTGATCTTGATGACGTGTTTCAGCAAGGGCATTGACATGACTCGATAAGTAGAAGCCTAATAATTAAGCTGTTCTTGAAATCAATCCCCTTATATCATTTGCCTTCTGCTCCTCTGTAGGAAACTATGTCTAAGATTTCCTCCTTCTTGCCTTATCATTTGGTTCCATTATTGAGATGGACGTGAATCAAGTAAGTTGGAAATACTAAAATTTTTTCTAATTTCATCAGATCCAGAAATGATGTATACGAGATATCAACGAGTGAGACGAATTTCAACGCTTTTGCCTCATGTTTTCCAAGGTTATGATTTTTCTGATTGTTGTGGATATTGAACGTATTAAACGATTATTGCTTCAATTTTGTATATTTTTGGTTCCAGGTAGTCATCATTTAAAGCCATATAGAGCCATTATAAACCTCTCAGTTCTCTGTGTGATGCCTCTAGCCAGCTCAATTGATAATGGGTTTAGTGATTTGAAGAGAGTGATACAGTCTCAGAGGTAATTAGTAGATTCATAGTTGTTGCTATTTGCTTATTGTGTTTGTTTAGTTCTTTGAAAAGAAACTTTGTTCAAAAGAATAATTTTATTAGTACTTTTGGGCTTTGAATTATGCATAGTAGTGACTTTCAGGTACTCTACAAGAATGGAGGTTTCAAATGAGTCTTGTCTTAAAGAAGCCAGTGGCATATTATCTTTCATTGAGTCCACCTTACATGAGATTCAAGGTTATTCTTTTTGAAATTAATGAATATTTATATTTAATGTTGCCTCTTTTTCCTATTTTTGTTTTTAGTCTTTTGAGTGTTAGAGTTGCAATTGAAAGTCAATTAAACTTTTATCTCTTTCTGCTCTTGAAATGATTTCACAGGGCTAAATCACCATTGGTTTAATTTAGCTGAGGAAAGAATTGATTCTTTAAAAAAAGGAGGTACATTTTTAGTTCTGGCCGGCCAGTTGCTTGAGAATCCTCGTATGGTTGCTATGCTTGAGAAAGTGAAGTCAGTTCAACAAAGGTAGTAAATTGTTCTTACTTCTCCTTGGTTGTACTTGGACAAGCTAGTTACAAAAATTGTTTCTCCTTCATGATGATGTCTCTCTTGTCCCAGATTTCCTCAACTTAATGTTATAGGCTTTCATTCTGGAAGTTCAATTAGCAATGCTGGTGATCAAGCTCTCCTGCTTCGGTTGACGATGTCGGAATTTATCACGTTTCCTATTTTGTGGTCTAACAAGAACTTTTCAAAGGTGAGCTATTGATGAATTAAGTGTTGTTAGCCTTGGACTTTGGATCTTCTTTTGGAACATGAAGATCTTTAGATAGGTGGGCAGGCTTAGGATTGGTTGGATATCAATATTGATTGATGGAGTGTTTTTGATGTTTCTGTCTAGAGAATTCACTTTTTTTTTTAATTGCTTGTTGTATAAGTCACTTTATTATTGGAAAATTATGTTTCACAGTATTCATTCACCTGGTTATTCCTTAAGTGTCTTAGTAATGAACTCTATAGCCATATATTGTTCTTGTATCTTAAATTTGCACTCTGTTTTTGCAATTTTGCTAATTAGTATTTTATGGATTCAGATAGAAAATGGGGCATTCTATGTGTTGTTCAGAGATTTTAGGAATCCAGCTATTTTCAATGAAAACTTAGAGCTTGAAATGCTTAATAAAGGTAATTCTTGTGTATATTGTTCTCTTGTAGAAGTAATTCCCCTGTAAACATTCTAATTTCTCTTTTCTTACAACTGCATACACTTTGTTGTGAATGCTCTGTTATACACTGGTATGTCCCTGTCACCGCCATTTAAGAAGTTAATCTAGTGGATAGGTCTGTGCTGTTATTTTGGAAATTTAGTGACTGGTTTATCAATCTACCTATTCCAAAAACAAATTTGCTTCCCCTTTGTTGGGTTTGGGTCTAGGTGCAGTTAGGCAATTCTGTTGGAGGACCTAATATCTGCATCTCCACTTGTGCAAGCATATCGTTCCAGGTTGTTATCTTTAGCTTAATATTATTTTGCAGCCGTTTTGAAGCTAAATGAGCAAGTTGATGGGAACCTTGATGAGGAAAATCCTAGTTTGCGCTGCTTAAAAGGCACTTGGTCTAAACAGTCAGAAACCATAACAGAACCAAATTCATGCTCATTGTTGCAGAACTTATTTCTGTACTTCCCAGGTATGAGCTTGCTTATGATTTTTTGAGTTGTACTGTTGTTTTTTACATTTGTTGCAAAATAACAGATACTTGAAATTTGCTTAAGACTTTTCAAGACTGAATGCCAATTATGTGCTTTAAATCAAGTACAGACTATAGAATGCACCTTTAACTGTTAAATGACTATATGTTGATGGTTGTACAGGTTGTGTGGAGTTCGTGCTCTTATAGGTCTGAATGATCAGAAAACTGTTGCACTCATTTATGTATTTGCCTTATTTGGATGTTCACTAGCTAGCAAGTCATATTCTAGAACTGTGATTAAGAGCAAAGCTCAAGATAAAAGGATTTTTGAAGTAAACAAAAGACTTGCTCATTGTCTATCTTTAAGCCCATTAATAATGGAAAACGCACATTGTGCTATTCAACCTCATAGAAAATTTTATTGCTAATCCTAGACCAAGCTCTTCAGTACGGAATTAGCATGTAGTAGGTCCTTGTTGTTATATCTATTTGGAAGTTGTTATATCTATTTGGAAAAGGCAAGTGCTCAAATGCCATTTATATGCTTTTAGTATTTTGATACATAGAAGAATATGTTTTGCACATCATTTCCATCTTGATATGGACAGGTTGCATCTCTGCTGATGAAAATGGGAACAGGTTGTTCCTCTCTGACAGCAATCATCATCGTGTCATCATACTCGACGGCAATGGAAAGATCCTAGACTGTGTATGTATGATAAATCATATGAGTTCAATCAAAATGAACGGTATTTTTTTTATATAAGTTGAGAGTGGAATTGTGTGGTGTCCTTGAGAAGTATTCTTTAAAAGCATTGAGAGTGTTTGATACTTCACTGGAAATATAAACTAAGTAGGATTGACCAAAGATTAAAAAATTTAATCGGCTTAGCTGGTTCAATCGTAAAATTCTTGAATCGTTTAACTTTTTATTTTGGTTTTTAACTTTCTAGTTTGATTTAATTTAATAATTTTGTTGTTAAAAACTGTTCAGTTTATTAATTAATTGGTCAATTTTTATAAATTAATAAGTTTTTATAAACTAAAATTAGAATAAATAAATTAATTTCATTTAGTAATCTCTTTTAACAATTAAACTTTAAATTCTTCAATAGATAAGGACAATGTCTTTTAATCATATTTTAAATTCTTTAATTTTATTCAATCTTTAATCGGTTTTATGATGGTCTAGTATTGGTGAACCTTTTAAATCTTAAACTTCATGCCTTATTGGTTTAACTTATGATCCAGTTTTTAAAACATTGAAATTTACAAATAAACATAGGAAGAACAATCTTAAGAAATATAATTTATTATGTACTGTGAGGGTATATCATTCAACATGTTTGCTACCTTATTTCTAGTGCCCACTAGGTGAAAGACTTTAAGGATGCAGGAGCATTCTCAATTTCAATAGTTTTATTAAGTTTTCCTCGTTTAACACGCTTATGTTATCTTTTTTCTATTGAGTACAATATGGTTGATGGCTAGGGTTGTAAGGAGTTGACGATCCTAGTGCAATTAGGAGTTCTATTTTAAATAATACAAATAATTAGCACCTGCTCAATCACGGTTCAATATTAGTTTTTGTTTCAAACCTAACTCTTATTTCTGTTCCGTCTGAAAAATTGCTCGTATACCAGCCCTAGTTTGTTAAAAGTTGTTGCTCTAAATGTTTCTCTACATTTAATTTGGATCCTGTTTAACGGGTATTTAACCAAAGTTATTTGGCTTTCCTTTTGCTTCTATAATCATTACAGCTTTTGACTTATTTTATCTATATGTCAGATTGGTTCTTCCCCTGGGTTCGAGGATGGAGACTTTGAGTCAGCCAAGCTAATTCGTCCAGCAGCTTCATTTTACAGTGATACCGAAGATTGCCTATATGTTGTTGACTCAGAGGTGAACGTCTAAAGTGATGTGTCAATATAGAAATGCTTGAATGTTCGAATAATCAATATTTTATGTTTTTCCTGCAATACAGTGTGAACTGTAAGCTTTTTGGTAGTTGAGGTGGATTTCATTTTACTGAGTGGTTTCTGAACTTACAATATAGCACTGACAGGAATTTTAATTAGAGCATTTATCTAGCTGCTTAAATTTTAAGCATCAAATTGCGTGTCAAGTATGAATGTTGGTAGTTGTCAACTACATATTCTACAGAAGCATTCTCTAAGGTGTGTGCTGGCAGTAATTTTGAAATTCTTTGTCTGATACAACATTCACTGTTATGACTTCTCCATTCTCTTGTGGATATGCATGCTCCTGTTCGTTTTCTGTCTTAACTTTCAATCAATGAAAGAAAATTAGGCATTTTTTATTTTCCTGATGATCATCTTTCAGCTGATCGCTTGAACCTCTTTGTATTATTATTCTCTGGAAACTTTTTGAAATGATGTTATTTATATTGTAGTGGAGGATAGCTATATTCTCCTTTGTTTTGACATTATTTCAATATTGTGCTTGACTTGGAGCTCACCCTTTTATTAATTTGCCTATCACTGATTTTGCTGTGTGACCCTCATCGCAGAACCATGCCATCAGGAGAGCTGATATGGAGAGACGAGTTTTAGAGACAGTTTATCCTTCTAGCATCAGAAAAAAACAGAAGAGTGTATGGACTTGGATTGCAAATAAGCTGGGTTTTGGGAAGAAGTCCAAAGCTGAATTTGAAGAGTTCAGCTCCCAATCACTGGTTTTTCCTTGGCATCTCTTGAAATCGGTGGATAATGATTTCCTAATCATCAGCCGCAGGTGAAGAATTTGTTTTATCTTGATGATCTTTAAAGATGTTTTGTAGTTTTGTTTGTTTTTACTGATGAAACTTATTTAAAGAGTTCATTAAAATTATTGACTTGGAGGTTACCGATGAAAAGATGGACTTGTTTTCCTCAATTTCAGAATATAATACCGTCATGTATCTTTTATTTATTCTCTCTTGAGCATGCCAGAGGGTGAATAAGATGGTCATTTTTCTTGAGGTAAAGACTAGTCCTAGATCCTGATAATATTTCTCCTAGATCCTGATAATATTTCTCTGACCACTCATTCAATACATTGTTAATGTTATTTTGTTGGAGGCTCAAGTAGTTATTGACTGCCTCTTGCACTTATTCCTCAAATTCCACCAACCTCCAAGTCAAGGGAAAAGGTTCTGGCCCATGGAATCTAAGTCTGCTTAAGGAGGCGAACATTTTCCCAATAATGCATGACATCAAAAAACTCACTCTTAAAAAATTCAGTTTTTCATTGTTAATTGGACAGTTAAGTAATTATTGTTCTGCATTGTTAATTGGAAAGTTAAGTAATTATTATTGGTCAGCTTTAACAATCTTGATTGATTTTAAAAGAGTGAATTTGGGATCAGGTCTAGAGCAGCAAATCTCAGAATCCAAGACCTTTTCTCTTTTAGAAAACCCAATCATAGAAAATTCTATAGACGTTCTTGGCTCTACTCAATGCAGATAGAAAAGGAGCAAAAGGTCTAAAATGACATGGAGGGCTAATGAGCAAGGATTTTTGAGTTACTAGATTATTCTGATTTTTGACCTAAACCAGAATATTGAAAAATGATTCATGGAGGGGTAATGAACAAGGATTTGTTAGTTACTAGTTTATTCTGATTTTTGACCTAAAACACAATATTGAAAAAGTATTCATGTAATGAACCCCAACAAACTTGAAATGACATTTTAAAATGAAAATCTGTCACTTGAGATGACTGGAACTAACAAGGAAGAGCCAATATTCTAATTGATTTAAGCTTTAGGAGCCAAAGCTCTCGGATTTTCTGTAGGTTGTGGGGAATGACTTTGTATTGAATGCATTCAGTTCCTTTTGGATGTGTTCAATTTCTGACCCTGTTTGAAGGTGCTGTGAGTTTGAATGATTACTATCTTGTTCTCACCTCAACGCATTGTTAGTATTTTTTTTAGCATTATTGTCAGAATATTAGGATTTTTACTTCTATTGGCAGCTTTGAAACTCTATGGATTATGGATTTGGCTTCAGGAGAGATTAAAGAAAAAATTGAAGGTTTGGAATTGCTTCCTAACTTTTCGTTGTTTCCAATATTGGTCAATCATTTATGGTTAGCATTTGCTTTCTCATTCTGTAAAGGACACTCGAACATTATGGAGATTTGTGGACTGTTGATCATGGAAAAAGAATCCATATTGACACAGATGCCAAGAAATTGGTTCCAAGTGCAAACTGATGCCAACTGTTCACTAAAATGGCTTTCATATGCTAGTCTCTTACCATCCCTAACAACTTTTCAAGATCACATAGTGATGTGTGACACAGGTAGGAAATAGGCAAACTTATTTTCCTTTTTCCTTTTTTATTCATCCATTTTTGTGGTTTAGGTCTATTCCTCATCTCTCCGATTATTTCTATAAGTTGCACAGAGGGTACTGAAGCTAAGTAGAGAAGCTGGAGCTTGTTCAACCATCCCGTTTTCAAATTTTGGGATCCTTGGCTTTCCTTATTGGATATCCTTTCCTCTAGAGAGAGTTTATTATGTGTGAGTATAGAGTTTATTATGTGTGAGTATATGTGTATATTGTCTCAAATTGGTCGGTAGTTCTTTGACAAGCAATAAATCCCCTCCAAATAGTCCATGAATTAGCCTCTGCTATTCTGGCTGTGGTGGGAGTTTTATTTAGACTTGTGTAATTTTTAGAACCTTCATCATGCAAGTTGGTTTGGGTGTTTTTACAGCGCTGGAGCCTGCAAAGCATTCATCGATAACATTCAATGTTTCACCTTGTTGCCAGGTAGCATATGTTTTTTCTGCATTATTATAAGGAGTAATTTTGGTTCCTTTACTTTCGTATGTAGTTTCATTGCTAATGATTCCTCCAAAAATCTTGAAATATTTTGCTTTTCTTCTGTAACAGGCAGGATTGACATACGGTTGAACATAGATATCCCTATTGGTACCAAGCTTGTTGAACCATTAAGTGAAGAATGTATACGGCGGCAAGCAAGAGGGGCTGCTATTGAAGTCCAAGGAGCAGAGGGCACAGTAGGATCCTCGAATAAGGTTTAATATTGCATTCATTTCTTTCCATCATTTGATATTTTTTATTTTTGATTTCTGTTAAGCTTTTGTATTACTGCAACTTACATGCATTGTATACATTTGCAGGTTGGTGCTGCTCAGAAGTGGTATGATGAACTGGATAATCTTGCTTTTGAAACACCTGAACCAGAAATAAATGTTGAAGAGGAACATACAACTTTGGATGTGAAATCTCAAGATGGGCGATTTCACATTGATTCTGCTGTAAATACTAGTCCAGGAGCTAGCGAGGTAGGCTTGATCTAATTGGTCTTCCAAGCTTGTAGAATTTTATGTTTTTCATGTGGAGCTAGATTTCAGTGCGAAGAATAATGCGTTGGACAGGGTTAAAATTTTATGTTCTATCCTCCTAATGTCCAGTGCATTTGACCATGGAACAAAGAGGAGTTGAGTGGATGAATCTATTCAACTATGTTGGTCAACTACATTGGTTTTCATATTAGATTTCTTTCATTAATAATTATATGTTTTGATATATATACATAAAAGCCATATTTCCTTTTAGCTGGTGGTGAGGAATACTGCAGCTTTATGTTGGTTCGTCTGTCTGCCTGCCTTTCCCTTCCTTTGCATATTTGAATATAGCCACATAACATTCAAACAGGTCCTGATGATTCTTCTTTTGAAATTCACGGTTTAAAACATTGCTGATTTCTTCTTTTGGTTTGTTTTATAACAATAGGTGGTTGTTTATGCGGCTCTGTATCTGAAACTTGTAACACATCCAGAGTATGAAGAGACTCGGGAGGAGTATGCAGCTAGGATAGCTGATATCTTGAACCCAGCCAGAAGTGGGGAAATGGAAAGAGATTCATGTATTCAACTCTTGTTACAGTCACATGGTGATTTGAGGGATCTCATATTTATGAGACCTTTACATGTCAGGGTAAAACTAGACACTCTTGACCACCCAAAGGCTGATAATACGAAAAACATTGTCTTAACCAACTCGGCTGTTGAAGTTAATGTATCACTTTAGGCATGATAGATGAGTTGTTCCAATGCCAATGTTAGACAGGATCACTTGTGAGAGTTGAATACGCCTGTTGATGTTTCAATGCGGATGAAATTCGATTTGGTGAGATTCATTAAGGTAACAATTGACCTACATTTTGATTCAATTTTAAGATTGGATTGAATATGCCTATTGTTGGATGGGAGTTGGAGAAACAGAAACTGGATATCAATTAGATGCAAAAATAATATGAGAGAGAAGAAAAATTGCAAAGGAAGAGAGAAAAAAGCCAAAGGGCGTGGAAATTGAAAAAATCGTTCCTTTCCCCTTGCACATTGTTATTGTATCCATATCGTGTCTTGTGAAGTCTTTACGTTCTCGTTTGTTTTGAAAATCTGAAGGACATGGCAAAAGAAAAGGGCCAGGGCCCAACTTGCAAGTTCACTTTGTTCATTTCTAGATGGATTACAGATCTTGAAATAGCTGTAATTCCATAGAACACAGCTTTCATATGTCTCTAAGCCGCTAACAATCAACCCGTTTGTCGAGTATAGTTTTTCGAAATCTTTCCTTTTTGCCTTCAGTTACCTATGAAAACGACTTGTAAATTTTATTATGACCGTCCATTTTTGGTTGTCCGGACAAGGGCCATTAGCATCCATCGTATGTTGAGACAGTAGGTTCCGTTTAACAGAACCAATTGTGATTTCTTACCATTCTTGGAAGTTCTTTCAGATCAGTTGAGTTTCTTCTACAAATGACTTCCTAACTTTTGCTTTTTTGGTTTGGCTGATTGAAATGTCCGTCACTGTTTATTGATAAAATGTTAACAGCTCTAGTCTCATGTTGACCATGGTTCAGCGCACGTTTGCTATATCCAACGCAACTTGGTTACATATAGAGAGAAATAGTCGTCTTTCATAGCTTCCGCACATGTCAATGGATTTACCACCACAGATATACATTGTTTTCTTCTCCATTTTCTACGCTTAATCTATCCATTTTTTAATTTTACCGACGGAATGCCCTCCTTGAACCGTTTGCTTTCCAAGTTCTTTTTCTTTTCGTTTCCATTTTGTTGGGATTCCTCTAAACTTTGTTGGTTTTTTACTTCTGGGTTGAGTAAGGCTGATGTTTGTTAACAGTTATTAATTCTCATATTCGTAACCACCACCATTATCGTGTAGCTGGATTGGAAGCATCATGGCCAACCATTGTTATTAATCGAGTGAATTCCTCGACTTTTAACCTTCCATTATACTCTTCCAAGATATGTATACAAGCAATGACTTTTGATGACATTTATGTATTTACCTTCTTCTGGATTCTGATATCTGCTAAAAGGCCTTCGAGTTCAGCCTATGAACAATTCCATATGTTTATATCAGATTTCAGCTTGTTGAACTTGGGGGGTCGAAGTAGGCCTTATTGGAGGTACATTTGACTTGGCCGCGTAAGAGTTTCTGGGCACTTGCACAAACTATATTCTTGAATTAAAGAACATAATAAAATTTTTGAAAAATGAGTTGCTTTTCGTGTTTTTCATCTCATGGTATCAAATCTGTCCCGAGGACTCGTAGCAACAGGACAGCAATAAAGAACAATACAATGTCCCCCAGCCTTGGCCTGGTGCGTACATTTGTAGCGCTGCCTTTTTGACGCTTGTATGCATTCTCATGTTTTCAAGTTCCATTATTTTTTGTCCATAAAACCTCATATTTGACGTGTTTTTGATTGATATTTGATACTTTTGTTGTATATTTAATACTTAATGTGCTCCAAGTGTGTTTATAAGTTATAATTACCTTTACGAACTTAAAAGAAAAGAATTAGGAGAAAAACACGACATAAAACTAAGAAATGAAGCATAGAAGCGATGAGCGACTGTCCACTTCTCTCAAGCCATGCAATTTCCTGATTTTTAGGCATTTTGGTTGTGCAAGATCATGCATTAGCTTGTGTAACTAAACTACTAGTTACACTACAAGAGAATAATAAATTTGTGATGGAAAAACAACGAAAGAATACAAACCCTCGTTGTTTACCTACGGAAAACATAACTACGTTGGTAATTGTGTTGAGAAAAATTAACTTTAGCGACGGAATAATACCGTCGGCAAAATGGAAGAATATAATTGCCATTACCGACAGAATAAACATTTTCGTCGGTACTATTGACTGAAAAAATTAGTTTACCGCCGGGAATAATACCGTTGGAAAAGAAGCGCGGGAATCGAACGCGAGTTAATGTATTCTGATGTTACTGATGAAAATTTCCAACGGTATATTTCGTCAATAAATTGCAAAACCTATACGACGCCGTGTGCTTGCCACTGAATGTTATTAATTTAAAGAAAACGACGCCATTTGTTTTTAACAACAAACGATGTCGTTTTGAAAACGTTATAAGCTCCTAGCCCCTCCCCACCGTTGGCTCTCCATCTCTGTTCTCCTCCCTGCTGCCTCTGCTGGGTTTTCTCCTCCAGTGAGTCGTCGTCCATCGTTGTCGACGTGGTGAAACGGTGGTGGTGCATCGGAAGGGGTAGGCACTGTTGTTGTTTTCCTTCCCACCCCCCACCCGTCCGTATATATGCCGTTAATAATGTCAAATTTTTTGTGTTTGTTTGAGTTATTTATTTGGTATATTTGAGTCTTTTGTGAATAGGTAACAACATTTTAGGTTGATATGTGTGTATTAGAAGGTTAAGTTCTCAAATTTGTGCTTGCAGCTGGGATGATTTGTTGATGCCTATGAGGTGTTTGATGAAATGCCTCATATGCATTTTGGTTAATTTGTGAAGATGGAGTTCCTTTCTTTATTTCTAATTTTTGTTAATTTGTTAAGTAGAAATATGAATCAATTTCTAATATTTGTACTTACTTTATTTATATCATTAATTTATTTAAAAGCAATAGTAAGACTTATAATAATCATGAACTAGTGAGAAAATGTCTTAGGTCTTTATCAAAGGTTTAAGTATATTGCCATTGGAAGAGTTAGTTAGATCACTCATTACCTATAAGATGTATATGAATGAATTGAATGAAGATGAATTAGCTCCAAATATAAAATGTATGGTGTTCAATACCTTTAGGATGAGAAAATTTATAATGATGATAATTTCATAAGTGAAACTAATAAGGATGATATAAAGGTCATCACAAAAATTCAAGAAGTTCGTAAAGAAGAAAAGCAAAAAATAATTAAGGAAGAAAAAGAAAACACTTAACTAAGGTCACATAGGATGACGCTATTAGTTAAAAAAGTGAAGAATTTGAAAATATGAAGACAAGTACATTTTTTATGGCTAATAATTTCAAGGCTTTCTTTTCCTCAAAATTTGATGATGATAATGATAATTGTAATATTGAGTATACTTATATATTGAGTTAGTTGAATGGATGAATGTCTAGAGTTCATAAGATTAAAAAGGAAGAAATTTTCTTTCAAGCATAAAGAAATTTTAAAGCTTTTAGATACATGTATGAATGAAAATTAACAAAATTATGACATACATGATATGATAGAATCTAAGGGTGTAGTTATTGAAAATGATAATGAGTATGATTTTTTGCATGAGAAAGAGACATTGAATAAGGAGATCAATATTCTCAAAGAATCATTGTCAAGATTTACTATAAATAGTTTTAAATTTTAAATAGCATACTTAGAACCTAAGATAATTTTTCTAAAGACAAATTATGTTTATAATTATGAGCCGCTACCATAGTTATCACATGGTTATATAACATTCGATATGAAAACTTAAATGCTCATACATTATCTTTTAGGTATGAAAGAAAAGATTTTGCACTTTTATATATAGTTTACATTCTAAACTTAGAAAACAATGTTCAAAAGCCAAAAATAGGTATAGCTTTCATGCAAGATCCTACCAAAAGAGCATGCAATATTCTTTTTATTCATATAATCCTCTTTATCATCAAAATGACATGATACAAGCTTATTATTATCCTAGGCCCTATAAGAAAAAAAGAAGAATGACATTTGCTCAAACATCACCATAGGTCATATTTTATAAAAAGAAGCATGTAATATGTTAAATCTTTTGTTAAGACTCATTGACACATAATGAGAGCTCCTAATTTCTAAAATTTTGAAAAGAGAACTTTTTACCTCCTACAAATAACTAAAGAAGGCCTGAAAATGTATATAGATCATAATTTTGTAAGTATTGATCACATCACACTAACACTTTCAATTGCCATCATATGAAATGTTATTTTTGTGGTGATTATGGACATATACATAGAAAATACTTTTTGAAAGGATGCGTGTTAAATAGAGTTAAAAGAATATAAGTGGGATAAAGGTTTAGGAACTAACTCCTAAAGACCCAAGTTTATATGAGTACCTAGACCCTTCGATATCTTTTCCTTGCAGATCAATATCAAGTGGCATGAAATGAATACCAATAGTTGGGATTACCTCTATGGATATAAAATGAGAAACATTAATGGTATCTCCAATAATTAGTTTGAAAAGAAAATTACTAAGAGCCCTCATATGAGTAAAGTAAGGAAATTAGTGATACTAAAACCTAATCTTTCATGATGCATTGATTACGGAGAGCATATATTAGATATTGCTTTAATATAAGACTGAAATGATGGTGTGATTCGCGTGATGAAGAATGAAGGGAGTTGTTCTTTTGGATTGCCACTTCAAGAAAATAATAACCAGCTTAACTAACGACTTTACTGAGTGGAATTCATAAGAGCATAGCAGAGATGGGAGCAACACAATGAATAAATACCATATTGGAATGTCTTAGTAAAATGTAAAGATTATCTATACATACATACATAGATATATGAGCTACAATTTTAATTGTTCTTTGCTAAAAATTTATCATGTATTCTAAACTGTGTGCAAGCAGATGTAATATATGATTTTTTTTAATATATCTCGCTTTATAAATTGTTAACAATTTTGTTCTTAGTTGTAGGAACTCATTTGTTGGCAGTATTTATTTTCTGAACAAGATTGAAAAGAAGCTTTAGCAAGTATGGAAATGACCTTACTTTCCTTCTTTTTTTTTGACTATGTGAACAATGACTTTGCACATAATTTAATCGAAATTGTTTCAATTTCTATATTATTCATTGTAGCTTTGTCATCATCTTCTTTAACGTACTTCGGGAAGATCCTTCTACATGTCAGTTGAGGTCAGTGAATATCTTTTCGACTACGGTTGTTTGAACTTGGTTTAATTTGGGTATTTGTTTGTGGTTTATACTTTATATGGCTGATTCAATTTGCCTTGCACGAACTGAAACTTGTTTGTGGTATGAACTTCGGTTTATCAATGTATTAATATAGGATGAGTTTGACTTATATTATTATTGACAATCTGTTATTTTATTGACACTCTTTGATATGATTATGTCTGCTTACTTTTCATGTGCGAATTTTTACATGGTTGTTTTTTTAATTGTATATGTTAAACTGATTTATTAATTTAAGTATATCATATTCTTATGGAATCAAACAAAATAATTATATCATTGTGATTTATCGATCCAAGACATTAGACTAAGCTTTAAAGTTGATTTATGGTTGTATCTGTAAGAATTTGTTAAATAACTTCCCTACTAGTTAGACGTCAACCTGCGTCCTATTGAATGTGAGATGTTATTGTTCTTGTTCAATGACTTTAACAATTGTTAACCTTCATTTTTGTCGTTTGTACTTGAATATGATATGCAACAAATTGCCTTATTTCCTTTTCCATATATTGTGTAAAATATTAAATTCAAATTATTATATTTGTAGAAAATTTGATACACATAATAAATTTCAAGTAAAAATATGGAACCAAAGAGACAGCATGAGGTACAGCGGCCCAGGTTTAAAGTTCCCATCAGAGGAACTTACTATGTACGTGGATTGTCACAGTCTACAGCTCGCACTAACTCACCTTCTCCCCCTCCAGCACCTACAGTTGCAGATGAGGCATTAGCTACTGCTCCTCATGCTACACCATTCCCATCCCCAACTCATATATCATCTAATACCGCTTTATCGGATGAAGGAGACGTGCGCTAGAGGGACCTAATGGAAGAAAGTACATAACAGTTATCAATCAGCTGTAAGTGAAATCACATTAAAAACTATTTGTTTATAATTAAGTTATAGGTTTATCAGTTGTTTCATTATATAAAATTACTTCTTATATTAGGTTTGTTCTATCTGGATTGTGTTCCAGAAATATAACTTCTACATTTAAAGAAATGATTGATCCTGAGAGTTATGTTGGGAAGAAAATCACTGAGGCCACAAAGAGATTTTACTTTCAGGAGTTTGAGGTACAATAAAGATTAATTTTCTTTTTATATCGATTTATATACACTAATCAGATAAATATTATTACATTATATATAGTAGTTTAATTTTTTCCCGTCTTATTTCAGAAAGAATTTTTATGGGATTCTGGTTTCGAGGTCAACATATATAAAATATGTGAGAAGCGAGCTCGTACACGTTATCGTGACTTTATTGGTGTGATACATAAGGCTGGTGCACGACCGTGTTATATTTCAGAAGAAGTATGAAGTCATTGTTGGACCCCGAACTTTCGGTAGAAATTAGAAATATTAAATGGAATTAAATGAGTGTGTTTATATAGGTATTGTGTTATAGATGTTATTGTACTTAAAGGAGACTGATGAGAAATGAAGTGATTGGTTTTGATGAGTTTGAAATTTGAGTAGAGTTGTATGAGTTATGAAAGTCAAAATGAACTAGTTGATT
>JANIJH010000225.1:57316273-57339810 GCA_024520975.1 Erythroxylum areolatum
TAAGTTTTTGTTCCGCTGTCGTATATTTGATTTGTTTTGATGCAATACCTTTCCGTTTCGATTATTCGATTTGCTTCTGCTTTCGCTTTATTCTGTTTCCGTATTTTGTGATTCGATTCCACTTTGTTTTTTGTTTCGCTTTATCGAATGCTTTGTTTCCCGATTCGACATTTCAATGCGAAATTTTTGTTTCCATTCTCTTTCGTTCCGCCTTTCGGTTGAGATCCGGTTCCCGGATCGGGTCCCAACAGTAACTATGCCTAAGTAGCTTTTCATGAAAATTCATACTATTCTCAAAGATTGGTAGGGTTTATTTATCAAAACCAATAATTTTAAAGTTAGACCGGATTGGTCGGTTTGATAGGAATAAATGCGAATCAATCTAGTTTCTGGTTCGATTTGTGTTTATAACCTTTAGGAGAAAAACCAGGCCAGTTTAATAATAAATAAGTTGGTTTCTTAGGAAAAACCAAACGATTTTTTAAAAGACCGGCTAACTAAACCTTTAAGAATCTGTTAGAAAAAGTCACCTTTTTAAATTGGGGGACCCACACAAGCATCAAAAGACTCTTCCTCTCTACAAAGTTAGCTATGAACACCAAACCATACATGTACTTGTCATTGTCAATGTCAATCTCCAATTTAAGAGAATACACCATTGTTGTAAAAAAAGGTAGAGATTTTTAATGGGTCAAAAGTAAAAAATCTTTAGAATTAATGATTTTTTCTTTTAGTTCTCTTACGTAATTTAACTAATAAATTATATTTTATATTTTTATCTCTTTATATTTTAATTAAAATTTTATTTTGAATTATAGTTGATAAAAATAAATTATAACTTTTATCCTTAAAAATACTAAATTTATTTATCCTCATGAGTAAATTATATTTGTCAAATTTTAGATTCTTTATTTATCTCCTTATACTTTAATCGAAATTTTTTTAATTATTATTGTTAAAAATTATTATTATTTTATCATAAATTTGTTTAATAAGTTGAATTACTAATTAATATAAATAAGTAATTTTGTTTAAGATAATTTAAAAATTCAACATATACTAGGTCATAAAAGAGCAACTTTACCAATTACTCCAAAGCTAAGCCTCAGTTTAATATAATTTAGGAATGTATTAAAAATAATATTTAAACTATAAAGAAATATGTTTAAAGGATATTAAAAAAGAAGTTAGAATAAAATTAGAGTTCTTTCTATTGACATTCTTTAAACATACTTCAACTTTTATGAGCCTTTAAATAAATAATAATATAGAAATATAATTTTTATTGTAAAATTTATGTTAGATTCAATTGTTGTTTAAATTATTATATTTTATTAGTTTATTATTTATTTATATGAATTATTAGTACATTTTTATTTCAATAAAATATTTTATTCAATACTATATTTTTATTTATTTTTGTAATTTTATTTCTTATTTATTATATACCGATTTTCTTATGGTTTAATACTAGTTGGACCTTTAAACCTTAAACCTTTCTTTGACAGGTTTGAAGTCTAATCTGGTTTTTAAAACATTGATCAAAACACTATTTTGTTAATTTTCTTAACATGGACCTAGCCTTTTGATGTGAAGGCAAACATTTGTGAAGAATCTCTCCCGGTTACTCAACTAGGTCATGTTTTATTAATTAGCCTGATTGGAATGTCATTCTAGTCTTTTGATGTGAAGGCAAAGATTTATGATGAATGTCCCCCAATTACTTAGCTATATCACATTCTCGACTAGCTGCTGGCTCTATTCATAACTCGGAGACTAGTGAAATAGTTATTTCTTAGAGATATACACTTTTTTTCCACATTTTGTATAGCCTACCTTATTTCTTTAGCTAATCATATCCTCATGAAAAGATACTAATGATGCTACTTTTTCAATTGACCTATAATTATAAATATATGTGACAAATTTCCTAAGGTGAGCAAACTAACATCAGATCCTAATTAATATGCATATTTAACCAAAGATACCTAGAACACAAATTGCTCAACTTACATGAATATGTTGAAAGCTAAGCTAATACAATGCACACCTTGCCACACTTGGACAATACATTGTCCTTAATGTGAGAAGAATAAAAACATGTAATAGGGGAATAAAAAATGACAAGAAGGACATAAAAACAAAATGAAAAGATAAGGGTTAGAGTATAAACCCATCATCGTGATTGAGGTGGTGATGGTGTTAGAGGTGATATTGGAACCCCTAGAGCCTCAAAGTATTTGTAAATTCTTCATATGTCATGGCATTGTCGACGTTGTTCCTTTGTTTTCTCCTTTAGCATTTTATTAGTGTTAGAAATCACGTTAAACAACTTCTCCCATTTGTCAGCTTCTTCTTCTTTAGATTCCTCACTAGTCTATTATTCAATTTATTGTTGTGGTGTTGCCGAGGTAGAATTGACCTATCCTGCCTTGTTCTTCACATGTGATTTTGAGTTAACATCTCAGAGTTTCAAATGGTGGACCTTCAAGATCTCAACCCTCCTCAAATGATGATGGTTAGGAAACTTAAGCAAATCTATAATTAGTCCTTCACAATCAACACCATAGTAAACAACAATAGCAGTAACCAAATATGTCATGCCAAGGCTATTGCTTCTCCTTTTCAGAGTAGCAATAATGGTGTTAAAAATATGGGTGGTTGTGCAAATTTGAATGCTATGATCCATGCACCACAAAAAGAAATAACTCCTTGATCGAACACCTATTGCTTTCACTTTTATCAAAAACGGTTTGGCACATAAATTTGTGTAGCAAGTTTTCGAGACTACGAATGATATTGTTGTGTGCATTTTTAAGATCAAAGTTGTCCAAACCCATCAATTTTGTGTAGCATAGAATTCATCATGTTGATTTACAATGGTCGATTATGAGAATCCACTAATTTCACATTTGGTTTCATAGTTTAACACATATGGTCGACCCAACAACTGAAACTAGAATTTCTTAGGGCCACTTTGCTCAAATTGAAGAGATGAGAAGAATTCTAAGGTTAACTCCTCATATATAACAAAGTTAAAGTTTATGAATTTTTCCCATTGAATTCGTTGCCCTAAATTATTAATGTCGGGCCCCATTCATGGAGCCCAAAATGATGGACTTCATTGTCAGAGCCTAACTATTTGGTGTCAAAAAGCGTGAGCGGGTTTCCTTGTAGGGTTATTTCAATGAACCCTCATTTCCTTTCCATCACTATTTTTGGATTCAATACCAAAGGCTGTCAATTTTTGTGGAAAGGTAGAATGATATCTTAGGAATCTATCGCTTCAAGAATCACCTCATTTAGAGGTTGGATGAAGAAGTTATGGCCAAAAGAAGCCAATATGTTTATGTCTTTAATCTTTTTGTACCTGTCTTGGTACAATTGCCATAACTTCCAATAAAAATATCAGATTGATGTCGTTTCTAGACGATTTGAAAGAGAACTTCGAGATCTACAACTTTAATGGACTTATGTCACCCAAAACGTCATCCAAATCCTCTCCAATAGTTCCTACATTCATTCTAACATTATATTCACCCATAATTTTCCCAAATTCAACCCTTCTAATGCAATACCACTTCCAATCCATTCAAACACCATCTTTGTCCCATTAAATCCTCTAATCCCTACTCATTTGATTCATCAAGACCACTAATTCTCATCATTTATCATAGCTGTCTTAGGTTTACATTCCATGCATCATCACCAATTATAATACTCATATCTCTCAACTTCGATATCGAAATTTTGCATACTTTATACCGTTGGAAAGTTAAGAGGATAAACTACAACTTCTAAGAAGACTACTTTGTCTAATTCATCCTAGATTAATCCAGTTTCTCCCTTGAAATCAGTACACAAATTCTACCCCTATGGAAGACTTGAAATATGGAATATATACAACTACAAGAGAAATATGCACATACACATTGGAAACTTCTTCAATTCTCAATTCATTTCTAATTCAAAATGAAGTTCATACATAGCTTTAATTACATACCACCATTACACATCAAACTTAATGCAAAATGTAAAAGGATGCTTATGTTTGATATGCCTATAAAGCTATCCAAATTTAGTCACTAACTTAATACAAAAGATTTCCAGCTATCTTGGAGTATCCGAATGCCATGCAAGGATCACTGATCTTCTCGATCTACACCTGAGGAGGGAAAATGATGGGTTGAGCTACACAGCACAATGGCTAATATATTTTTAGCCATTGGCAATGAGCTACACAATCAAACATATATGAATATCCATATAAGCATACATATCTTGTCCTAATCCAACAATGAAATTTCAGCATTCACAATTCCGATTCACATCTCATAATTCAATCCATCATCACTTAGAACATATTAGATGTAATTTAGCGTCAAAGCATAACACTTAAATTGCATCATAACTTAACACATCAAAATACAAATGCAGAAACAATTGACTCGAGGGTTTCGTGGAACAAAACAGAGAAACCAAAGTTTACTTCGTGAACGAAACGAGTCAATTTTTAGATCTCGTGGGCCATAAGCGAGTAGCCGGGAGAAGGCTTTATGTCGATGTGCATGTGACTACAAAACGGTTCCACTCTTAGCCAAACGCAAACAACTTTCATACTTAATTTAATCACAATTTCATATTCTCATATTTTTTCTTTATACAAAATGCCATGACACAATTCAATGGCATAACATGATCATACTCACAATTTAACCATATCAAAATGTCATACATTTTTCAATGCATAACATAACATAAAACACATCATAGCAATTCACAATTTATCAATTCAAGCCTATATATACTCACATATGCATATTGCCTATTTACACAATAACCATAAATATTTTACCCACCTTATAAACCTTAAAAGTCCAAACTCAATTGTGCCATTCCTTTTGCTCTTGGATAGGTTGTTCTTGATTTTCTAACACAATCAAAATTCTCATTCAATTCCAATTCAAATAGAAATCCCCCAAATTTCCATAATCACAATAAAATGAAATTAACATAAATCAAGCTCAAACTTAACCTACCCAAAGTCTATCTAGGTTAGAAAACCCAAAACTTAGCTTAGAAACCCTAAAAATTAAATGGGTTCCCTTAAACCATCTTCTTCCAACACAAAACCCCTTTCTCTCTCTAAAACTCCTTCATTCTCTTCACAACCCATTTCTTTACTAAAGCAAGAGGAAAAAGATGAAGAACTTTCCTTAAGAAGCTTGATTCCTTCTTCTTCCCACGGTTTTCTTCTTTCTTTCCCTAGCTTCTTATATTTTTCTTCTCTTCTTTCCTTTCTCTCATGTTTTCTCTTCTCTTCTCTTCTCACACTCACGATTATTCTCTTCTTCTTCTTATTTCAAGCCAACACTTTAGCTTATTCTTCCAATTATGCTCCTCACTTACTTTGCCTTTCCAAATCTACCTCTCTTTTGTCCTTTTATGTCTCTAACCCTTTAATCCACTTAACACCACATTAATTCTAACTAAGTCCCAATCTCTCAAACTAATTTTCAATCTCTATTCATGCCTACTAAATTAATGACCCAATTCTAAAAATAAATAATTAAACCAACAAACATTCATAAATAAATAATTAAGCAAAATTATAAGTAATTTAGCAAAAAAATCGGGATCCAACAACTCTCCTCCCCTAAAATAATTTTGTCCTCAAAATTCTTACCTGAGTCATTGAAGAGGTGTGGATACTTCTCCCTCATTGCTTCCAAAGGCTCCCATGTTGCCTCCTCAATTGAATGATTCTTCCATAAGACTTTAACTAATTTCACAACCTTGTTTCTCAAAACCTTTTCCTTCGAATCCAAAATCTCCACTGGTTGCTCCTCTTATGTCAAATCCTCCCTTAGCTGATCCTCTTAAGGTTGAACTATGTGTGCAGGATCGGATCGGTACTTCCTCAACATCGATGTGTGAAAAACATTGTGAATCTTAGATAATTCTGATGGCAAAGCTAACTTATAAACTAAACGCCCAATCTTCTCAATGATCTCATAAGGGCCTATATACCTCAGACTAAGATTGCCTTTCTTACCCAACCTCAAAAACCCTTTCCATGGAGAAGCTCTAAGAAACACTTTGTCTCCAACTTCAAATTCCATCTCTTTTCTATGTGCATCCGTGTAGCTCTTCATCATATCTTGAGCTGCTTTAAGTCTCTGTTTCACCAATTTAATCTTGTCAATTGTGACCTGTACCAACTCAGGTCCTACAAGTCTCCTTTCACCTTCCTCATCCCATCGAAAAGGAGTTTTGCACCTCCTACCATACAAAACTTCATAAGGTGCCATCTAAATTCTCGAGTGATAGGAATTGTTGTAAGCAAGTTCAATTAAAGGCAAATGACCATCCCATGAGCCTTTAAAATCCATAACGTAAGCTCTCAACATTGCCTCCAGAGTTCGTATTGTTCTCTCCGATTGTCCATCAGTCTCTGTACTGAAGTGCAACTCAGTTCCCAAAGTTTCCTGTAAGCTTTCCCAAAACTTGGAGGTGAACCTGGGATCTCTATCCGAGACTATCGAACTTGGAATCCCATAAAGTCTGATTATCTCATTTTATATTTCTTGGCCAAAACATTGAAAGAATTCGTCTGCTTAATTGGTAAGAAATGTGCAGACTTAGTTAGCCTATCCACAATCACCCATATTGTATTATGCTTCCTGCTGATTCTTGGTAATCCCATCAAGAAATCCATCGTAATCTTCTCCCATTTCCATTCCAGAATCGACAAAGGTTTAAGCTTGCCTGAAGGTGCCTAATGTTCAGCCTTGACTTGCTGACACACTAAGCATCTTTTAACACATCTTGCAACTTCTTTCTTCATTCCCTTCCACCAGAAATGCTCCTTCAAATCTCTATACATTCTCATACTTCCTGGGTGCATCGTATAAGGTGCATTATGTGCCTCGTCAAGAATCTCATCTTTCAACTCTTGCATATCAAGAATACATAGTTTGTTTCCTACCACCATCAATCCATCTTCCCTTACCTCTATTTCGGAAGGTTTACCACTTTTAATCTCTTCTCTAAGCCTACTCAAATACTCATCTTGCTCCTGCAACTCCTTAATCTTTTCATTCAATATTGGCCTTACTCTAAATTTAGCCAATATACAATTAGATTCGCCTTGTCTCAATATCACTCTGAGTTTGGCTAATTCCTTCAATAAAGGAATATACACTATTTCCATATGTGCCATAGTCGATTTTCTACTCAGTGCATCCGCTACTATATTAGCCTTCCCTGTGTGATAATCAATCATTAAGTCATAATCCTTTAACAATTTTAACCATCTTCTTTGTCTCAAATTCAACTCTATCTAGCTCATCAGATACTTAAGACTCTTGTGGTTTGTAAACACCCTAGTAGTGACTCCATATAAATAGTATCTCTATATCTTCAATGCAAAAATTATGGCAGCCAACTCCAAATCATGTGTAGGATAGTTCATCTCATAAGGCTTTAATTGCCTAGAAGCATAGGCAATCACTTTATCTCCTTGCATCAACACACACCCTAATCCCTTCCTCGATGCATCACTATTCACTATGTATCCATCATTACCCAAAGGCAAAGTCAAAATCGGTGCACTCGTCAATCTGTACTTAAGGCCCTCCAAATTTCTAAATGAAGTTCATACACAGTTTTAATTACATATCAACATTACACATCAAACTTAATGCAAAATACAAAAGGATGCTTATGTTTGATATGCCTATAAAGCCATGAAAATTTAGTCACTAACTTAATACAAAAGATTTCTAACTATTTTGGAGTATCTGAATGCCTTGCAAGGATAACTGACCTTCTCGATCTGCACCTGAGGAGGTAAAATGATGGGTTGAGCAATACAGCTAAGTGGCTAATATATTTATAGCCATTGGCAACGAGTCACACAATCAAACATATATGAATATCCATATAAGCATACATATCTTGTCCTAATCCAACAATGAAATTTCAGCATTCACAATTCCGATTCACATCTCATAATTCAATCCATCATCACATAGAACATATTAGATGTAATTTAGCATCAAAGCATAACACTCAAATTGCATCATAACTTAACACATCAAAATGCAAATGCAGAAACAATTGGCTCGAGGGTTTCGTGGAACTAAACAGAAAAATTGAAGTTTACTCCGTGAACGAAACGAGTCCACTTTTTAGATCTCATGGGCCACAAGTGGGCAACCGGGAGAAGGCTTTATGTCGATGTGCACGTGACTACGAAATTGTTCCACTCTTGCCCAAACACAATCAACTTTCATGCTTAATTCAATTACAATTTCATATTCTCATACTTTTTCTTTATACAAAATGCCATGACACAATTCAATGGCATAATATGATCATACTCACAATTTAACCATATCAAAATGTCATACATTTTTCAATGCATAACATAACATAAAACACATCATAGCAATTCACAATTTATCAATTCAAGCCTATATATATACACATATCCACATTGCCCATTTACACAATAACCATAAATATTTTACCCACCTTATAACTCTTAAAAATCTAAACTCAATTGTGCCCTTCCTCTTGCTCTTAGATAGGGTGTTTTTTATTTCCTAACACAATCAAAATTTTCATTCAATTCCAATTCAAATGGAAATCTCCCAAATTTTCATAATCTCAATAAAATGAAATAATACAAATCAAGCTCAAACTTAACCTATCCATAGTCCATCTAGGTTAGAAAACCCATAACCTAGCTTAGAAACCCTAAAAACTAAATGGGTTCCCTTAAACCATCTTCTTCCAACACAAAACCCCTTTCTCTCTCTAAAACTCCTTCATTCTCTTCACAACCCATTTCTTTACTAAAGCAAGAAGAAAAAGATGAAGAACTTATCTTAAGAAGCCTGACTCCTTCTTCTTCCCACGGTTTTCTTCTTTCTTTCCCTAGCTTCTTCAATTTTTCTTCTCTTCTTTCCTTTCTCTCACGTTTTCTCTTCTCTTCTCTTCTCACACTCACGATTCTTCTCTTCTTCTTCTTATTTCAAGCCAACACTTTAGCTTATTCTTCCAATTATGCCCTTCACTTACTTTGCCTTTCCAAATCTACCCCTCTTTTGTCCTTTTATGTCTCTAACCCTTTAATCCACTTAACACCACATTAATTCTAACTAAGCCCCAATCTCTCCAACTAAACCTCTATTCATTCCTACTAAATTAATGACCCAATTCTAAAAATAAATAATTAAACCAACAAAAAAATAAAAATAAATAATTAAACAAAATTATAAGTAATTTAGCAAAAAAATCAGGATCCAACACTTAACCTTACCTATTAGTCTAAGGGTTTCCAAAATATCAAAGTCTAAATCTTTCGGCACAATTACTTTTTTATTGCGAAGAGTTTAAAAATGAGTAGCTTCCTTTTCCAGGTAACACAGAAATAGTGCTTTGCAATCCATCGCTTGATTATGTTGACTGCACCTTGATACTTGAACATGGCCATTTGGTTGTGCTCACTTTACCATCTACTTAATCCTTGGGCCCATTTCAAGTGAATACTTTATAGTTAAAGAATTAAAAAAGAAAGAAAGAAATTTAAGGATTGTGTATAGAGAAGTTTGAAAGTTTTGATTCTAGAGAGAGAGTGGAGAGAGTGCTATTGCTAAGAAAATGAAGTTAGGCGTGAACATATGGGCTGGGGGGAGACAGGAGGGGCAAAATAGGAAAGAAGACCTGAAAATCATGTGTTCCATCTTTCCCCCACCGTAGGTCACGATTATGACCATGTACGTCATGATCCTGACAATAGCTTCCACCATGTGTCACGATCATGACAAAGGAGTCACGATTGTGACAGTAGCTTCCAAAACCAGGCCATAATCGTAAACTAACACTGGGTAATGATCGTGATAATGCTAATTTTTATGCTCTTTCCCGTTTTTGATTTTGCTTCTTTGTGTCATCCCTAAATTTCTTCGCTAACTTACATTTTCATCAACACCTCATTGTTTTTCCATCCACGCCATTCTCATCCATTTTGATAAAAGAGAGAAAAAAAAACTAATTATAGAATTCAAAAGAAACCTAACTATTGAACATGCTAAGTAATAGTTGTTAGCTTGACCTTCATCATTGGAAGCATATTTTAATTATCCAAAAGGACAGAAATTACTTCCCTTTCTTTAGATACCACTCCTCTAAGAAATGGTTTGCAACGTTGCCTATTTACCTTAAAGGTTTTTTATTGATTTTTTTGTAATTCCAGAGCTTCATGGGTGAATACTAGGGTGACTGTAAAAGTTCCACTCCATCGCAATTTAAGCTTTCCTAGAACCTTGAACTCATTTTGCTTCAGATGAGAATCATGCCATCTTTTCATCTTTTCCTTCAAAATTTTGGCATTTTCGTACGAACTGTGGCAAAACTCATTCAGTTCAATTAGTTGCAAAATTTTTTTCTCACCCAATTGCTTCCAGTCAAAATTTAAAATTTTCATTGCCTAATATGCTCTAGTTCTATTAGCAAATGAAAAGCACTACCATATACGAGCCTGAATGGAGTCGTTCTGAATGGAGTTCTAAAAGTGGTCTGATATGCCCATAAGGTATCATCCAAATTTAATGCCCAATCCTTCCTTGAACTATTCATTGTCTTTTTTAAAATGTGATTTAGCTCCTAGTTCATGACTTTCACTTGTCTGCTTGTTTGTGGGTGATAAAGAGTAGCAACACAATGGTGGACTCTATATCTCTTAAGAAGAGCATCAAAAGATCTGTTATGAAAGTGTGATCCTTTATCACTTATAATTGCCCTTGGCACTCCGAATCGGTTTGAATATTTGTTTAACGAATTTCTGAACAACCTTTCCATCATTTGTTAGAGTTGTCGCAACTTTAACCTATCTTGTACGTAGTCCACTCCTACCAAAATGTATGTGTTCCCACTGGAGGATGGGAAAGGACCCATCAAGTCAATACCCCACATATAAAAAACTTCGACTTCCAAGATGTTGGATAAACGCATTTCATTTCTTTTTTAGGTGTTACCTACTCTTTGACATCTATCACACTACACCACGAATGCTTGAGCATCTTTAAACAAATGTGGCCAATACAATCCACATTTAAGTACTTGAGCCACCATCTTATTTGTGCCATAATGTCTAACATATAGAGCTTTATGACACTGTGTCAGTATGTTCGACATATCCTCCTCTGGAACACATCATCTTATCAGTCCATCAGCACATGTTCGATACAAGATAATTTCATCCTATAAATATCTTGTACACTTATACAAAAATCGCTTCCATTATTGATACAACATATCAGAGGGGAGTTTACCACTAGCAAAACAATTTGTTATATCAACGAACCATGATGTCACTACGTTGTTAAGTAGCATCAAATTTTCATCAGGAAAATTTTCATTAACGCCATCACTTTACTCAAATTCCCCCCTCCTTCTGGACAAGAAAAATAATATATAACCACATTCTCTACTCCCTTCTTGTCTTGCACTTCAACGTCAAACTCTTATAAAAGTAGCACTCATCGAATGAGTCTTGGCTTCACGCCCTTCTTGGCAAGAAGATATTTTAGCATAAACGTGATCGGTAAATATGATCACCTTAAAGCCCAAGAGATAAGATCAAAACTTATTGCATGCATACACCATTACGAGTAACTCCTTTTCTATGGTGGTGTAATTCAATTGAGGTCTCGTAAGTGTCTTGCTTGTGTAGTATATCATATGCAACTTCTTATCCTTTCTTTGACCCAACACACAACCTATAACTTGGTTACTAGCCTAGCACATGACCTCAAATGGGAGTGTCCAATTAGGTGACATTAAGATTAGGGTTGATGTGAGTGCCTCCTTTAATTGATTAATGTAAATAGATAGTCATCATCAAAATGTAAAGGCGCTTCTTTGACTAATAAATTGTCAAAGGTCTTGTGATCTGTAAGAAATTTTTAATAAGATGGTAAAACCCAACATGACCCAAAAATGCTCACACTCCTTTGACATTGATGGGAGGTGGGAGCTTGTCTATGACTTCTATTTTTGCTCTATCCACTTCAATTCCTTGTGTGAAATCTTGTGCCCTAGCACTATCCCGTCATGCACCATAAAGTGGCACTTCTATCAATTTAATACTAGATGTGATTCTTCATATCTTTGGAGTACTCTGTCCAAATTAGTGAGGCACTACTTAAAAGAGTCTCCAAAGACTGAAAAATCATCCATAACAACTTCCATTATATCCTCGATCATATTTGTAAAGATAGACATAATGCACCTATGAAATCTAGCTAGGGCATTACATAACCCGAATGGCATTCCTCTATACACAAATGTACCATAAGGCCATGTAAAAGTGATCTTTTCTTGTTCTTTGGATAGATGAATATCTGGTTATATCCCGAGTAGCCATCTAGGAAGCAATAGAATGAGTGACCAGTCACTCTCTTGATCATTTGATCTACAAATGGGAGAGGAAAGTGATCCTTTTTAGACACCTTGTTAAGTTTTCAGTAATCTATACAAACTCTCCATCCCGTAACTATTATTATCGAAATCAACTCCCCACTTTTTCTCTCCATAACGGTCATCTACCCTTCTTCGGTACACATTGTACTGGGTTAAACCATTCGCTATTGAATATGGGGTAGATTATACCCACGTCTAAGAGCATCACTACTTCCTTCTCGACCACTTCTTTTATGTAAGGGGTCAACCTACGTTGATGTTCCCTTACCACTCTGCTCCCTTATTCGAGTTTTATTCTATGCATATACACATTTAGGCTTATACCTTGAATGTCAGATATTTGCCATCTTATGGCCTTTTTCCACTTCTTAATAATTTATACCACCCTACTTTCTTGTTCCCCATCCAATTGATTGGAAGAGTTTGAACTTAACCTAGAGAGGTATAACTGAGATGTGTGGGCAAAGCTTTAAGTTCTAGAGTTGGTGGTTTCTCTGTGGAAGGTGGTATGGGTGCTTTAATTTGTACTGATATTTCCTAATGAGTATGAACCTCCATCTCCTCCATCTCAAAATCTTCCTTAGATTTAGCCTTGTTAACCTTCTTAGCTTCATTTTTTGTCTCAAGTTTTACTGATTTAACCTCTTCAAATTAGCTTTCTACTTGCTCTTGAATACTTTAATCCGTAATGTCAATCTTCATGCAAGTGCTACTTTCCTTCAGATTTTTCAAGACTTTACTCATATTGAACTCCACTTGATCTTCACTAATTTGAAGTGTCAATTTACTATGAACATCAATCATTGCTCTTCTTGTATTCATGAAAGGTCATCCAAGAATTAATGGACAATTTTATCATCTTCAAAATTAAGAACAACGAAGTACACAGGGATAATAAACTTGTCCACTTACATTAACACGTCTTCCACCACTCCAAAATTTTTTCTAAATAATTGATCAACTAATTGAATTAGCATTAAGGTTAGCTTGATCTCACCGAGCCTCAATTTTTGAATATCGACAATGGCATAAGATTGATGCTTGGTCCTAAATCACATAAGCACTTTGCAAATTCAAATTCACCAACCAAATAGGGTATTGTGAAACTCCTTGGATCCTTCAACTTGGAAGGCTTATAGCTAATGACTATGTAACTACAACTGCTAGCTAACACTACCATTTGGTTTTCTTCTTAAGTGCGCTTCTTCAATAATATGTCCTTAAAAATTTTTACATACTTGGGTATATGTTCCAATGCCTTGACGAAAGAAAGATTTATTTGTAAAGATTTCAATTTGTCCATAAACATCACAATTTGTGGATCCAGTTTGTTCTTTTGCAATCATTGAGGGTATAGGATCTTAGGTGGATATGACAAAGGGGAAACATAAGGAGGGTATTCGCTCATGTCCATATCCTTCTTCTTTTCTTGGTCCTTTTCTATAGGGTGGGTGTAGCTTTTGTCCCTGCAAGTTGTTCTAGTTCCTTCCAACTTTGAAGTGTGATTGCCTTTAATTGCTTCCTTCCATACTTCGTGCAAACAATGCATTTGCCAATTGACTCATTTGAACTTCTATGTTGTGGATGCAAGAGGCATGATTCTTTATTACTTGTTCAACTTCAACTTACAGTTGAGGTGTCGGTCCCATGAGGAATAGCTAAACTAATTGAGTTCCAACTTTGTCTAAGGTCTAAAAATGTGATAAAAAATGAAAATAAAACTAAACAGAAAATTAAACAATTGAATATGGATTGATTGGAATGGAAATTATGAAATTAACAAAAGTAAATCAAAATAGAACACTAATCACTTATTAATTGAAATATTGCAACAAGACAACATCAAAATAATTATGATAAGAAGGAATTCATTCTATCATCATTTTTCTACCCTAATTACTTTTGATTTCTTTGGTATTGGTCCCAGAATTCTGAAAGGTTAATTATTCTTGCTCTATATCTAATTATTAAACCCTAGTTAATAACCCCCAATTGAATCTGAAATTTTGATTTTACAATTTTTAAGTTCAAAAAATGGCTTACATCTCCAATTAGTTCTTAAGCAGTCTAATAGACAATCGGGTCCTCTCGTAAGATCTCTTTTTGTATAATTACCGATTTAATGTTTATGTAATCTATTAGGTTGTTAATTCTCATTACCTAAACTAATCATGTTACTATCAATTCAATCTCTTATTTTGTTATCAATGTATGTAGAAAACAAAAACATCATAACACCCAAACAATTTCATTAACATCAAAAGCAAATAGATCACAAAATGATTGAAGAATAAATCCCAAAATGAAGTTAGAACATCCTTAACAATATATTCAACATTCTCATGTCCAAAACATACATTAAATGAAGTAAATTATAGGAGGAATGTATAACAACTTGGAATGGATGGCTGAAGTGGCTGGACAACACCTCCTGCAACTCCTTCTTCTCTTCTTTCCTTCTTCTCTCTTCCATGTCTTCTTTTCCAATGTGAAAAATGGAGGCTTCCTTGATTAGGGTCATTTTATGATATTATATAGTTCCTAGGCCATTTAGGGTAAAAAAATAGGTTTTAACCAAGACAAAAGTCTAAAAAAATCCTCCAAAAATGAGAATAGTAGGAAATCCCCATGTCTGGCAAGCGCTTTTTATATTGTGATAAGGATGATAGTGACACTAGCTTTTTTTTGCATTCTTTCTCTAACTTCCTTCGATTTTCTTCATTTGATTTCATACACTAACAAACACATCAAAATACCCTGACACATCTTGTGAATGCTACTATTGTGACTTTATATAAGAGGCGCAATAATTTGGGTATGGGTTAGTTGGTTTTCACCATTGCTGAGTACTACGGGGTGGATTATAGTGGTTTAACCATCCACCTCCTTGATTTTCTAAATCACCATCACTTGTGGCATGCTGAAATCCTAAAGTCCCATAACATGGAACTCTAAGACATTAGCCAAAAATCTCATGTGAAGATCAGGGCCAGTCAGGCAAGTTTTAGTGCAGTGCCACTTTAACAGGCAGAAGAGGACTTGACTAGCGAGGAGTTCGAAGAGGAAGAAGAAATAGAAAATTTTGGTTAGAAGAAGGTGCTCGATAAAATCTCTACCATCACCAAAACAATTATAGACACACTTGAGAAAAACTCTACGATGATGAAGGACATGGCACACACACAATGACGTTAGAGCTGGGATATACGCTAGATTCATCGATACTTTGAAGCCTAAGGCATACAATTTCCACCTCTGACACCATCCCCGCCTCAATCACCATGAGTTCATGTTCTAACCCGTTTAGTTCCTACTGTTATTTTTGCTTTCCATAGATTGTGTTGATTTCCCCTTTTTGTATGTTTATTTACCTCCTTCTCACATTAAGGACAATGTGTTGTCCAAGTGTCAGGAGGGTTGTGTGTTTTGCATTGAGTGTGAATTTTGCATATTATTATGTCAATGTGTTTAGGTTGCATATTGTGAATTTTGTGAATGTATCGATGGCTTAGATAGAATGAAATCGATTTAAATTTGAACATAATCTGTTAGGTTGTGAAGAGTCATTAGCTCACGAAATTAGTGATCTAGATTTTGTGGCTAAAATATACAAATAAATTAGGATTCAGTGTTAATTTATCACCCTATAAGTTTTCACATTATTACATTGTGTGCTTTATGATTTTGTGTTGTTTGTTGTTTTGTTTGCTTGAGGAAAAGCAAATGTTTAAGTGTGTGGATGTCATAAGTGTAAATTGCATCGTAGTTTAGGGCATAGTTTCAATGTATTTAGCCATTAATTCGATCATTTAGTATATGTTTAGGTTAGAATTGTGTTAGTTTGTTTTTTTTTTGTTTGAAGTGTTTTATAGGTTAATACAAGTTTTTGAGCTTAAATATTATGTTTTTGAGATACCTTAATGTGTTTGCTAATGTTTCAGGGTCAATATCGAAGAACGGAGGAGATTTGGAGGAAACTCGGACCATAACACAAGCCTATGATCATGGCAGGCAAGCCACGATCATGACAGAACCTCTAAGTTTGGCCTACGATCATGGTAGGTAGGCCACAATCATGATAGAAGCTCCAAGTTTGGCCTACAAATGTGGCCTGCATGCCACGATCATGACAAAAGGCTCAGATCCACGGGCATGGCCTGCATCAAGTAGATACTTACGAACTTCATGTTTTGAGGGACTTTTAGGAACTTTTGGACACCGAAAAAACCCTAGTGTTACTCAAAACATAAAAGACTATATAAAGAACAACAAGTGAAGAGGAAACAATGCTTTGTTGTGCAACCACACTTGAAACCCTAAAGAGAGAATACCGAGAGAGAGAAAGAAGAAAAAGGAAGACGAAGAAGAGGAAGACGAAGCTAACTCGATGTGCTTCCCGAATCAGGAAGTTTTTCAAAGTCGTTGCCTTCCATCATCCATTCTAAGTAATTATTTCCTTTTCGTTTCAATTTTATTTATGTTTAGAATTGAGATGGATAGTATGATGATAGGATTTTGAATATTGATGCTCTTCTAAACTCTCCTTCAGGATTTTATTTTGATTTAATATTATCTGAGTTCATTTTGTGTTATTTGAATTGGGTATTGAGATTTTTTTATGTTTCTTGCAAAATTTGATATTAAAATAAGAGGGTGAACTAAATAAAAAATGATTGGATCGAATTAGTGAGAGTTAGGTGATTTAATAAAACCCATAACTAATCAGATTGGTAATTGTGTAGAGAGAGATCCCGTGTAAGACCCGATAGTTTATTAAAGTACTTTAGATTTAATTAGGATTGTGAGTCTTGAGAGATTACAAATTTTATAATCCAATTTGGGTTTAATGGTTATAACGAGAGAAAGAGTAATCATCCCTAAGATCTTCTAGAACCGACGCCCCATTAACACATAATCGACTAGGTTAGCATTAATGATAGGCAACATCCCCTTTTTCATAACTTGGTTAATTTCTCTTGATTGATTTCCATTTTACTTCTACATTGCTAGAAATTTCATTTCTTTTTGTGTTAATTTCTTAATTACAACTCTTGCTAATCAATTTCTTGAATTTACTTGTCTTGTGAAACTTTATTTCTGTTATTTCAACTTCCTTAGCCTTAGATAACATAGAATTAGATTAGTCCCCCTCCTTATAGGATCAACACCTTTTATACTACATTCGCGACCCGTGCGCTTGCGGTATGAGGGCTTGTAAATTTTAAAGCTTGAACAACACGTTCAAAAATCAACGTGAGAATTGACAACTTAGAGGCTGATGGTTAGGAAGAGGTGACAACTAGAAGGCAACAAATAAGAGGAGATGATGGCTAGTATAAGTTTCCAAAAAGAAGAGAAAAAATTTTTAAGGCCTTTTGTGTTTTTTTTAATTAAAATGAAATATAAAATTCCTAATGAATAAAATATAAAAAATGCAATTTTTTTACTTTTTTTAAATTCCATTCATTCCCAAAAACTAGCCCACTAATATCTATAAGGCGTGATTTTACTTTGTTCATGTTAGTAGTATGGAACTTAAAGGATCTAGTTTTAGAAAGTTATGTTTTATAAGGTTTAATCTCGCCTTATTCATTTTAGCATTCTAGATTTTAAAGGATTGTTCTCCAAAACCTAATTTACACAAGGCATAATCTCCCCTTATGAACTTTAGAAATTTGGAACTTAGTAGATGTTATATTAAAAGTTGAGCTACATAAGGTGTGATCTCACCTTATGAACTTTAATAGTTTACCCAATAGACCAAAATTTTCACTTAAATAAACTAAATAACTATACAAAAGTAAGCAAATGAAACCTATAAATAAATAAATAAAACAAAACCAATAAAAATTACCATCTTTAGCTTGCCTCCCTTAAGCACAATTGGTTAATGACGTTATGGTGAACGAATTTCTTCTTAATCTTCTAAATATCAAGAAAGTTCCAATTTAATATTTATCAAACTTGAGATCGTCATATCATCAAGAAATGGTTTCAATCTATCTCCATTCACCTTAAAGATCTTCCCAATAATTAAACTCTTTATCTCCACTACTGTAAAACCCTGAACTTTCCCTTCTATCGGTTTATATATTTTATTCTAGGCGAATAGTATTTCTAGTGAATAGTAAACCCGAGTAAATAGTATTTCCAACCGCAAAAAAAAATTGAAAACCTAAAATAGATATTAGAGTCAAATTACATTGAAATGGATCAAACATAAGCCCATTCGGATGAATTTCAGGAATTTTATAAGTTTAGGAAAAAAATGCCCTTTTTAGAAAATAATGGGTATAAATGATTTTAAACCTATTCAAAAAATTTTAGGGATCTAATTACTAAGTATTGATCCTAATTAAAGTATCCCATGGTCAATTTGGTGGTGAGATAGTTGTGGAATATTTTCGGGATTTAATCTGGTTGATTAGTGTGGTAATCTATGAAAGCGCGAATTAGTCTTTTTACATAAATGGAATTAATTTATAGATTTTAAATGAATAACATTTATCGGCCAATTACAAGACTCCATATGGTTTAAGAAACATTAAATTAGATGATGATGAGTCATTTAAGATGTTAATAAGAAAATGACATGTGTAAAGTATTAAAGTAGTATAAAAAGGCAAAAGAAGACAAAATTTGGTTCATTTGAAAGGATGATTTGTGAGAACAAAAAAGAAAGAGAGAAAAGTAGAGAGAAAGAGGGAGAATTCTTCCAAGGAGAAGAGGGAGAAGAGAGGTGCAATTTTTGGTGGATTTGGAGTAGGAATTGAAGAAATATTGACCTTAGATTGGTGTTCAACAATTTCCTAAAAGATTAGGAGGGAAACGTTGTAAGTTTCTTAGCTTAAATTCCTAATTTTCATGGCTTTTCTTGAGTGAGATGGATATTTTTAAGATCAATTTTTTCTTGGTATTACTTTCAAGTTTCTTTGATTAGAATTAGATGAATTTGATAAGAGAGGAAAATGTAGTGGGATTCTGTCTTCGGTCAACTTAACCCAGTGCCAATGTTTTAGCCATAACTCAGCCTACAGACCTCAAAATTAAGCTATTCCAATTGGACCTGAAACCTAAGCCATAATACTAAAACTCTCTAGAAGAGACCTATACCTATTCCGGGATGAATGATATTGAAATTTGAGATCGAAAGTGGTAACTTGATATTGCCCCTGTGTTGAAATAGCTTATGATATTTTCTACATTTTTCATCATTTAGAAGTTGAAATGACATGATTTTTGATGATGTAGAAACTAGAGACATAGGGAAATAAATGTCTAGAAGACTAAAAACCTAATTTAAACATTTACTATGTGAAAATTAAGGAACAAATGGAGGTATGGATTCTGGACATGGGTCATAACCGCGACTCATCATGCATGATTGTGATATGGTGAATTAAATTGGGTGAGATTGTGTTTTGAAGGAATTGGTAAGTTAGAATGGAAAAAATATGGTACTTAAGTGAATTTTGAAGTTAGATTTGGAAACGATGACTAAGAGGTTAGCTTACGAAAGTAAGCAGAAATATGATTAGCATACGTGTTACACGATAAAATACAAATCCCGAATTTAGTTAAACCAAATTTATAGTTTTAATGCCTTATTTCTTAATTTGGAAATAAATGTCTAAGCAAAATGTGTTTTGTGTAGGTAAAGAACGCGTAAGTGTGCTCGGTGATAAGTGTGTATAACTGTGAGTGTATCTTTAAACTAATTTTATGGAAGAAAATTGGTTTCTATTTTATCATGAAAAGTATGTTTATGAATAAGTTCATTGGTGTTGCTACTTGAATTTGAAAGCTAGTTTTTATGAGATTTATACATATGCTTTGAAATGGCACCAATTGAAATTGCATATGCAATGAATTGGCACGATAATTGAATTAAACATGAACTGAATTGGTATAGAAATATGGTTCACCTGTGTATTAATTATTGTTTAACCTGTGGTATGTTGTTAGGTCTCCTTATACATATGATTATACCAATCAAAGTACGTCCTAACATGTATGGCAGAGTCTAGGGGGAGTGTCTGACCCTAACAGTGGGTGGTGTCATACCTATCAATATGTCTTATGAGTCGCCTCTACAAGTATAGAGTATATATTATGCTAACATTGTTACAGGTAAGCGATGAAGAACCAGCTCTATAACCACTGATTTATATGTAGTGTTAGCACCATTATAAGTAAGCAATGTAGGACTAGCTCCATAATAATCAGTATATAGTGGTTAACCTAGTACGGGTGAGCGATGCAGAAATAACTTCGTTACTAGAGGTTAGCCAAGCACGAGTAAGCAATGCAAAACCAACTTCGTGGCCTTACACCTAACAGCACCAAATAGCAAGGAAAAATTTAAAAGAGAAAGTTCATGAAACTATCGATTGCCATCTCTATTTACCTTACAAAAAAAGAGGAACTTGATTGTGTTTTACTTATGCATTGTTTGTATGAATTTTTTATGTCAGAATGTTGGTTGTAGTGGTTATTGAGTTTGAGAGTTAAATAACTACCATATATTGTATATTCTACCAAAATTATTATAGTAAATGTTTTTGCTCTCCTTTTCTTATGAACATAGGCAAGCCTACCTATATAAATTTATGTTCGTATTTCTCTATGATGGTTGTCTTGTGCAATTCATTTCCCTAAACCAATATTTAGCCTAGGATATTTTTTGCTACTAAACTCCACTTATTTATAGCTATGTGGTATCAAAGAAATAAGCTTTCAATTACTTTAGAAAAAGAAAAATAGTAACAAAGACCAATTTTGATACATTTAGGCATTAAACTAGTTTTGTTTTGTGGTAAGTCAAGATGAAAGTTACCTTGATACAAAATGGATTATAGAAAGCATTATTAAAGAAGGAAAAGATATCAACTACTGTGAACCAGGACCAAAATAAGGAGATAGGTAACAAAGTATTCAATATATCTAGTTGTAAACAAAGTATTCAATGCATCTAGTTGTGTTTGTCCAATTAAGAGCTACAGAAGGTTATTCATAAAAATATGATAATGTCTTTATGAAAGAAATTAGAGTCATTATATTTTTAAAAAACATCACCATTAAGTTGGTTGTAAAACAATGCTTGTTGATATTGTAAATGGAAAAAGGTACCTTCATTAAAAACTCATATTGATGAATTTAGTTCCATTATCAAGAATTTGAAAAATATAGTGATTAAAATTGATGAGGATCATTAATACCTTCATTTAGTATCTTCATTATCACTATCATACAAGCAATTTAAATAAAATTCTATTAATGATATGGAAACTATTACTATGAAGAATTTAAAATATCTTTATTTTTTTAGAGCTCATTAAGAAAGAATTTCATGGTAATTTTAATGAAATTAAATATAAAATCTTAGCTTATAAAGGGTTAATTAATAAAATAAATTATATCACCTTTTAGTTACAATCCTAATCAAAATATAAAAGTATAAATTTGATTTATCAACATTGAAAGAAAAAAGGAAAAATAAGGATTGACTATTGAAAGCTAAAGAATAAGAATAAAGGTAATACAAAAAACTTCCTAAATCTAGTGTTATAGATAAGAAGTATATAAGTGACATTCTCTTAGTGACTAAGATGAAATACTGATCTCATCATAAAAGGATTTTGGGTATTGCTTGTTCTTTTTACATATTTCGAATAGAAATTGGTTCTCTACTGATTAAGTTATCAATAATGGATTATATTAGTATGAAATAACCAATTTTGTCAAATTATTGGTATAACAATAATTCAAATCAAGATGAGTGATAACATGATGAGAATTCCAACAAATATTTGGAACATTCCAAATTTGAAAAGGAACTTAATTTTCTTAAGTGAGCTTGATGCTAATAAGTATTATTACATTGGTGAAGGTAAAGTGTTAGAAGTCAAAAAGGGTGCTTTGGACATGAAAGAAGCCAAGAATATTGGTACTTTATATGTTCTTGATGGAACTTCTGTTGCAGTTACTCTTCAAGAAATTACATCCTCTTTATCAAATTGTCATGTCACTAGGTTATAGAATATAAGATTGGGACACATAAGCAAGAAAGATATGACCTTGCTGAGTAAAGGAGGATTAATAGGTTAGTAGAGAACATTAAAATTAGATTTATGTAAGTGTTGCATCTTTGGGAAGAAGAAAAGAATGAGCTTTTGTTTAGCCACTTATAGAACCACGTATATTATTGACTACATCCACAAAGATCTTTGAGAAGCACTCAAATTCCTTTAGGATGTAGAGTTTAGTAAATGCTTACCTTTATTTATCACTACTCTATTATGAAGTATTTGTATCAACAATAGAAATTAAAAGTTGAGAGTTGAGAGTAAGAATCAACACAGCAGTTTTATACTGGTTCACCCCAAACCGTGGGCTACGTCCAGTCCTCAGAATTCTTTCTGAGATTTCACTATACTTCTCAAAGATACAAGTATTCTTTTCATCGAGCCTCTTCAGGTCTCTTACAATAAGTATTCTTTTCTGACTTAACCTCTTCAGGCTATCAGCTTTTCTTCCTTCTACTGAAAGATGTTTCGAGCTTTGTTGCAAACAATGATAGCTCTAAGTTTTGTATAATAAATAAAATTTCTAGCTTTTGAATCTCTAGCCTTTCTTGAAAATCACTAACTTTTTCAGTATTCGACTCCTACTCGTATTTATAGCCTTCGTCTTCAATTGCTTCTTGATAACTGCTTCTTTTTTCTTGTTTTTTGATCTTTGAAGAAACGGTTATTCAGTTGAGTTCTATAACTAACTCAAACTGATTTATCATCTGACGTGGTATCGAGTCTTCGTCTTCAATTCTTTCGTCTCATTTTGCTTTGCTTCGTCTCACTTCTATCGTCTCATTTTCTTGCGTCTTATTTCTTTCGTCTCATTTTTTGCGTCTCATTTCTTTTGTCTCATTTTTTACGTCTCATTTTCTTCCGTCTCATTTTTTGTAGCGCCCCCTTACCGTAGGGTATACACCGGGACGCCCGTAGGTCATACCGATACATAACCTACGGTGAGGGTGCACTACGATT
>JANIJH010000225.1:57359708-57372835 GCA_024520975.1 Erythroxylum areolatum
AATAAAAAGAATAATGATAAGTAGAAAATTTATAACAATAATTAATAATAATAATAATAACAATAATTAATAATAATCATAATAATCATAATAATCATAATCATAATCATAATCATAATCATAATCATAATAATCATAATAATAATGATGATGACGAAGATGATGATAATAAGAATAATATTAATAATAATCATAATAATCATAATCATAATAAAAATAAAAATAAAATAATAATAATTATAAGATAATTATTTTAGTATAATAATAATAATAATAACAAGTTCAAAATTAATAATAATAATAGTAATAATAATTATTATTATAATTAAAATGATGATGATGATGATAAGTTCAAAATTTAATAATAATAATAATAATTTTAAAATTTACAATAATAATAATAAGTTTAAAATTAATAATAATAATAATAATAATCACAATAATGATGATGATGATGATGATGATGATGAGTTTAATAATATAATTAAGAATAAAAAATTGCTTATGGGATGGGTATTTCTGACATTTCCTTATGTGTTTTGTTTTTGTCCTTAGGACAAGAATTTTTGTACCACAGTCTTGAAAGGAAAAAAAAAATCTGCCTTTGCTCTCCGAAGACAAAACAAAAACGAGTGAGAATGGTAAGCAAACATGCGGAGGGACAAAATTATTGTGTCCTGTCCTCTGTCCCCGTTGCTGAAGACAGTAACCAAACACACAATAACTTTGAGCCAATGTCGTTTTGTGGGGAGAATAAATCTATGCTTGTCGAAAGGGTCCCCAATAACATTGCTTTAAGATAGTTTGTTAACATGCTAGGAGGTGTTAACATTAGGCAAAGGTTCCTTTCCAGAGCTATCTAACCGAGTCGAATACACCCTCGAGGAACTATCTAGTTACATTGATGCACATATAAAAGCTGCACTTTGATTTTATAGAGTTGTTTGGCAAACAACTTTCCAGTTGTTTTTTAGCTTAGTGACTAAAAGTTAACTTTTTAACCATTTTAAAAAGCTATTGATATATTTGATGAATGGCTTATTAGGTTAGTTTATTTGACTCTAATAAACTGATTTCTAAAAATTCCATAAGAGGAACTTTTAGAGTTAGTTGTTTGCTTAATGACAGTATTATCCTTCACTTCACTCTCTACTTTTGCTATATGTGTTTTCAAAGTTGGCTTTCTTTGATCGTATAATTATGTCGTAAAGTTTGGAAGAATATAATAAAGACATTAATTAAACTTTTTAACCTTTATTTAATTCTATAATATTAGTTTACATTTAAAATTACCATAATATTAAGTTTTTGAAGATAAAGAGTCGCATCAAATTAATATTTTTAGTATATAACTACTATATATCATATTTGTATCATACCATAATTAGAGATATTTTTAATTTATTAAATAATAAAATTCATACATATTATATAAAAAATACTAATAAGATGTAGCTCGCTGCATCATTCATATTAATAGAAAATTTAACGTTGGATTATTATTATTATTATTGTTGTTGTTGTTGTTATTATTATTATTATTATTATTATTATTATTATGTTTTTATTAAAGTTATAAACTTAATTTTGTAAAATTAAATATCTAAATCTAAATTTGTAGAAGAATATTCAACAAAATACTAAGGAATATAATATTCATGTCCGTATATTTTTTTTTAAAATCATGCCCTCATAAGTCATTTTGCACATCAATAACTAATACTAAATAGTTAATTTTACCAAATATCTTTAATAAATAGTTGCTGTGATCCGCTGATAAAATCAGTTATCAGCTAACCGCTAATAGAATCAGTTAACAGCTAATGCAATTCGCTGTTTGTCAAACAAGTTCATAATTACATTTATTTTAAAATAATGAAAAGAAATTAATATAATTATTTTATATCTTGATCTTATAAATACATTTATTCTAAATAATTTAAATATATTTTGAACATTTACTGTAATTAATTTTATTAATATATTATTAATAATGGTAAAATATATTAATAAACTTATAATATGTCTTGTTCTTATAAATACATTATTTAGAATAAATTATAATGTATTTGGATTTTGAAAAATATCTTATTAGAATGTGTGGTGAATATATATATATATATATATATACATATATATATATATATATAAACTTAAATATTAAATGATACTTAATTTGTAAAAAATTAAAATGGTTAAATTTTAATAGTAATCAAATATTTTTATATTTGTGAATCAATGTTGTTTTTTAAATAAATTTTTATTATTTTAAATTAAAATTAATTTAATATATACTTTAATTTAAATTCACCATAATTTATCTATGTCAAATTTTGGTTAAAATTTTTTAACGTAACTCTTCCTTATGCATTAATTAGTTCTAATGGAGTGCTTTGCACAATTTTAAAATAGCTCGCATAAATAATTAAAAATTATTGTATGTTTATCTACATTGAATGAGAATGTTTTTATTAAAATGATATTAATTTAAATTAAACAGATTTCTTTTAAAATAACAAATGTTAGGAATTGTATAATAAAATCTTATTTTAATTCATGGGAATTTATAATATTAAATTCACTTTTAAATAAATATTCACTTACATCTTCTATATTTTATATTGATATTCAAAATTTATAACAAATTGTTTTATTTTCAATTTTAAAGAAAATTTTAATATCTTCTGTATATTTGAATAACGTGTGCACAACTTTTTTTTTGCAAAATAAAATTTTCATTACTATAGACAAAGCTAAAAACTAACATTATAATGAGTTCTATGTTGTTAGCCTATATACAACCATGATAGCTAAATATACAAAAAGAAGAGCTACATTGCTGAGAATACTTCGAAATCACCGTGGTATCCAGTTAAAATTCCGATCTAGAAATTATGCCAGGAGAGAGTAAATAATGTAAATTTTTAGCAAAGAGTGCTACTCGAATCTAGTTAACAAATTTATCAGCTAGTTGATACTTTCCTTCTTCTGAGTTGGTAAATATTCTGTTGTTTTGCTCCATCTACATAATGTAATAGTAGTGGTAAAAGCAACTTTATAGGGTAGCATTTAACATGGGTACAAGGACCCCTCACCAAAGCGATTTGTTCATAACTGCATCTTGTTAATGGATTTTTGGACAAGATTTACCGGTAGTCTCGTGGTTCAACCTGATCCGGAAAAAGTCTTTGAACCCCAAAGCATCCGCTACAACCTGGCTGGCCATTAAAAATAGGTTGTAGACAAAAAGTCGACGATTTAACTCAGATGATACCTGCTACGTACTCTGCCAGAATACTGAAGAAGATAAGAACTATTTGTTTTTTAACCCGTACTTATTCTAAAGCCATTTGGAGTCATGTCCAAGAAATGATGGGTACTGCGAATAATAACTTTGATTGAGAACTTAGTTTGAGATGGTTTACTAATAATCTTACTAAATTAGATAATGAAAATGTCATCCTTCTTAAAGTTACTTTCATATCAACTATTTATATTATCTGGAAAGAGAGGAATCAACGAATCTACTGAAAAGTAGCTGAAGATAAGCATCAGGTAGTGAACAAGTTGTTGAACTGAATACGAAAAATGATTCTGACTAGGGGAGTCAACAATTTGATTTCACGAAACAAGATGGAATATGGAGTAGTGGGCTATTAAACATCCAGTGTATATAAGCAACCCTTCTGTTTATCTTCTACTTTGTCCATTTTAGTGTCTAGAATGACAATTATTTTGTATTTTGGTCATTTGTGTATACTGTAAATTTGCAGTAGCTTAGCTATTGTTAATATAATTTTTTATTCGTTTTTCAAAAAAGAAAATTAGTATCTTCAGAGAATTAAAGAATGAAGGGAGGAATTTGAAGCTGTTTTACTTTTTAATGTCCTCTTTATGCGAGAAGCAACTGCGAAATGAATGTGTCTGACAATTTATGTAGCAAGGAAAAAGTTATTCTTTAAATCATTAAATTTCTATCTATCTATATATAAGTAAATATATTCAAGTCACTGTTTATATTATTATATTATGCAGTTCTTATATGTTTTTAACATTAAATAAATATGTAGTTATGCATTAATTTTGACATAATGTTTTATTTATGTATTTAGAGTTATTAAATATATCTTTAATTCTTTATAATGCTTTATTTATGCATTTGGAATTATTAAATGTATAACTTCAGTATTATATAGTAAATTTATATATATATGTGAAAATTTCATAACAATGGAAGTTTAATTATCTATAAGTTTAAATTTGTTTATAAACAAATATTTATTATCTTAAAAAATATAATTAATGAATTATTTTTCTTTAAATTAGAGTTAGTTTTGTTGAATTTGACATGTAGTGAATGAGGAAATTCAAAATAGTTAAAATTCATTAAAAATTAAAAATTTTATATACTAATTTATATCACACGTATATGATAGATATACGTATATGCATTAATTATGGATGACATTTTACTTATACTTTTAGAATTTAATAAATGTATAACATTAATATTATATTATAGGGTAGCATTTTAAGGTTCATAAATTTTAAAACATTTAAATTATTCTAATCATTAACTAAGTTTTAATTTTTTAAATTGATCTTAATCTTGTAAATAAAGATTTGCTATCTTAAAAATTATTATTGATGTAATATATATTTTAAATTTAGAGTTAATTTTATTCTAATTAACACTTCTTTCACTATTAGTAAGAAGTTGTGGTGGTTGGTAATTAGATATTTGTCACATTTCCTCACTTTGCGGTATCCACTTAGTACTTCATCAGTTGTTTGCAGTCAAAACCTTGCATCCAAAACCTACGGGCAACATTTATTTTTTGCCTCTTTAATTTATGTTTCAAAACGTTTATCTAATGTGGACCAAACATACGTTTGTACGAACTTGGTTTGGATCGTGAAACAAAGGGAGACCGAAGTGTTTGTCAGCATTCCTCTCTTACATCTATGCAGAGCTACTAGATTACAAGAGCATCGTTAAGGATGTGTAGCAATTACGCAACAGTAATTAAGATGTATTACGCATAGTTCTCCCTGCTATTTTTAAACTATTTCCACTTAATTATTTATTATCCTATAAGGACTATGGTGTGACATGATCAATCTGGATGCATTGCCAAAATGGTTAAACTACTGCTATTTTAGCATAAAAGATGACTGACTTCATCCATTAGCTAGCAGACCTACGGATTGATATTAGAATCACCGACTAGAAAGATGTTTCCCAATGAAAAAATAAAAAAATAGATAGAGATTGGATAGGATAAAGTTGGCTATTTGCACACGTAGAAGAAGAATAAAAAGATTGAAGACACATCAGTAGCAGCAATTGCCTGGAACCCCATTAAAAATTTTAGCAAAGGGAACCAACAATATTTTGGAAATTAATGGACGGAAATTGGTCATTCATTTGGATGGTAAAAAGGTAGAAGAATTTCTAATGAATGTCCAGGATGAAAAACAAACTTCAATGAGTTCATGAAATAAAAGTCGAAGTTGAAAAACGTGATCTACAAAACTTATCTAATTGGAAATTCTGTACTCCTGTTTTCACAAACACTCAAACTCAAGAAATCATGCAATTTTGAAGGGAGAAGAATAAGAAGTGCTCTACGTTTCTGCAAACTATGTTCATCACTACAAAAATTAACATTGTCGAAGTTGCTAACAATGGAGTTGGTACAGACCGATCTAAACGAGTGAAAATAGAACTTAGAACAGCAAGTCAACGTTAGCTGTAAAAAAGAGTTGATCATGAACAAAAAAAGAGAAGAGAAAAGGAGCTCAGAAACCTAACAGTAATGCAAGAGAGAGGAAAGCAAAAGTGCATGTAGGATGAGTATGTCCAGAGTGAAGTACTTAAGTGTATACAGCTACTGTACAAGCTTTAAGAGTAAAGCAAACCTAAAGGCAATTAATATATGACAAGGGATAGTTTCAGTGCATAGAATGTGAGCATGTCCTCACTTCATCTTTGAAAATTTTAACAGCTGACTGCCCAATCGCCTATTCTTTGAATCCACGAGAGAGAGAGAGGGGGAGAGTTTCTATGCAAGTGGCTAGCTTTTTGTGGTAAGTGTTATGGTTTGCCTCGAAAAGGAGCTAGTTCAGAGCAGTGCACGTGTAAAGCAGTACCCAAATATTTTCGTGTCTCCATTATACTCAATAAATTCACATGTATATATATATATATATATATATAAAGCCCTAGCTGTGTATCTAGCAACTAAATCCTTGATAAATAAAGAAAATATATTTATAAATGGAAAGAAATAGAAAATGCAAGACCCATACCTCTTTGCTCCTCCTAAAAGTGCTTAACGCCTTCTTGCCTCACTTCGGAACTTTCAGTATAAGCTTAGCTTTGGCCAGCTTTTACCTGTCAACTTCGTTTGACCTTATCATCAGCTTCTCAGTACTCTCAACAGCAAAAAGAACCTAATCAATTTTATTATGGTTATCATGATGCAGTAATTACTTCAAGCATTACGTTATTTTTGCCCCCTTTAGGTGGCTAGTTCTAGTACTTATGGAACTCAGTGTGTTTCAAAAAAAGAGATTTAAGGTAGTATTTCAGGAGGAAATGCATCAACTATCTAAGAATGCACTTCGGATTGGAAAAGGAGCACAACAGTTTGTTTTTTGATATGGGGAGAAGGGTAGTTCTTCCCCTCATAAGGGAAGAAAATAACATGAATTTCTGGGAAGAAAAGAATTAAGTGATAGACGAGTATGGTACAGTCATGGAGTTTCTAAAGCTTCAAAATAAAGTCAGATTTGACGAGAAAGAGTTCACTCCTATTGTCTGTGCTTCTTCTTGTTGTTGTTGTTGAATTTAGACCAATTTGGAGCACTTACTAACATAAAATCTCATATGTGCAGGAGAGGAGGACCCTTAAAATTTTTGCAGTCATTCAATCAATAATCAGGCATATAAAGCTAATCATCATCTTTATCAAATGCGAAACAAATAACAACAAAAGAAAAGAGTAACACAAGCCTGAAAATACTCAATCAACACCCCATCTCTAGCTACAAAGTCTTGTCACCTCTTTGGGTATAAGCTGAAGAAGGTGAGATGACGGGAAACTGAAGTAATTAACATAACCTTGAATCAATCTCTCAGTTAGTAAGGAGGTCGACCAGTAGCCCAGTAAGCCTCGGCTGGTAACTGAATAGAATTGAGGAGATTGGGAGGCAATCCATGAAACATTGACGCATTCTGCTCTGACAAGACCTGTTGTTGCTGCTGTTGCTGACCCACCGCACCCGGCGAGCCTATTGCACCACCTTGCATAGACATTTGCTGATCCTCCTCCTCTAGTGGGAGCCTCTCATAAGCAGCATTACTGAAAGAAGCTGCCATAATCACAACCGGACCGGAAGCTGTAAGTGTTCCCACAACACTGCCGCCCACCACTTGCCCTTGTCCTCCAGCTAAGTATATGGTCAATCCTGTAGCTGCAGGGGGTGCTGGTGGTGGCAGAAACGATCCGGCGAGTGACAATATCTCGAATCTGCCATGTAAGTTCACAATTGCACCTGGAGAAGCCGGTTGCCTGAGAGTTACATTTGTTACAGTTCCAGTTCCACTCATAATGCAAACCCCTCTCTGCCTCCTCCTAGCGAATGTGGCAACACTCTCAACAATGTCACAACCATCAGCAACCTCCATTAGGTGGGTTCGAAGAGCATTGGCACTGTCTCTGGTGATAATGATTGGGGGCTTAGGTTTGTTCTTGGATCCAGCAGGCCTACCTCGTGGTCTTCTGATGATTTCTCCACCAGGGCCTGTGGGGAGTAGCTCTTTTCCCTCAGTATTGTCGTTTTCGTCGCGTTCGCGTTTCTGAGGCTTGTTCTGGCCACTGCTACTTCCACTTTGCTCGTCTTCTGAGCTCTGTTGTTGGTGAAATTGATGCTGCTGCTGCTGGTGTTGCTGTTGTTGATGATAGTGTAACTGGAAATCTCTGGCGTGAAAAGGAGGTGGCAGTGAATGGCCATGAGCCGTTACTGGATCCATGTTCTACAAGTTTTCTTCTCTCTCGCTAAACTCTGTTTGTTCTTTTTCTCCTTTCTTCTTTTGACTTAATGTCTTTGTTCTCGTATTACAAATATAAGCCAAGAAACAATATTTCACTCTTGAGTCTCTTGACATGAACAAGCAGGAAACCAAGGGGCAAGACTAAAGAGAAACTAAGAAATTCAAAGGACAATTAAGGAAAGGTGATCAAGAGAAAGAGAAAGGAAAGGAAATAAAAGTACAAGAAGAAGAAGAAGAAGAAGAAGATACTAATAAGAGCTGTCTTCTTTCTTTCTTATCCTTTTTGGTGTTTAGGATATAATTTAGCTAGACCTCACCAGAAAAGAGAAGCTGAGTGGAAATAGGGTGTCAGCCACCAAAGAATGAGCTAAATTCACCATCTTTACACTCACAAAACAATTAAACACCGCTTAGGTATAAAATGTAGAATTTGCGTCTTTTGTCTGGGTTTTGTTGGTGAGAGTTTAGGAGAGAAAGGGATAGAAACATGGGATGGGATGTGAAGGTTCTAGGGTAAGTATGGTGTTTTTCGCGAGTGAGGCCTTCTGGTGCAGGGCGTACAGGGTGTGTTGTGAGTTTGGGGTTTTAACCAAATAGTTAGATCATCAGATTAATTGATGGATGGGATTGGTTTAGGTAAGAATCTGAGGTCTTATGGGCGGTGGATGGGTCCCCCACTCCCCATCCATCTCTCTCTCTCTCTCTTGTCCCCTCTCACCACTCCACGTTCTGTCTCCAGCATTTATATTATTATTATTATTAGTATAAATGCATTAAGGTTGTTCATCTCTCCTTCGCCTCATCTAACTTTTCTCCTTTCTTTCCCTTCCGTCAATGTCTCTCTGTTTCTTTTAACAACCCATTTAAGTCCATCACACACCTCCTACGATAGCCTTCCCTTGTCCGTCCGTGTTAATCATGTAACCGAAAAAGTTCAAAAAAACTTTGCGCAAAAAATATCTTTTAACTCTAACTTGAACAACCAATTAAGTTCCCTTAATTTCTTCCCGTTTGTTAAGATTTTAATATGAACTTCCATATTAAAATCATGTTTTAAATAAAACCATGCAATCATAATTGATATAATCTTAAAGGTTCGTTTAGGTTATGTTTGGTTGGGTTTTATAATAGAGTAGAATGAAATGTAATATTATTACATTATTTAGTAGTGTGTTTTATAATGGAATGTAATGAGATAGAAGATGAGAGTTTCATATTACATCTTATCATATTTTAAACAGTAAAATAGAAAATTTTTAATTAAAAAATTTAGAATGAAATGTAAAATTATACATTATAAACCCTTCATTCAAATAACATTTCACTATATTATATTAAAAAAAATTTATTCCTTCCAAACAATAATTTTCTAATATTACATTTATCTACGTTCTATTTTATTATAAATTCTTCCATTCCATTAAAAACTTTTCGTCCAACTAAGCAAGAAAGACTAAGTTGTGTTTGGAACTCTTGTAATTACATCCATAATTGTGATTAAAATTACAATTACGTCACAATCATAGTCTTATAATCATATATAGTACATTCAATGGATGTGAATTATGCATGGCAAGGGCTGTAAAGTCTCAAGTAGAATCTTGTGATTGTCGTGGACAAAATCAATATCAGCAGTACGTGAATTGGGACACTGAACTTGAATATTTCCGCGGAAGAAGAAGCGATGGAAAATGATAGCTGGCACATTTAAAACGGACTGTGTCCTGTCACTTGTTCATGTGTGTGTGTACCGTGAGCATCCGTGTGCTTGTGTATGTGAGAGAGAGGCTTCAGTTCTCCTAGTCCCCACGGGCACCACTAAGTACTGAAATTCCAGTGTCTTTTTCTATAGACTCGAATGAATATTCTTTTAATTTTTCAGATAAATGGAGACGTGTCAATTCCCTCGCACCTTCTGGGTCTATTAAACACTATATACATCTTCACCTTAACTTGTCCAGGACATATATAAGGTTTAATTTTCTACTCCTTATTCTGTGTCTTCTAATTCCATTGAGAACGTTATACATCAAACCAATACAGAAAATGACTTTTAAACCACTTTTTTCAGTACTTGTTTGGTTGCATGGCTTCCACATTTATGTCTTTATGGTAACAAATGTAACAGTGGAAAAATTATTCTGAATGTTGTCCATGAACGCAGCTCAAAATTAAGGGTGAACTACGTTAAATATTTTGTAATTACTTTGCTCATTTCATTTTACCTTTTCAAAATATACTTGTTGTGCCGAACAAGTGGTATCAGAGTTGTCTTTTTATTGAAGATATTTTTTAAAAAGAAGTACGTCATGAAAAAGATAAAATTATAACAAATTTTTTGGCATGATCCGTTCGAAAAGTTGACGTAAAAGGGCAAAGTTGATGAATAGTATTCTCAAGTTTTTCAATTTGAAATTTGCAAGGTGACGACATTATAGATGTTTGGGTCCCGCGGTATTATTTACAGTACTATTCATAAGTTACTATTTACCGAGTTCCGTGGTACTATTCCAATAGAGTCCGCCAATACTATTCCGGTGAGCACTATTCACAAGTTACTATTTACCGAGTCCCAAGATGAAAATTTAAAATATATCTTTTGTGCCAAAATTTGACGTCCTAATTTTATCTTGAGGTCAGTTTTTTCAAATTTAGCTTAATTTGGGAAATGGAGATGAAGACGAACAAAATGATCAATCTAAACGGTATTAACTACTCTATATGGCAAACCAAAATAAAAGATCTCTTGATGATTACAAAGATGCATTTGCCAATATTTTTGACAACTAAACTGGAGGAGATGTCTAACGAATATTGGGAGTTTGAGCATAAACGAACATGTGGTTGTATTCGACAATTTGTTGATGATAATATGTATAATCACATTTGTAATGAGACTCATACAAGAACACTGTGGAATAAGCTGGAGCAGTTGTATGCTTCAAATACTGGCAACAATAAATTGTTTTATCTGACAAAATTGATGCTGGTAAAATATCAGGAGGGTACTTCTGTAGCTGATCATTTAAATAATATGGAAGGGATAGTTGATCAGTTATCAAAGATGGGTACAAAGTTTGATGACGAGGTGATTGCTCTATTAGTACTAGCTTCATTAGCAGAGTCTTAGGAGACTTTGAAGGTTTCTTTGATAAATACGACACCAAATGACGTATTAAATATGGAGTCTGTTAAAAGCAGTATACTAAATGAAGAGATGAGATGTAAATCATGGTATATAGGGTCTTCATCACATTCAGATGTTCTGTTTACAGAAAATAGAGGAAGGAGTCAATCTAGAAGTCCAAAGTCAAAGATAAGAGTAGAGGAAAGTTAAACAGATATGCAAATGTGGAATGTCATTACCGTAAGAAGGAAGGACAAATCTAGAAATTTTGCTGAAAGTTGAAAAAGGAAAAAGGCAAAGATGTGAAGAAAGAAGAAAGCAGTGATGATGAACAAAGTAACATTGTTGATATATTCAACCTTGTTATTGATACATAGATAGTTAGCCTGGCATTGCGAGAACGAAGTTGGATAGTTGACAGTGGAGCTACTGTTCATGTTACATCTCACAGATAATTTTTCTCATCTTACACGCTTGAGAATTATGGCGTTGTTAAGATGGAAAATAGAAATCTGTCAAATGTTGTTGGCAAAGGAGATGTTTTTTTAGAGATAACGAATGATTCAAGACTGTTGCTAAAGAGATGTCAAGTACATTATTGATATGCATCTGAATTTGATTTCTGTAAACAGGCTAGATGATGAAGATTTTTGAAATATTTTAAAAATAAAAAATGGAAGCTTATTAAGGGCTCCGTAGTAGTGGTCAGAGGTCAGAAGCACTCAAGACTGTATATGATATAGGCAAAGCTCTTTAATGATGTTGTCAATATAGTAGAGAATGATAATACAATTGATTTGTAACATAAAAAACTAGGTCATATTAGTAAGAAAGGGATGACTTAGTTTGTAAAAAGGAACATACTATCTGGTCTAAACCAAATACATCAAAAGAAATGTGCAGATTGTCTAGCAGGGAAACAAAATATAGTTTCTTTTCAGAGTTCTCCTCCATCTAGAATGAAGAATGTTATATATCTGATTCACTCAAATTTGTGCGGACCATTACCAAAGTCACTTGGTAATGCACAGTACTTTGTGACTTTTATTGATGATCATTCTAAAAAAACGTGGGTCTATACTATGAAAACTAAAGACCAAGTGTTAGACGTGTTCAAACAATTTCACGCCTCAATTGAGAGACAAATTGGGAAGAAGCTGAAATGCATTCGGATAGAAAATGAAGAAGAGTACATCAGATTATTTTATGCTTACTGTAAAGAGCATGGTATTCGACATCAAATGACACCATCAAAAATACTGCAATTGAATGGCGTAGCTGAGAGGATGAACAAGACTTTGATGGAAAGAGTCAAATATCTACTTTCACATTCAAAGTTGCCTAAGTGTTGGACCCCAAACTTTTCTCAGATTTGTAAATTATAATTTGACAGTAAACGAGGAAATTGAGGTGGCTTAGTCATGTGTAAAGAAAGAGAAAGTTTGTGAATTTGAATGATTATGTTTAAGGTTTGATGTGAACAATGCTAGTTTGAACAAATTAAGATGATATGTTGAGGTTAGTACTTGAAATGAGTGTTTTTGAGTTTAATGAAATTGATGTGAGGTTTTGAGTAAATTTTGTGTTGTATTATGAAATTTGTTAGAGGAAGTTGAAGTGAACGAGTTGATTGAAATGGAGTTGAAGAATATGAAGTAAATAGTGAAAGAGTGAGAATTTGAAGAATTGAGAAGGTTTGACTTTTTGGAGTAAAGAGCTGACTTTTTGATTTAAGTAGAATTTGAGAAAATGATCTTCTTGAAAGCTGTAGTTCCTGTTGAGAGCTTTGAGTCGTCATAAAGTTTGACATTTTTTGATATCGGGAATGAAAGTTATGATCAGTCAAAGTTAAGGTTATTTGACCTTGCTTTTGTAAATGTTCATAAGTGTAGGATTGTACTGATGTGAATTGAGGCAAATTATGGACAGATATGTTTTGAA
>JANIJH010000225.1:57435140-57451300 GCA_024520975.1 Erythroxylum areolatum
TATTTAAAAATTATTGTTATTGACTTATTTCATATTAATTGTCATTATTATTTACTATTAAGATTTTTGAAAGCATGATTGATGTAAACAGTAAACTAGTAAAGTATACAATACAAATGTACAATATACTAATATGGATTATTTTACAATTTTTAAAAATTTCAAGGACTATTTTGTAAATTTAAAAAATTACCTGAAACGATATCCGGTACTGATCAATACCGGTATAATTCCGTTCTAGAACCTAATCCGGTACCAAGCTCGATACGGTATTCATAACTTTGCTTGAATGAAATAGAAGTACTGAATTTGAATAGCTAAATATTAAGTGCCATATTGACCAATTGTAAATGTTTAGTGAAACAAGTCTCTCTTTTTTTGTTAATAAATGAATAATTAATCATTTCCATTATTAATTTCATTATTATTATATGGAAATTAATAATAAACATTAGGGAATTTTATTTTTATAATTATATTAATTATAAAGTAATTTTATTTTTCATAATTAAATTAAAATTTTATAAGATTTACCTTGATTTATGAATTATGAGAGTATATTCTTTATTTAACATGATATGAAATTATAAATGCTTAAATAATGTTTTTCGCTTTTATTTTTTATAATAAAGTCATGTTTGTAATGTGCATTGTCTATTGTTAAAGGAATAATGAAATTAAGATAAAAATTGTTATATATTTTAATTTAATTATATATTAAGGGATTATTTTGTAATTTTAAAAAATTTAGAAATTATTTTGTAAGTTTAAAAAATTACTCGAAATGATGTCTAGTAATGACCAGTATTGGTGTCGTAACGCACTAAAACCAAGTATAATATCAGTTCCGGTACGATATTCATAATATTGTGCAAGATATAAAAGATATAATACTTCATATAACAAGGAATATCTAGTTTAAATTTAATAAATGAATTATCTTTTATTGTAGAGGTTTATTATTAGAATCAAAAGTACAGTGAAAGCAATCCAAAACAATAGTTAAACATGATAATCAAGATGCATATGTTGGAAAAAGTTAGAGATAAATTTCATATGTATCATTGATTAATATCACAGTGCATCAATATTGACTAATTTAACTCGTCACTTGTTAATAACTGAATTGGGTGCTAGGGATTGACATATTGATAAATGTTAGATTGTTTTAAATATTTGTGCTAAGAAAAAGCTAAAATAGTCGTATAAATTGATATTCATGTACCAAAAAGCCAGAAATCGGCCCAACAAGAGTGCGCGGAAAATGTAGTAAGCAAAGGGGTTGTTTCGCTAAAACAGCTGAAAGGTTTTTGTACTATTTGGCGCTCATTCGTAGGCAGAGGCGTCCAATTGGGAGGAAACAGATCAGGTTAGTGGGAGATTCTTTGAATTGACGTTCTCATCATTATTGCTAGATTTCTGTAATTTTGCTGATTTCAACCAAATCATAAATTCTATAGCAATTGTTTGATTGGAAAGCTTACATATCATCAGTGGCCCATGGCAATCACCAATTAGCTTGCATTTCTCAAGCTTTCCGTTTCTGCTTCTGACTGGAAATCGCCACTAATTGCGCATCATTTAGACACATAACGAGGTACACCTATGATTCCACTAGGCATCTAATCCAGAACTTGATGAAGCTACCGTTCTGTATTGTAAGTTGAAGGAGAAACTTATTTGACCCGACTCTAAGCCAAAGACGCTGTGGCGGTCTCATCAAAATGGCAATCCTTAAAACAAATGACCTGCCTCCACTTCTACTTTATACAAACGTGAGGGCATCAAATTGCGTCTAGGTCACAATTCGGATTGGTTGCAGACCACTGAGGACAGGGTGACTGCGAAAGTCACTAACAGGCGTCTTATATGCTAACTAAAGAAAGCAACTAGTTTTTTTGTGGAGTGATCCCGCGAGCTTTCTCGTCAATGAGTTCCGGTGGCCATTCGACATCAAGTAGTGGATCCACTTTTTTCCTAGGAAAGTAATAAGAGTACAAAAAAATAAATCGCTGGTGCCCATTTTGCTTTTTAATTTTAAAGGATTGATAGCTCCATCCCTCTCTGTCGTTTGGTGAAATAAGTAATCACGGAATGCTGCAGGTTTGGTCATTAAAGATTAGCAGTTGCTCACAGTTGTTGGCTTGACTTCTGCTTCTACCATACATACTTCTCTCTAATTTTATTAGTGACATGGCAACAATGTATTCTGATTCAAGAATAGAAAATATATCAAGTCTAATTCAATATTTGAAGAAAATCTTAAAAGAGATAAAAATTTATTGGTAAAATAATAAAAATAAATTCTTCTGCTATCCAAAATTTATTTATAATGAAAAATAACATCTTAACATGAAGTTTATTCAAAAATAAAACTGTAAAATATGAAATTTATTTGAAATAAAATTCTAAAATACAAGGTTTATTTGAAATAAAACTGTGACAACCCGGAGTATTAATTCTTGGTCATTTTCAACATCAATTTTTATATTTTGATACTATATTAGAGACCTCTACTTATAAAGAACTTGACTTCAAATTACGATCAGAATATTCAAGCTTACAGTTAAGAACATAAAGTGAAGTATTAGCAATATTGAATATAGGATTGATGTTACTCATCCATAAAAGCAATTGAACGACATAAACATTGACGTTCATCTTTCTTACGATCTTGAATAATTTATATTTCCTTACCTTCAATTTATAATGTCCTCCAACAACTCTTTTATCGCTAAAAAAATGTAATAACCTTAATCTTCTATGCTAGTTAACATTAGTCTTGTAATTTATATTGACCTTTTCAAAATTCTCTTCCAAAACTCCTTTTACCTTTTTTGTTAACTTTTTAGACTCATATTGAACTTAAAACTTTTAGGCAACTTAACAAGATCAAGAGCATGATTAGGTGCCTTAATATAAACCACAAAAAATGGAGAAAACCAATGGAATGATGGAAAACATTGTTATAGGTAAATTCGACTTGCGTAATGAGAAAATCATAATTCTATAGCTTGTTATGACGTATGAATCTCACCAAATTACCTAATGGTTTATTCATCGTTGATATTTTTCTATCGGTTTGTGGGTGAGTAATGCTACGACATTTAAGAGAAGAATAAAATATACCCCTTAAAGTTCTCTAAAAATGACTTAAGAACTTGGTATCACGATTGAATGTAATAGATTTCACAACGTAATAAAATCTTACCACTTCAAGAAAAATTTTGCAATTAAAGTAGCATCTATCATCTTCTTATAAAGTAGAAAATGTGTCATCTTTAAAACATGTCAACTGTTACAAAGGTCACCTTGGAGACTCAAACTTTCACCCGAAGTTGCTTGCTCACACCCTTTGCACGGTAGTCTCACTTAGATCCGTTAAAGCAAGACTCAGCCTTTTCCCAACCCTCGAAGTGTTTTCCTCACACACACTCGAAGAAACAACGTGTAAGTAATAAAGAATATAGGCAACAAGAAAACACACAGAGATACGGTCAAAATACCAACTTTATATTACTTTCCCTCAAAAGAATACAAATAATGCTCTCTCTAAATGAATTACAGAATGTCTCTCAATGAAAGAATGAATGAATTGAGAAGAGCAAAGCTCTAATGAGCTATATATAGGCATCCCCACCTGGAGTCACAGATTCCCATTAAATCTGTACTATTTAAGATCACATCTATCCCTATCAGATAAAATTACATGAACCAATTGGATGACACCCCCATCCAAATAGGACTCTAACTGATAAGATAAGATCTAACAAGATAACATAAGATAGAGTTTACATTTATCTAGAATACTAACATCCTTATCCGCGAAGGTCTCCACTATCTTCAGATGTGGAGTTTCACTGCAACTCTAAGTCACAGTCATCGCCACATCATCCAAGATCTCTCCGTGAACTCTATCCGCTGATGATGCAATGTGATCTCACCGAAGCCCATTAGCACGCTGGTCTGATCCAATGCTCCCACAACAAGTCTGCTAGTCATGGTCCATCCATCCGAGCATAGCCAAGTCCTTAGCCCATCAAGACTTAGCCTAGGTCGAGTCAATCTCCACAAGGTCCGATGCTTTACCAAAATTTGCACCAAGTCTAATCCCACTAGCCCACATTTGCCTTAGTGTTTTCAACACAGCCTATCCGAACATAGGTCCATCAATGCATATCCATGGACAAGTTCATCTTCCATGTTAGGCTCACTCGTGGTGCAGTCTTGTCGCTTCATGACTAAGTCACAAGTCATAAAATGAGTTAGTATAAAAACCTCGCCCATTTTCATACCTCCGAGCTACCTCGCCGAAGTTAAGTATTTAGGCGTCTCATCACACTCACATGCCTGCGCGCATCCTCGAGGGTCTCATACACCTTTGCACCTTCTCACGCACCCTCGGGTCTCGCATGACTTAGTTTTCCAACTCTGCGCGGCCTCGCATCCAAATCTCACGTCTCGACAAAGATTTCCGCTAACGCGCGCCTACGCATGCCCATGCATATCGAATCTCGCCTACTCTCAAGATCTTCGTTGATACTTCCCGCATACCTTGCCTACTTCACAAGTTCCTCGGGTTTTACTCGCCAACTCGCAAGTCTTTACCTTGTTCCTTGTCAACACGCCTTCCTTGTGCCAACTTACGTGCCAAGCATTGGCCAAGGCTCGCTAATACTCGCACGATCCTGCAGTCTAAACTTAAGGGTCTAACAAACCACCCCCACTAGAAGAATTCGACGCCCTCATCGAAATAATCTGTGGGCACTAGTCCACGAGCGGTTCCCTCGAAGACTCCTTAGTCAGCTTTTGAAGACGGTAGCAAGTCTTCATGTCGATTGGTATTTCCCCCACTTACCATTTTCCCACTCCATCGGGGTTGTCTTTGCTTCCACTTGGACTCACCTCCTTAAGGCTCACCGCGCCCGCTAAAGACATGTTGAAAAGAGCTCGGTACGCTAAGCTTTCCCTATTACCTTGATCCTTCGCAATCTTGGCAACTATATGCTCCTTACCCACCTTCTGTTTCGGGTTTCCTTGAGCATAGTTCGACTCCTTTTCAACGATCATAGCTGACATATGTGCTACCGATGTCGTAGTCTCTTTCGTCCCACCAACGAATCTACAACAGTTAACAAAGAAGAATTTTTCACCATGCATAAACATCATACCTCCCAAACTTGGATACAGCACCGTCTTTGCTGCCTTAAGGAAATCGATCCCCAATATCAACTCAAAATCCTCATGTGGTACGACCATGCAGTTCATCCTGGCACTCCAACTCCCTATATTTACTGGAACGTTGTAAGTAGCTCCCATCACTGCTTGTGCCTTACCCACCAGGGTCTTTACCTTTGTCGGGGTCTTGGACATCTTAAGCCCCAACTTGCGCACCATCCTTTCTGCTACCAAAGAATGTGACGCCCCCGTATCCAACATCGCAGTCACCTCTATCCCATTAACCTGTATCTTCACATACATCTGTTCATCATAAGGATTAGGTTCCCTACTAACAGCATTCAATAACACAATCGGATTTAGCACCTCCTCCTCTAAAGATTCACCCTCTTCTTCGACTATCAGGGCGTTTAGTTTCTCTTTCCTCGGACATTCTCTTGCTAATGTGATCCACCGCATAGATAACAAGCAACCTTGCCCTTTCTGGAGGACGTCTCCCCACTCTCAGACCCACCATTTTGCTTGCTTTTCCACCTGAAGTCTCCCTTTTTAGAATCCTTCTTATTTTTCCCCTCGATATTATGTTGTTGAGCATAGTCTTTTCCCTTCATAGAATTAGAGCAGATTAGCTTAGTTTCCTTCATCGCTCGAAAGCCTATCAAGGCATCAGCAGCTGCGATTGCACTAACCATGTCCTTCACATTTTACCTCCGCAACTCCATTTGCGCCAACGGTTGTAACCCGAACAAAAAGTTGAAGAGCTTGTCCTCGTCTGACATGTTTTCAATATCAAGAAAGAGAGAACTAAAAGATTTCACATAATCTCTTACCGATCCATCCTACGTTAGCTTCTTCAAGGCATCCCTCGCGAGCCAAGAAGTATTCATAGGAAGAAATTGATCTTTCAACTCCTTCTTCATGAGCTCCCATGTATCAACGAGAGTTCTACCCGCGCTGATCTCCACAGAGGTCCTCGTCCTCTACCATAGCTTGGCATCCCCATCCAAGTACATGGCCGTTACATTGACATTATCAGTGTCCGATACTCTAGCACCTGCAAAGTACTGCTCCATATCCCACAAGAAGTTCTCCAACACCTTGACGTCCCATACGTCTTCGAACACCCTCGGTTCACATACCTTCACAGAAGAAAGTTGCGGTGTTGATCCTTCACCTCGCTTAACATCAAGCGGTGCAACGGCACGCCTCAGCATAGTAATCTCAAACTGGGCATCCTCCAATACCTGCAATGTATCTCCCATCTGTTGTTGCAACTGTTGGATCCTTGCCTACAACATCTCAAAACGAGTATTGTGAGAAGTGACTTCTTCCCCCCCCCCCCCTGAGGAATAGGCCAAGGAGTGTCGCCACCCTAGACATCCATTATGTCAAGTTGCCTACTGCCATTTCAAACTTTGGCTCTGATACTAGTTGTTACAAAGGTCACCTTGGAGACTCAAACTTTCACCCGAAGTTGCTCGCTCACACCCTTTGTACGGCAGTCTCACTTAGATATGTTAAAGTAAGACTCAACCTTTCCCCAACCCTCGAAGTGTTTTCCTCACACACACTCGAAGAAACAATGCGGAAGCAATAAAGAATATAGGCAACAAGAAAACACACAGAGATATGGTCAAAAGACCAACTTTATATTACTTTCCCTCAAAAGAATACAAATAATGCTCTCTCTAAATGAATTACGGAATGTGCCTCAATGACAGAATGAATGAATTGAGAAGAGCAAAGCTCGAATGAGCTATATATAGGCATCCCCACATGGAGTCATAGATTTCCACTAAATCTGTACTATCTAAGATCACGTCTATCCCTATCAGATAAAATTACATGAACCAATTAGATGACACCCCCATCCAAATAGGACTCTAACTGATAAGATAAGATCTAACAAGATAACATAAGATAGAGTTTACATTTATCTAGAATATTAACATTCTTATCTGCGAAGATCTCCACTATCTTCAGATGTTGAGTTTCACTACAACTCTAACTCACAGTCATCACCACATCGTCCAAGATCTCCCCGCGATCTCTATCCGCTGATGATGCAATATGATCTCGCCGAAGCCCATTAGCACATTGATCTGATCCAATGCTCCCACAATAAGTCCGCTAGTCGTGGTCCATCCATCCAAGCATAGTCAAGTCCTTAGTCCATCAAGTCTTAGCCTGGGTCGAGTCAATCTCCACAAGGTTCGATGCTCTACCAAAATTCGCACCAAGTCTAATCCCACTCACCCACATTTGCCTTAGTGTTTTCAACACAACCTATTAGCACATAGGTCCATCAATGCACGTCCATGGACAAGTCCATTTTCCATGTTAGGCTCACTCTTGGTATAGTCTCGTCGCTTCATAACTAAGTCACAAGTCACAAACTGAGTTAGTATAAAAACCTCGCCCATTTTGATACCTCCGAGCTACCTCGTCGAAGTTAAGTGTTTAGGCATCTCATCACGCTCGCATGCCTTCGCGCATCCTCGCGGGTTTCATATACCTTTGTGCCTTCTTGTGCACCCTCGGGTCTCGCATGACTTAGTTTTCCAAGTCTGCGCGGCCTCACTTCCAAATCTCATGTCTCGACGAAGATTTCTGCCAATGCGCGCCTACGCGTGCCCACGTGTATCGAATCTCGCCTACTCTCGAGATCTTTGTTGATACTTCCCGCATCCCTCCCCTACTTCGCAAGTTCCTCGGGTTTTTGCTCGCCAACTCGCAAGACTTTACCTTGTTCCTCGTCAACACGCCTTCCTTGTGCCAACTTACGTGCCAAGCATTGGCCAAGGCTCGCCAATACTCGCACGATCTCGCAGTCTGAACTTAGGGGTCTAACACCAACCACATCAAAAATAAAATATATTCTCTTTGTATTCTTGGCTATTCTATTACAAAGTCCATAGAAAGATACTCCCAAATATTATTAAAAACAGGTAATGGCATACATAAAACAACATTAAAGGCATATTCCAGGTAAATTTGACAAACTTGTTACCTTAAAACAATAGAAACCACATCTTTTTCACAATTAGGTCAAAATACATCTTATAAACCTTTTTAAGAGTTTTATCCTTACCAAGATGACTAGTTAATCTTCCACCGTGCAAATCTCTAATCACCTTCTTCTTTACTAAAATACATAGAAGGCAAAGTTGATTACCCTTCATAAAGTACTCTTCATGAACATAATAATCCTCTTGCGATTTCTTAATTAAATATTTTTGCCACAAATCCTTGAAGTCAACATCATCTACATATAATTTTTATAAACGATCAAACTCATCAATTTCTACACTTAAGGTCTTAATCATAGACTCCTATCTATTTAACACATCAAGTGCCACATTACTTCTTTTTGCCTTACGGGCAAGTTTATAAGAAAATTTATCAACAAAGACTAGCCATCTAGTATGCATTTTATTTCTCAATTTGTTTTGGTTTCTTAAATGTTTTAAGGCTTCCTAATCGGTGTAAAGAAGAAAATCCTTCCCAATTAAATAATGTTCCCATATTATTATCATCCTTATAATAAAATAGAATTCTTTATCATAAGTATCCCATTTTTATTTGAAATCACTCAAGTTTTCTCTAAAGTAAGCTATTGACCTCTTTCTTTGAGATAAAACAACTTTAATTCCAACTCCACTAGTAATACACTCCATCTCAAATAATTTTTCAAAATTACATAAGCTAAAATAAGAGCGATAAATAACCTCTTTTTAATAAAAGCAAAACTTTATTCTTGTTTCTCCTTTTTAAATTTTCCTTTCTTTTAGTACTCAATTATAGGAGCTACGATGTTATTAAAGTTTTTAATAAATCTTCTATAGAATATTGCTAGCCTATGCAAACTTCTCACATTCCTAATATTCTTAGGACTAGTTTATTCCCTAATGGATTTTGTTTTATCTTTATCCACCATAATACCATTTTTTTTCCACAATGTATCTAAGAAATGACAATGTCTGTAACGCTGAACTCTTTGAGCTATTTTGTATTGGTCTGTACTTGGAGATGCTACTATATATTGATATATACATGATTGTATATGAGTTCAAAGATGTATTTAAGTCCTTTGGATATATATGTAATCATTTATAATGTTATAAGTCCTTACATAAACTTAGAGTTCTTCAGTATGCGAAATCTTAGAGATTTCCGACATATAAGCTTCTAAGTGTGTAAAACCGAGTCCATTGGATGGATATGATCATGGTGGTTAAGTTAAATATGTTCTAATGCCTTATAGGTGATTAGGCAAGATTTATAAACTTATTGGACACTTAGAAAGCTTAATTGGAAAAGTTGATGTATATAAGGGCCTAATTGCAAATTGTTAAAAGTCATAGGACTTAAACGTAATTTTTCAATTCTTGGAGGACCAATATATAATTTTATAAAATTAAGGGGATTAGTTATTATTTCCAAGGTCCAAGGACCAAAATAAAAATAAAAGTTTTGGAGATTTCTAAACTTTCGGCCTAATTGCAAATTTAGGAAAGTTTGGAGGGTAAAATGATAATTTCATACAACCTAAGGGCAAAATGGTAAATTCACCATGTTTGGTCAAAGAATAATCAAATTCTAGACCCTTCTTCATGGTGTGGCCGTGCAACCCATTATTTGGACATTAAAACACTTGGTTTTAATTAAAAGAAAGAAGAAGAAAGGAGAAGAGAGGAGAGAAAGAAGGAAGTTTCGGCCATCACCATATTTCACCCTTCTTTTTGATTCTTCAACCTCAATCAAGGTGTTCTAAGCTAATTTGGGGTCAAGGAACTAAAATCTATATTTATATTTGAGAAAATCACAAAGGATTTGAAGATATCACCAAATGAAGGTTTAGGTAAATTTTGTCTCATCTCTCTCCACATTATGATTTTGAGTTTGGTGTTAAGATATGTTGTTCTCCATGCTTGAATATGTATGAAAAATGGTTTATATGAATGAAATGTGTCATGGAGAGGGTTCTTTAATTCAAAACCGAAATTGTCCCCTTTAGGTGAAACTTTGTGAATTTTTGAATATCTTTTGAAATTGATGGTCTAAATTAATTCTATGGTGTTAATTATACATGTATGACATGAATTGATGATGAAGAATGACGAAGATGTGTGTTGGTTAAGGTTAGGTCAAAATGGTGGGAGAAGAAGTGGATTAAGGTAATGAGTTGTGTAATTGATAAAATGTAGCTTAAATGAAGGAAATTGGTTTGAATGGAGTGGTGGAATGTGTCATCGATTGGAAGTATTACTATATGTCATGATAGAAGCATGAATTATTACGATAAAGTCTTGGTAATGTGACTTGAAAATCATGCACATTAGGTGTTTGATAAAATGCGTAGGTGAACTTGATTTCGGATTTAAGGCTTTATAATAGTATGCATTGGAAAACACTTTTATGTCAACTTAGATTGAACTTAAACTGTTGCTTAGATTGACGAGTAATGGCTTAATGTGATTGGATAAAGATGTGCTTAATTATGTTTGAAAATGAGTAAGTATGAGATTAAAGGCATTAAATGCCTTAAAAAATGCAAAAGAAAAGCTAATGTGACTAGTAAGGAAGTAAGCTTGTGAGAAGTTTAATGTTCAAATTCTATAGCTTATAAGGAGTGATATTGTGTTTTTATACACCATGTGAGGGTGTACAAATACGAAATTTATGTTTAAGTAGTAATTTCATCATATGTATTTTTATGTATAAAGGCTTGGGAATTGTAAATCAAGGAGCTCATACCGAAGATTGTTGAAGCTAAGAGAGTGTATACTTTCTTTTCAGGTAAGTTGGGCAAACCGTATTTCTCAAATAGGATTAGAACATCCTAAGACAAGTAAGATGACTGGTATGTGAATTTTGAACGTAGGCAGCGTATGGTAAAATTGAATTTCAAATGGATGCTAATATGTTTAGGCATTTAATAAACGTCATTATTTTGAATGACTATGCATTCAGAACACAAAAGATAACTTTTATTGTATGAAATAATGTTACAACATTGTTTTTGAAACCAATATTTTATTACATATTTTGAAAAATGATATTGTTTTCAACAAACTTGTGTTTGAAGTGCAAAAGACAATGCTGTCTAATGGTTTAATTTCTTATTCTGAGAAATGATATTACTTTTAACAAACCTGCAAATAAAATGCAATGGATAACGTCTTATTTTTTTAAAACTATGTTTTTAAACAACTTTGCATTTGGATTTTAAAAGATGACTTTTATTGCATAAAACAATGTTTTGGAATTTACAAATGCATAACCGAGTCATGTATTCTGCATGTATTTGTTCTCCTTTAGCTTAGAGCCATGGTATGGTTTCATTTTATCGGTTGGACTGATAAATAAAAACATGGTACTTTATTTGATTTTTGTACTTAATTTTTGTATATGATTTTTTGTGATTGCTGAGGAAACGATTGGCTAATCGTGTGCTAGGCACAACTAATTAAGCAACCCCTGTACCCTTGACGTTGGTACATGAAAGTCGAGTCACCGTATCGACGCCTTTTTACGGGACTCACGGGTGATTCCACACCTAGGGTCTGGACACCGGTGAGGTTATCACCTAGGGTCATGACGCTTTTGTCGACTGTAGTCCGGACTCACCACGAATAAAAGTAGAGCCAACACCGATAATCAGTGGGTGTGCACATTAGTTTGGCCGACTAGTGGTATCACACATTATTGTTTTGGCTTATTCTAATATTTTTTTCTGATGAGATTTGATTTATACGTCTGATGTTTTTATGCATTTATATACTGAAACTGGAACCTATATCCACAGGATGGGTGATTAATAGGCTGGGACTATGTAGTTCCTAACCAATATATGATGAGGCATAGGCTAGGCCTATATGTTTTTATGCCAACAAGGTGGATATCCATGGCCTTGCTCCTTCCTGTAAAACTTCAATATTAAGGGTCACTATCTATCGGCCATCTAGTTTAATAGGTGTAGGTATTGAAAAGTACTTTATGAGCTCTCTTCTACCACCTTTTTCTCATTAAGTTTCAGATTACTGCTTGTTGCTTAGAAGCTTGAAGTTCAACATTGGCTACAAGTAGTTTAGAAATAGAATGTAGAACCTGAGAGGGTGTTTAGGGAAGGTTGGGGCCACAGGGGGGATTAAAAGTGATAGGCATTGTTGGAGTGGGCATTTAAGAAAGGTTGGGGGACGAGGAGGGAGCTCAGGGGGGAAAGTAAAAGAGTCTAAGGTGGATGGAGTCTGCTAAAAAGGAAGAAGTCAAGTTAGACAACTAAAAAAAGGAAAATTCATTATCTAGAACAGTAAGAAGAGGGAAGGTGGGAGATAAAAGTATAAGAGAAAAGACCAAGTTGCCTTGGAACCTAAAGGCTATCTTCGTCTATTAGTGTGTCTAAGAAATGGTGAAAAGAGCATTGAAAACAAAAGATACCAAACAAGAAAGTGTACAACAACTCTAGAACCAGGGAAGCCTAATCCTGACCCATGATGAAAGAGCATCGCTAAGGTCAAGATGCTAGAAAAGTTAGAGAGAGGCAAGAGAAACATAGTTGTTCTTATCTGTTATCATATAATCCCATGGTTTAAGATTTTAAATTTAAGGACGTCACATAGGGCTATCTTCCCATTTAATTTGATTCATAATTCTCTTATTATTATCTCTTTACAACAATACTCGCAATTGATCTCTATCTTCGCTAACTACCGTTCCATATTGGGATTTGACTTCCTCTGTTCTTTAATTGCTCTCCAAACTTTAAGTAATTCACAAATTTTGTTGTTGGCATTATTGATCATTGTCAAAAGAACAAGCCTTAAAATTTTGAAGTTCTAATACCACTTGATGCATTGCGTAAATTACCTATTCTAATTAAAGAATAAAAAACACACGAAATCTAATATAAGATTTGAAAAAAAAATCTCAAAGATATCAAATTTATTGATAAAATTTGTTAAACGTCTGGATCATCTTGACATTATTTGGGCCGGTTCCTCCCGTGGGCCTGCAAACTATGGGTCTCCAATCTGGAACTTGCCCACGTAGTATCACGTGCTCCACGCCGATTCCACACAGCATCACATGCTCCATGCTCCTTCTGCAGCCTCCAAGCTGCTCTCGAATTCACTATACACCTCTGCTGCTGGCGGCGTCTCCTTGTCCCCCAGCTTTTCTTTTTTCCTTCTTTGCCTCACAGTTGTACATACAGTTACAAGCACAAAAGAAATAGGAAATAGTTTTAGTCCCTTTTCCATTATAAATAGGCAGGAAATGTACCTACACCTTGTGATGAAATTAAGAATAGAAGTGTTCTTACCCATTTTTCATGGTATCAAAGCCCTGGGTCTGATCCAACTCATCACCTTGAATGTCAACCATGGCTGAGACTGAAACCAGCTACCTTGATTCCACAGACTTAGACAAATATTCCATCACCAATACTGAGAACCCAGGAGCAATCCTTGTTACCACCCTCTTCAACGGAAACAACTACTTGACATGGAGCAAGGCAATGATGATTGCTCTTTGTGCCAAAGATAAACTATCCTTTATAGATGGAACATGTATTCAACCTACAGAGGACAGAACTCTACTTACCAGATGGAGGAGGGCAGATTCCATGGTAAGGTCCTGGATCCTCAACTCCATGAACAAAGAACTGGGAGATGCATTCCTGTCACTACCTACAGCCAAGGAAATCTGGGAAGAACTGAGGGAGCGTTTCGGAGAGGCTAATGGCCCACTGCTATATCAGATTGAAAGGGAGATCAACCAACTTAACCAAGGTAACTTAACTATTTCAGCTTATTACACAAAACTAAGCAAACTTTGGGACGATTTGTCCAGCTTAAGCCCAACACCCACCTGTATATGTGATGCTGCCAAAGCAATTAGCACAAAGGGAAACACACATCGGCTTGTACAATTTCTGATGGGTCTCAATGAAGAATACGAGCATGTGGTGAATCAAGTAATGCTTATGGAGCCTCTACCAATGGTGAACAGAGCCTATGCCATGATGCAGACTGTTAAAAGACAAAGAACAGTCAATGCAAGTAATGAGAACACTATGAGTGTTGCTATGATGGCAAAACAATCCAATTTCAACACAAGAAGAGGTGGCAGAAACAACTATAGCAGTAAAAGAAATTACACCAGAAAAGAAGACAAGCATTGTGAGGAATGTGGGAAGGCTGGACATACCAAAGAAACATGCTTCAAGATCCATGGAGTGCCTGAATGGTATAGGGAGCTGACTGGAAAAAAGAGTAGGGCCAATCTAGTTGCAATTTGCGATTCACCTGCAGATTCACAAATTGAGCATATTGAGTCCCCCACAAATAACAAGCAGATTTCTCAAAACTTGGCCACATTTATACACTAGGAAATCTCTAAAGCAATCAAAGGCAAGGGAACAAATGAGGGAGGCTTTGCAAACTTCGCAGGTAAAGTCCAAACAGATAACACATGCACTTGGTTAATAGATTCAGGAGCATCATCACACATGATAAAGGATCTAAGCTCCTGTCACAACCATGTAGTAAACAGGATGTATGAACCTGTTATTCTCCCAGATGGCACACAACAAGAAGTAAAGCACACATGCCAAGCTACTGTTGGTGACAAAATAATACTTGACAATATATTACATATACCAACCTTCTTCCGAAATTTACTTTCAGTGAATAAGCTTGCCACACAGAATGATATAGCTGCCATTTTTGTTTCTAATGATCTATTCTTGCAGGACCTTCAGACTAACAGCATCATAGCAGCTATCAAGGCTAGGAATGGATTGTATGAGCTAAGATCCGACAGCCTATTACCTCTTGGGACCCTAAAAGGTCCTTCCCTAGACTTCTACAAGACCAAAAATGTTACCTTTAGTGCTATTTTTCCCTCTGATGTTTGGCACAATAGATTAGGACATGTTTCTAGTGACAAAATGCAACATATCAATGAAATCTAATTTTCTACTCATGATTTGTCTCATTGTCAAGTGTGTCCTATGGCAAAACAACACAGGAAACCCTTTCCTAAACACAAAATCAGGACCACCAGACCTTTTGAACTCTTGCACATGGACCTATAGGGTCCCTACAGGATCCCAACCTTAAATGGCTCACAATTCTTCCTCACCATTGTAGATGATCACTCTAGGGCAACATGGACATTCCTACTCCGACATAAAAATGAAACTCAATCTACCATAACCCAATTCATCAAATCTGTAGAAAAACAATATGACACTAGAGTCCTGAGAGTTCAAACTGATAATGGGAGGGAATTCCTAAATCATGAGTGCAGGAACTATTTTGCAGAAATGGGAATTATGCATCAGAAAAGCTGTCCTTATACCCCACAGCAGAATGGGGTGGTAGAAATCAAACATAAGCACCTACTTCAAATGACTAGAGCCCTGTTGTTTATAGCACATCTCCCTAAGCATTTTTGGGGGGAAGCACTCCTTACAGCCACCTACCTTCTAAATAGAATACCCTCTAAGACTCTACAATGGCAGACTCCATATGAAAGGCTACACAAGAAAGAACCAGCATATGACCATCTAAAAACCTTCGGGTGCTTATGTTTTGCTCTAAACAAATCTCCCAACAAGACCAAGCTAGACCCTAGAGCTTCAAGATGCCTATTCCTCGGGTACATGCCAGACTACAAAGCCTACAAGGTGATGGACCTCAAAACTAAACAAACATTCAGCTCAAGGGACGTCACTTTTCAGGAAAGCGTCTTTCCCTTCGCCAATACTCAGCACAAACGAGAACAAGAACCATTCCCATTGTTTCCCTGCATCACCTCAGATAATGATGCAGAGTTGCCCTCTGACCCGCATAGGACTATAAGCCTACAACATCCAGAAGCCATACCAGATAACATAGAAAACTTACCTTCACCCTATAGCTCTCCAGAACACTCCCCTACTCACATCCATCACATCAGGAAAAGTCAAAGAACCC
>JANIJH010000225.1:57453018-57469568 GCA_024520975.1 Erythroxylum areolatum
ATGTTCGATACCGGCCGGTATTTGTCTGGTATTTTGAATACCGATCAGTATTGCCAGAATTCATCCCCGGTATCTTTATGCCCGTTCTGGTACCGTTTTTTGGCCGGTACGGAACGTTCCGGCTGGTACCGACCGTAACGGAACGAAATTCACAACGTTGATCGGGTCAGATCAAGATCAATCTCTCCAAATTGTTGATCATCAATCATGGAGAGGGTCGTAAAATGGACAACACTCTACACTAGAATTGAGGTGGATTGAATATGCTTTGCTTTTAGAATGGGAAACAAGTGGAGCGCATGCACGCCTGTTATAAAAAGCAAACGAATGAAATAAAGATGTCCTCATAAGTGTCACTGTCTTCTATAACATTTCGTACAACTTGCATATTAAATTCTTCCATCAAGCATAACTTTGTATCGCTTGGCTTGACGTTTTTCAGCATCGATCATTAAGGGTAGAAACCACTTCTAAATTGTGTCATAGCCTCAGATTTATTTGTAAGCAATAGGATTATGGAATTTAGTATAGAAACTTGCTCAGATGTAGAAGACTACTATTCTCTTTGCAGGCATCTAACTTATTCATTTGGCTTTAAGTTTTCCTTTTGTCTCTAAAAAGACCAAATTGAAGTGCATAAGTTTGGTGAGCTTGGAGAGCGTTAAACGGACATACTTTGGATGTCCTTAGTGGCATTTCAGAGCCGTCACGGAAGAGCCAACCAAATTTATGATCTTTATGTGATATTAATGCTCTTTCTGATAGGGGTCACCATTAACACTTTCACGTTGATACGTGAAAAGAAACGAGTCTAATTTCAGTATATTATTCCATAACTTCTAAAAAAGAAATCTCGTAAAGTAATTAACATGGTGAATACCATAATAAAATTAGTTTTAGTTTGGTAATGATCGCGTGACACAACACATTATTGAACATTATTTTTAGTAATTTTAAAATTATAAAATAATTATTTAATATATATATCATTTTTTTAGTTTCTCAAAAAATCATAATAACATTATTTTTATCACATTTTCACCAAAAATATTTTTAAACAAGTAGAAAAATAGATGTTAAAATGACAATATTCTTCAAGCTGACGAAAATAAGGCCAATAGATATTAAAAACCCACAAAGCTTATCATAGTCAAGTTCCACAGAAACAGAGTTTATATGGATATCACAAACATGGAGAGCAGTCTCTTAGTTTCATAAGCAGTAAACTTGTGCGTTGGCTCCTTACCATTGTTAATGTGGTTTTTTGCTTGCTGATAAACAATAACCAGTTTTAAGCAGAAGCAACCCACAACGTGTTTTTAGGTTTTCCATGTTCCAACTTCCAATGCTTTGTTCAACTACTTATGCCAAAATTTTCTCTCCCTTCATTTCTCTTGCATGCAGTCATCCACTGTTTCTGATTCCCGTTGATTTACCCTGTTTCTCTTACAAATGCAAATTTCTTTTATCGTATCTTACTGTCACTTCAATTTCAAACGAATTTTAATTTTTGTTAACATAGATATCCAAGTTTACCTGCACTTGTCTGTTGAATTTAAACTCAAATTTTAAAGGTATTAGTCAATCACCATACTATGGCTTTTGGTGTGTAAAATCCAATGTTATAAATACTGTACCGATACTGATATTGGATTTGGATCTCGTATGGTACTGTACTAGTATCAAATAATATCGGGTATAGTTTTAGATAATTTTTTAAATTTATAAAATAATTTCTTTATTTTTTAAAATTGCAAAATCCTCAATATATTGTACTATATAATTTATAATTTTACATCAATCTTGTCTCTAAAAATTATAACAATAAAATTTGAAATAATAACAATCTATTAATTTATATTAATATTACCTTTCATATATTTGACATATAAATGATAGTCATAATTAATTAAAAAAAGATCATACAAATATAAATAAAGGACAATACAAATTACTTAAAATATTATAATTCGTCATATAATAAATAATATTACATCAAAACGTCAAATAAGAAGAATAATAAATATTCATAACTCTCTAAGTACCATAATTTATAGCTAAAGCTTATACCGAGGAAACAATCAACTGGAAGTGAAACTTGAAATAAAAACATTTACAATTTTTTTATATTGAATATATAGTATTTAATATATATATATGTATATATATATATATAATAAGTAAAATTAAAAGAAGTGAAACTCGAACTGAAATCATTTACAGTTTTTTTATATTGGATATATATATATATATAATAAGTGAAATTAAAAATTGAGAAAAAATTAAAAACATGAAAAAGAAATTCGGTAATGGAAAGTGATTGTCCTGTCCTAAATTTGCTGTTGATTTTGAAAGAAAAGAATCATTTGGCAATAATAAGCCTCTGTTTGGATCTCCTTATTTGCACAAAGAAAAGGAAAGGAAATATTGAGAAAAAAAGAGGAGAAAAGAATGGAAGAAAAATGAGATTTTCTTTCCCTTGTTTATTTTCCTAATTTATCAAAGAAATGAATTGAAGGGAAAAGAGGAGAAAACAATGATAATTTACTTATATTAAACTTATCTTATCTTCAATTTCTCTCCCTTTCTCACCAATTCGGTAAAAAATACATTTGATCCAAATTTCTTTCCTATTCTTTTCCATTCTCTCACTTTCCCTTTACTTATTTTTATCTAAATAAAAGAAATAAAGAGAAATGCAATTCCTTTCTTTCCTTTTTCCTACTTTCCTACCATCCAAACAAAGGTTAAGCACGAACCGGAATCTTTTAGCTTTTCACAACATCATTTTAGTTTCTGACACAAGAATTTAATGGAAATCTGGAATCATGATTCAGCCCTTTGCACTCTCATCACGCACTATAAGATCCACCACCGCAACCACCTCTTTCCCCCGCCTTTTTCTGTTGTTACAAAAGCCAGAATTTGCTCAACCCCTCACGAAACCCATCAACACCTCAGTAATCAATCTTGTTTAAATTACATCATTCAACATCGAAGTACGCGATTGAATTCTACCCCACTATAATGTCTGTGACATCAAATTCGGAGGAGAACCCGGATAACGGAAACTATGAACCTTCTTCAAAACCTCCGTTTGCCACAGACAAATGGCCTTCATACGTCGTAGAACAGGTGTTAATGGAGCTAAAGACTCAACGAAGGATTTCCCTTCCCTTACTAGCTATGAATTTGACATGGTTCGCCAAGATAGTTATTACAACTATATTTCTTGGCAGGCTTGGGAAGCTCCCGTTAGCTGGTGGCGCTCTTGGTTTCACTTTCGCTAATGTCACCGGCTTCTCCGTTTTGAATGGACTGTGCGGTGCTATGGAGCCGATCTGTGGTCAAGCTTATGGAGCTAAAAACTTTAGGCTCCTCCACAAAACACTCCTCATGGCGATCTTCTTGTTACTGCTAGTAACCTTGCCCATATCTTTCCTGTGGCTTAAAGTTGACAAAATTCTAATCCATTTTGGCCAGCAAAAAGACATCTCACTTGTTGCGAAGAATTACCTTTTCTATCTCCTCCCCGACTTGGTAATAACTTCTTTGCTCTCCCCTCTGAAAGCCTACTTGAGCTCACAAGGTGCGACACTTCCTATAATGTTCAGTTCAGCTTTGTCCGTGACCTTTCACGTACCAATCAACATGTTATTAGCTAGAGTCGAGGGTCTCAAGGGTGTGTCCATGGCAACATGGATTACTGATCTTGTTGTGGTGATTTTACTTGCCCTGTATGTTCTGATAGTAGAGAATAGGAAGGGAGGGCATTGGAAAGAGGGAGGGTGGACAGAACAAGGGGTTGGTGACTGGCTGAGATTGCTGAAGCTTTGTGGACCATGTTGCCTTACGACATGCCTGGAATGGTGGTGTTGGGAGATCTTGGTTCTGCTTACAGGTCGTCTACCAAATGCTAAAGAAGCAGTTGGGGTATTAGCAATTGTCCTCAACTTCGACTACTTGCTCTTCTCTGTGATGTTGTCCCTGGCAACCTGTGCTTCAACTCGTGTGTCAAATGAGCTTGGCGCAAATAGAGCGAGTCTTGCTAAGCAATCGGCCTATGTGACTCTGGCTTTGAGCGTGCTTTCAGGCTGTATCGGTAGCTTGGTGATGGTAGGGTCCAGAGGTACTTGGGGGTCTCTGTTTACACATGACAAAGGTATCATAAGGGGTGTAAAGAAGATGATGTTATTGATGGGTTTGCTGGAAGTAGTAAACTTTCCATTAGCAGTCTGTGGAGGTATTGTCCGGGGAACAGCTAGGCCATGGTTGGGAATGTACGCCAACGTAGGTGGGTTCTACTTTCTGGCCTTGCCATTGGCCGTGGTTTTAGCCTTCAGGACTGCGCTAGGACTTGGTGGGTTGTTGATAGGCTTCTTGTTCGGAACGTCTATGTGCTTGATGTTGTTAGTATTTTTCATTGCGAGAATTGATTGGGAAGTGGAAGCCCATAACGCACAAAAACTTGCCTCCAAATGTAATAGTAATGCTGCAGGGGAGGAGGCTGCCAAGAAAGATGGGAATCAAAGAACCACTGAATCGGTTGAAAATTCAAATGTATGACAAATTATATACCTACAAATTTACTCGGAAACCTAATTTAATTACCATAAAAAATACTACATGCTCAAACTCCCAAAGCAACATTCACATTGAGGATCCATGTTTTTCAAGCCATATCTTTCCCTTCAATGTAAATTCAACCAACTAGTGTTGTAATCAGCTTCCAAAAGGATGGCTTGATTTTACCTACTGAAGCAAATACCAGGCTAAAGACTAACGAGCATCCCTTTGTGTAGAAATGCCTCAGTTGGAGTTCCAAAGGATAACAAGTAGAGGCTGATGAAATCAACCAGATTACTACTACCTGTTGTCAAAGGCCACTCGAAAAATGAGTTGCAGTAGATGCTTTTAGCAAATTGTTTGCCATTTTCTGATTTTCAGTCAAGTACGTATCATGTAGAATAACCCAAAATTAAACTTAGGAATCAAAAGCTAACTTTTGCTTAATTCCTGAAAACACAACAGATGCATTAGTGTTAGGACATGAAGTTTTAATCCAATCCTGAGATCCTGTTGCATATCTCTGCTTCTATGAATCACATCATTGGTTACAATCAAGATAGGCTTATATATCATCCTTCCATAAATTTAGGTCCAGCACTCAAAGATTCCAACTCCTTAGCTTTGTCATCATCGAAGCCAAGATTAGCCAAAATCTTGTGACCTGGGGATTCCACGTCTGACCAAATGCCCAAAAGTAGATCACTTGTTGTAACTTCCCCATCATCACCTGTAAAACAAAGATAATATAAAAACATTAAGTTATTGAAAAGGATAACAGCAAATCCCCACTTTGCTCTATATTTGAGGGGAGGGGGGCCCATAATGACCCAGGACGAGGACAAAAAATGAATGCACCACTGATCCAATCACAGACTCGTTTTTATGCAACAGCTGATAACTTAGCCCAGGACAAGATCAAAAAAGTAAAAAATAATGCAAGTCTACAAAGGTGCAAATTCCTCGCTCTAAAAGTAACATTTCTTCAGATCAAACACCAAAGCTTTACCTAGAAAAGATGGCTTGTGTGCGGTTATGGCTTTATGCCATCTCATACAAACAACTGAACAGATTGAACTCCGACGCCCTAATTTAACATAGAAGTGTTGAAAGAAAAAACAGCTCCTAGACGGCAGGAAAGAAGCATGTGTACAAATGACATTAAGAAAACAGTTACCTCTACCGTATATAGCACTCACTCACGAAAAAATCAATTGCAGGCATCAAAACATGTGGCTGAATAACACCAACAAATCGTGTAATGTCTACTTAATTCAGGCCTTGTAAGGATGGCTCCAATCAACTCCATGGTCCATAATACTCCAATAATGAACTAAACTTAGCCTTAGAATAATCAAATGGAGCACAAATCATCATAATAATAATCTTCTTTGCCTTCTATTTGTTATGGAATAGTTAACATAAATCATATTTTGCTGCACAATAACTTCTAGCCATGAAAACATATGAATCAAAAAGAATATTAAACAGCTAGAAATACATGTTCAACAAGCTACCTCTCATAAACTCAATATGCCTGAAAACTAGCTGTGTCAATGGATATCAACATTGACTCTATACAGAACATTTAATGGGCTACAAAATGAGTCACAACACTTGTAAAACGCATAAAAATGACCACAATTCCACTTGGACATTCTTTACCATATTATTGAGCTAAAAGGAATCTAGTTAAAACATATCACACATAATTCAGGAGACCCGTGAGATTCCCAAATAAAATGAGCAAACTTAGCAACCTTGGCTTATTAGTGAGCAATGATCAAGAATTATTTAAATAATCGAACAGAGGCTTCATTTTAGAAAGTTTTGGTCTGTATTCACTATCAGTATCCTGTCAACTTCCTAAAAACTTTATAAACACTTTGCTACATTCACTAAAGAAATTTAGCTTACACAATGAAACATGAGAAACAACAATCAGAAACAGGATTTACTAGAATTGAGTATATGATTAACAGCCCAATTGATTCATTCAGAACAGCTTAGATGGTAGGAAAGAGGCATATTACACATGATTGGAGGGCATTCAAAAATAGTTGCCTCCAATGTATATAGCACTCACCCACAGAAAAATCAAATGTGAGCATCAAAATATGTGGCTCAATAACACCAGACAATCACAATGAAGAATTTTTACTTAATTCATCCCTCGTGAGGTGGTTCCAATCAACTCCATAATACTCCAAGAATGAAACTAACATTAGCCTTAGTATAATCAAACGGCACACATATCACCATAAATAGTAATACTGTTTAACTTCTAGTTCTTAATGAATAGTTGGTATAGACCATTTTTGCTGCACAATGAATTTTAGCCATTATAACATATGAATCAAAAAGGAAAATATTGAATACTAGGAATCTATTTTCAGCAATTCATCTCTCATGAAATCAAACATGTGCCTCAGAACTAGCTCTCACATTATATATCAATGTTGAATGTATATAGAACATTCGATGGCAAACAACATGCATCACAAAAAAGCATCGGAATTATATATGGACATTTGAATTGGTCAAGAATAGCTTGGCTTTTCTTGACTTATTATCAAGCAACAAGGTATCCAACTGCAAAACAGAGTAAAGAATTCAGGGGACCCATTAACTGACTAACCCCAAAAACAGTCGGAGCTTAGCAAACTTGAATTACTCATTGGAATGGTTTAAGAATTATTTAAACAGACCAACAAATGCATCATCTTAAACAGTTTTGGTGTGTATTCACTGTCAGTATCCTGTCAACTTCCTAAACACTTTATATACACTTTTCCACATTCACTAAAGAAATTTAGCTTACACAATGAAACCTGAGAAACAACAATCAGAAACAGGATTTGCCAGATTTGAGTTTATGATTAACAGCCCAATTGATCCATTCAAAACAGTTTAGACGGTAGGAAAGAAGCATATTACACATGATCGGAGGGCATTCAAAAATAGTTACCTCATGCGTATATAGCATTCACCCACAGAAAACTCAAATGTGAGCGTCAAATTATGTGGCTCAATAACACCAGATGATTGCAATGAATAATTTTTACTAAATTCATCCCTCGTGAGGATGGCTCCAATCAACTCCATAATACTCCAAGAATGAAACTAACATTAGCCTTAGAATAATCAAACAGCGCACATATCACCATACATAGTAATACTCTTTAACTTCTAGTTCTTAATGAATAGTTGTTTAAAGACCATTTTTGCTGCACAATGAATTTTAGCCATTATAACATATGAATCAAAAAGGAAAATATTGAACACTAGGAATCTATTTTCAGCAAGTCATCTCTCATGAAATCAAACAAGTGCCTCAGAACTAGCTCTCACATTAGATATCAATGTTGAATGTATACAGAACATTTGATGGCAAACAATAGGAGTCACAAAAGCGCATCAGAATTATATATGGACAGTTGTAATGGTCAAGAATAGCTTGGCTTTTCTTGACTTATTATCAAGCAACAAGATATCCACCTGCAAAACAGAGTAAAGAATTCAGGGGACCCATGAACTGACTAACCCCAAAAACAGTCGAGCTTAGCAACCCTGAACTGACTAACCCCAAAAACAATAGAGCTTAGCAACCCTGAATTACTCATTGGAATGGTTTAATAATTATTAAAACAATCCAACAATCGCATCATGTTAAACAGTTTTGGTGTGTATTCACTATCAGTATCCTGTCAACTTCATAAAAAGTCATCTAAATTTTGCTACATTCACTAAAGAAATTTATCACACAAAGTGAAACCCATAAACTTACAACCAGACACAGGATTTACCAGATTTGAGTTTATGATCAACAGCCAAGTCAAGAGCCCTTTGAGCCGAATCAGTTAAGGGCGGTCGCTCAGGAGGAAAGAAGTACATGTCAGCCTTTCCAAGTATCTTGATAGTTTCTTCGCGAACTTTGAAAACGGTAATTCCATTCTTCCACAAGTACTTAGAAGCTACACTAGTTCCTGCAATCCAAATGAGAAGAATACTTGCACAACCATAATTAATGGGGAGATAGAGCCAATACACAAGGAAGTCACATGCAATTTCTCTTCTCCTTATGCCACCAGAACTAGATATAATCATGCAAGCAGCAACAACAAATATTCTTTAAAAATTTTAAAACATCATATTTGCGTTACAATTATCTGTACTTAATTATTGTATCATTTATCCTATGTTGCGTGAATAAGACTTTTAATAAATGTATTAACAATGAAACGTTTTCAATTGCCTGTAGAAACCACGATTGTTACTAAGTGCAGGCTTGTGAGAAATAGATAACATCTTTGAAAATAAGTAACATAATTTTAGGAAAGTAAATATAAAAACTTGCAATCAGAAAAGTAGCTTAGTACCTTCAACTAATATCCCTAAAAGAAGAGCCTCGGGTCCAGTATTAGCATACTTGAGCTTCCTAGCTTCCAGTTGGGCCATTGCAAACGCCTTTATCGCCCTCCAACTCCACCTACACTTTGATTCACACCCAAAATCAGCAAACCCCAACAAAGAAAAACTAGCAATTCCTTCAAAAAAAAAAAGTAAAAATCTCACTTGGGAACTTCCTCAGCTGAACCAAACCTGTCTGGATGCCTGCAAAAACCTGAAATTGGAAATTAGCAAAGAAAACAAATAGAAACCCACAAAGAAGAGAAGGAAAAGGAAAAGTTTGTAAAGGAAAATACGCCGTGGGGAGAATAGAGAGGACCGTGGCGGAGATGGGCTGATTGATAGAAACGTGGCGCCTGCGGATTGAGAAATGGAGAGAGAAATTGGTGAAGTTAGTGGTGGAGCTCCGAAGCCATGACGGAACCTCCGAGAAAGAGGGTTTAAGAGAAGATGGCAACTGAGTTTTGGAAATGCGATTGGAATTGGATGAATTGAGTGATGGAAGGTTTGTGACGGTGTACGCTGCTGCCATTTTCTTCGCAGAAGCAGAAAATGCTAAAGCTAGTTTGACACCGAGGAAATACTATGGATAGGTGAAGGCATCAAAATGACAACAATAATAAGCGTTAGGAATTTGGATAGCGCCAAGCACAGGTCAATTGGGTTTCTAGTATTGATTTTCTTTCAAAATTCAAATAATATTTACTTATACTAGTGACCACAACATGGGAAGCCTAATCTCAACTATCTCAAAACATTCAAACTCTAAATGGAGGATAATTCAAGTAGTTTTGATAATTTAACCACTTTAGGAAGATTTGATGATGCAACTTAGGCTCTAGCTAGATTGGCTCCTGGAACGAAGAACCATACATTTGTGTGCATTGTAATAAGCAATTGAAAGGTGGGGGATCACCAAATTAAGGAAGCATTTAGCTAGGATCAAAGATAATGTAGAGCCTCGTAAAAAAGTGAATCATGACATGAAATGGTAAATGAAGACCTTACTTAAAAAATATCAGCATGAAAAATATAGAAGACAAAGGCTAAAAAAGAAATTGGTTGTGAAAGTTCTTTTTTTTACGATCAGGATGATAGTAGAGATGTCAAAGGTGGTGGTATGCCTACCCAACAAGAAGGAAATGTTGCACCTTATATGAGGAAAAGAAGAAAACATGTGTTTAACTTTTTTCACCACGAACAACTCTTGGAGATCAACCTTTAATTTGTAGTTCCTTACCATCTAAAGAAGTAGCTTAGAATGTGGACATGATAATGACTAACTAGTGGTATGATTCAATGTATCATTCAGTGCCCCCCAATCTTATTCTTACCAACCTATAGTGGATGTTATTGCCTCTTACAATCTATGATATAAGGCTCCTTCAATTGATGAATATAGAGATAAAATTCGGAGTAACTCTGTTTATGAAATAAAGAGTTATTTGGATGAAAGAAGAATGACTTAGGCAACTTATAGATGTTCAATCATGAGTAACGGTTGGATAAATAAAAGACACGAACCTATTATCAAAATTTTAGTTTATTATACTAAGGGGACAATATTTTTGAAGTCTATTGATGCATTTGGCCTTCCTAAAATGATAATATTCTGTTTCAAATATTTGACAAAGTTGTGAATGAAGTTGAGCCAGTAAACATTGTTTCGTTCATTATTAGTAGTGATTCTGCTTATAAAATAGCTAGGAAAAGATTGCAAAGCAAGAATAATTCTTTTTATAAGTCTCTTTGTGCAGCACATTGCATTAACTTGAAGTTGGAAATATAGGAGAGGCTAAATATTTTCCTATCATTAATGAGATTGTGTAGAAAGAAAAGAAAGTGACTAAGTTTAACTATAATTGTGCATGGTCCTAAATTTGATAAGGAAGGATTTCATCAATAGTAAGAATTTGTGTCATTCTATTATAAAAAGGTTTCTGACTAATTTCTTATCACTTTAGTGTTTTGTTTTGATGAAGAATGAGTTGAGGCAAATGTTTATAAGTGATAAGTGGGTCACATCATAGTATGCCATGTTTAATGCTAGAGTTAGGGTTTCTAGAATTATATTTCAAGGTCATGAATTTTAGTCCTAATTTCAATTTGTAATTTGAGTTTATGAGCCTTTAATGAGAGTTCTTCATTTAGTTGGTAGTGGTAAGACAGCAATAATGGGTTTTTTTATGATGCTATGGAGAGGGTAAAGGAAACAATCATGTCCAATCTAAAAAATATGTCTTCTTTGTACACATATTTTATTGCAATCATTAATGAGTAATAGGAAAGACAACTTAACTCTTTGTTGTTTGCAACTAGGGCATTTTTTAATTCTAATGTCTATTTTAGACCAAATTTTACAAAGAAAGCTGAAGTTAATAAGGAAATGCTATTAACTATTGCAACAATTATTACCTATGAGATGATGCAAGAAACTCACAAATGGAGGTTTATAAGGATACTTCTGGTGATTTTAGGATACCCATTGCTAATTGTCAAAGAGACAAGCTTAATCTAGGTATATATATATATTTAACTTTATTACTTGTTGGAAAATAATTATCATTTTATTTTGTTTATAATATTACTTTTGTTGTCTTACAATTAATTGGTGGCACCAATTCGAGACTAATGTTCTAAAATTGCAAGAATTTACAATTCGAATTCTAAGTCAATATGTAAGTGTAAAAAGATGTGAAAAAAATTAGAGCACATTTGAATTCATCCATTCCAAGAAAAGGAATAAATTGGAATACAAAAGATATAATGACTTGGTCTTTGTTTGGTACAACTTAAAGCTTTAGAAAAGGTATATTATTATCATTGTTAAGTTATTAATAATCTTTTATTAGTTTAATTTTATTTTCTTACTATGACTCTTAATGTAGCAAGTAGTTATGTAGATCTAATTTACCTTGATCATATCAATCTTTTGGTGGATTGGGTTTATAAGGTATTGGTTTTGATAGATGAGAGTGACTTAGATAATAATCTTATATAGGAAAGTATTAACATGTCATTTGGAGTAATGAATTTGAATGACGGTAATGAAAAGACTCCTCTCAATGATGAGAATTTTGTACCAAAGGAGAATTAAGGTCAATGCGATTTGAGCAGATATTCAATTGAATGAATTTTCTAGTTTTTATTGCTCCTCTTCTTTTAATTTCACTTATATTTGATGTATATGTTAAATTCTATATGCACAATATAAATATAACTATAAATGTTTTTGTTTCATATTTGACTTCTACTTTATTGTTTCCTTTGTATGAACTTTTGTTGTAAATTGTAATACTTAAAGAGTTATAGATATTTATTTTTTTTATTTGACGTTTTGATGTAATCTTATTTATTATATGATGAAATTGTAACATTTGAGTACTTTGTATTGTCCTTAATTTTATATTTGTATGATCTTTTTTCATATTAATGTGATCATTATTTATATGTCCACTATGAGAAATGTAATATTAATAAAAATTAGTAGATTGTTGTTATTTCAAATATTTGTTATTATGATTTTTGGATATAGGATTGATGTAAAATTATAAATTATATAGTAGAATATATTGAAGGACTATTTTGAAATTCTAAGAAAGTTCAGGGACTATTTTACAAATTTAAAAATTACCCAAAATGATATCCAATATTGATAAGTATTGGTATAGCATTGTATCATAACCAATTTGGAATCAGTACCAGTATGATATTCATAACATTGGTCTAAATTGAGTATAAATATCCTAAACAAGTCATAAATGGTATTACGAGCATAGCTGGTCTCCACATTGGATCAAGAACAAGGTCAAAAAGGCAAAAAAAAACTACTAATTCATATAGAGTCATCGAACCTGCCTAAGGTCGATATAGATGTTATGGCTCCAATTTTTTTTAAATATCTAAATATCATTATTCCATGCTTTTTTATTCATTGACGTGTGTTATCATATATGGTTAGATGATTCTAAAAATTGCTTTTATTATTCATATTTTGACAACATTTTAAACTAGTGGCATTTAAATGATAAATGCACTTAAATTTAACCCTTTCTTTTGGCCTATTTTCTTTGATTATTATTTAGCCTATTTTATCCCTTAGGAGTAATCATTTTGAGCTTTAACATTTTCTTGATTGATTATAGCCATATTGATAGCCTTTATCCTATTTTTCTTAAAAACCTATCATTATTTTTGAACCTTGAAGGATTTGCCTCAATTTAATTACTTGAAACTTGGGTTATAATGAAGAATTTTAAAGAAAAGGTTTGATATGCCTATGATTGTTGGTACATGGTAATTATTAAATTTCTTCTCAACTGCTTCATTGTTATAATTTTGTATTCTCTCCAAAGTTGCTCAAAGAAGTTCAAAAGTTGAAAACTATATGTTGCAAGTATATTGAAAAAAAGAAAAGAAAGCTTAGAGAGTGAGAAGAAAAATTTAATGAGCTAATGAAATTATTGTTTGAAGGATATATGCTATAAAGAACCAAGTTTTATATATTCTTGTTTATTTAAATTTCCTTCAATACTATTGTGCCTTTTAATTATCCCTATCATACCTTTATCTAAGCCTTATTAAACCCTTGTTCACAACACCTTTTGAATTTTGGTTTTAGCTTACTTTTAAGTGGTTCAGATGTGAATTTATTGTTAGATTATGGTTAAGAATCCTCCTGCATAATGATTTGTGAGTTGGTTATATTTTCCACCCTAAACACTTTAAGTGCAGTAAGTGAATCCTTTGTGAGGGTGTGGAATTTGCACTTTTGATTTGAAAAACTATCAATTTGGTTGCCATTGATATCAACTTATGAAAGTTGGTTCTATTATAACTTAAGCCTAATTGTATATTGATTTGATTAATATGATATGATAATTTAAGGTACAAAATGACAGGTTGAGGTTAATAAGAGATGAATGTTTTTAAGTTTATTGATTTGGATTATGATTTTCTTGTGTATAAGAAAAAGCTTAATTGTGTGGATGTTTGATAAACATTTAACATACTATATTTTATACCTATATTTAGTGTCTTTTACTTGTTATTTGAGAGTTTTATATTATTTTTAGCACTTATTTTAGTTCTAGTGTGCTTTGGGTCTCAACTACCTTCATAAAACAAAAAGAGAGAAATTTGGGTGAAATTAGGGTAGAAAACAAAAGAATTAGAGCTATTTTAGAGGTACAAACTCGTGTGAAGAGGCATATGCCTGTGTGGGTAACATACACGACATGGACTATATAAATCATTATAAATGTGTAAAGCTTAAAGATATTGTTTTGCCCATATGAAGATACATGTCTATGTAAGTCACATACTTGATTATGTCCTAAGCAAGTGTAAGCTCCTAGGAAGGTAAATCTACAATTATTAAGTGTTTTTTATATATACATTCACTCACAATATCATTTGACTGGCTTTGTATATCCTAAAAAGCCTAGTTATATACTATAAAAGAAAATTATTAGGCCTAATATAAAGAGAAGCAGTTAGAGTCAAAGTAGGAATCAAAATTTAGATTTTGAGACATAATTCTAAATCTTGGACAATAGAAAACGCGATGAGTATTTTAGAGATCTAATAAAGAATAACTTGCCATCAAAATTTTGAGGGAATTACATTAGAGAAAAGGGATATATACCTTATGGATTCTTTTCTTTTTAATTATTCTTCTAAACTTTTGTTGTTTGTTTTGTTTTCTATGTTTATGTATTAAGTTTATTTAGTTCCCTAAGTTAAGATGGATATTGTGATTTGATACTTTATTTAATATAATTTGATTGATTTATTGCGATTCAATTATATGTTTTAGGTCTTGAATTAATATGTTTGAGATATTAGTTTAATATATGATTTCATATAATTAAGATTGAGAAATTATTTAATATGAAAATATTCACACTATATCAATGTAATCAAAAACTAACTCAATTATAAAATTCACACATAATTGATACAAATGCAAAATTCATACACAAATGATATGCAATTGCATATACATCTTCACACTTGAACAACATATTGTCCTTAATGTGAAAAATAAAAAATACAAATACAAATAAATAACAACTAAAAAATTTAGACTAAGAATATTTATAGTGCTTTTGTGGTGATGGTTTGGGAGAAGGAATTTGGAGACACTTCATGCCATAAAATTCTAGTAATTCACTCTTTACAAAATAAACATAAATGAAATAAAAATAACAAGCACCAATAAAATAATATGAAAATAAAAATAAAAAGTAAATTGTATCCTAACTCTTGGGTTACCTCTAAAGTAGCAATTAGTTAACATCATTAGCTTGACATACTAGCCTTCTACCCTCAATTTGGGTCTATAATAAGTGGTTTGTTACCACACTTTTTGCCCAATTTAGTAGCCTATAAATAAGTCATATGTTACAATACAATAAGAAGGACATAACTGGTAAAATTAAAAATTCCAAGTAAGTTCAATAATGACCTTTTTAGTAATAAAATGTCAATAACATAGGGAATAATGAAACGCCCTAAATCGTTGATCGAATCTAGGAGTTTGCCTTATAAGAAGGTGAACTGCTGTTATTCATCCTCAATCACCCTCGTCTCCACTTCTTCTTCTACTTCGTGAACAGAGACTTCCTTATATTCTTTAAGGTCTATATCATATGTCATTTGTTCCTTAGCTTCTCGGTGTTTTTCTTTTAATAGCTTCTCGACGTTTCGCTTTTTGGATTTCTCATTCTTGCGTTAGGATGTTTAAATAGATGTGCCTTTCATTTTACATCCAAACTTTCCTTTTTTATTTTTTATTTCCTAGGATTGGATATTGATGGTAGGTTGCATAATGTTTTAGTGGGCAGTTTAGTGTGTGTTTAGTTGTTAAATCGAATAATTAGTGCATGTTTAGGTTAGGATTGTGTTATTTAGTTAGACATTTGTGTTTTGAGTGTTTTATAGGTTAGAGCATGCCATTGAGCTTAAATTTTGTGTATTTGAGGTGCCTTGATATATTTGATAGTATTTCATATCAAATATCGAACCACGGAGAGGATTCAGAGGAAACCCAGAGTAAAAGCCTAGGCCTACAATCATGACAGAAGCATAGAGGCTCTACTACGATCATGATAGAGAGCCAAAATCTTAGGCCACGATCGTGGCCTACGTGACAAACAACACGGATAGCCTCTTGAGTGCAACTTATCAAGGGGCATTTGGGACTCAAGAAAACCTTAGGGTTTACCTAAAATGGAAAATACTATATAAACAAAGAGAAAGACCTTAAAGGGAGCTCCAACCTCTGCCACTTTGAGAAAGGAAAAAGAAGAGAGAATGAGGAAAAGGAAGAAGGAGAAGAAGGGGCTACAGTGCTGCCATCTTCCTGATCTATTATAACACCCCACTCCCGCAAGGCCCGAACCCGATATCAATGGTGATATCCGAGACCGCGCCCCGCGAGGGTGGTGTGCTACGCACTCGATCAATCAAAATTCAGTATATATATTTTTTCTCTTTTTTTCATAGACACACATGCGGAAGTCAAATAATCAAATAGGACATAAGCCCCTTTTCAATCATACAAGGCCATT
>JANIJH010000225.1:57602835-57613532 GCA_024520975.1 Erythroxylum areolatum
CTTGTTTATGTTTATTATTATCCTTATACCATATCATGTATAAATTGGCATGATGATTTGGATATATTGCTTCTGCTGCAAATAAGATTTCTAAAAAGTTTTGAAATCTGCTGGTTCTCCAAATATAGCATGTTTTCTTTTTTCGATCCAACAATTAATACACTATTAATACACTTTATACCCTTACATCCAAAGGGTATATTCACCAACGTATGATTCACCATTCCAACAAGTTGTACAATATATTACAACCTAACCATGAATAGTATCAACATATTATAGCCATATTATACCAATCATATAATGAGTATAATTATATTAGTATAGTATATGGCATATCCTATTATAGCAACTACTAGCAGCTACTAATTTGCTACTCTAGTAACTTAATACTAGTAAAATGTGATATACCAGTGGCTAGTGTAGTGTATGTTATCATATATATTATATCAAATGCGAATATCAATACAATTAGTACATAATTTACAATTGTATTAGTATATTACCACTGCCATGAGTGTATGTATACCATATTACATAATCTACCCTACAAATAATAGAGTAGGTGCTCATATACCATAAACTAGGTAGTGTATATGACTATTGGTAGTGTATGTAGTATTAGTATAGTGATTGTTAGCTTATTACATCATTTATATTATTTTCATTCCCTACAAACTTATACTAGATATTGGAAGACTTTTGATAATAATGCATTAAGCATATAATAGGCTAAAGATATTGGTAGTTAGTAAAGGGTATTTTGCATATTAACACTGGTAGTCTATTGTATTAATGCCCTATTAATTGTATATACATGCCAATTAATACCGTGCCATATAATTTTAAGTACTATTCGAATGCATGCTATATTTATCACTGGGTACTATATAATAGTTCCTCCCACTATGAATAGTATTAGTTCATACTAGCTAAATATGGCATATTATAAAGTATTATATAATAGTTGCTTATGGGCATCTTCATACCAGTGCTATATTAATACATATGTCTATTATAATATGGCATCTCTACAATGGTATTATACAGGGAACTATTAAAAGTAAAGCATATTTACTTTTACAACATATGTCACGTAGATTACTTTATATAATGAGGATGAAATTAGTAGGGATACCACTTATAATAGTTGTCAGTCTGCATAGATGATATATTACCACATAATTTATGGTAGGGATACCAATTCATTGTAGGTATAAAGTGGCACATATGCTATTATCAAGCAGTCTATCAAAATTCCAATAATAACTTACTTCCTTCCTTTGGTAACTAATACTATTGTCCTATGAGAATTGTTAAATTAGTAGGTATAAAGTATTATGTGAATGCAACCAAGTCATTCTTATCAAATGAAATTGAAAATAATAAATTTTGAAAGCCAATCATATTGTCATAATTACTGATATCAAATATACTAAGATGACAATATGTCGTATGTTTAGGAAATCACATATAATACTAAGAAGCTAATAGTTATAGACAATAGTACATGTATATTAATTATTGTCACTAGTTCACATTATTATTTTATATCATAGCTTGCCTTCACTTTCCTATTCATATGGTATAAATAAAGTGGCAATATGGTAATAGTCAAGATTGGAATAATAGGTATAAAGTGGATGAGCTACTAGATTAAAAACATAAACACCACAGTAGGAAGTTATGGAATAACAGATTAATCCACCCTACATAATGTCTATAGATGACTATTACCCAATCCTACTATATAGACACTAATCTTATCCATTAAAAGATTATTGTACACACATGAATACATAATATTATGGTACTAATATACTATTATATGTGATTTTCCCAAACATACCAACATTAGTACTATTATATTGTGGTTTTTGACGAGGATACCATCTAATATGGTGTATGTGCTCCGTAATTGTGGTTAGGGTATACATGGATACATAGCCTGTTAATACCCTAAATGGGCTCATGCACTATTATAATGTTAGTAATACACTATTTTGATAGGAATGTGCATCCATGAGATTGTACTAATAGCCTAAATGCATTTATAGACATATTGTATACCATATTAACATCAACATGTATGTTATGCATTAAATTATGCTATATGCATTTGATATAATGTATACCATAGCTTCTATACATAATAGTGCTCTGAATTATGGTCTTCCCACTCATAGCTTATTACACTCATGGCATAACTTCTTGCTATAGTGCTCATGTTTTAACATACACTTATGTTATAATCCATTAAATTATATGTGGATGAGCTACATATAATTATTAGACATATTCTACAATAATAAGTACAATGACATGGTTATAGTATAGAATAGTACTATTAATTATTATTATTTTGATAATTCATTACTTTGATGTATATTTTATTGATTGTACTATTATTACAAGATCATTAATTTATTATGTATTACTTTACTGGGCTCACTAAGTTACTATTAGGATGGCATAATGAAAATAATAATAGTATTACTTTTAACTAGTTATGACAATATGATAATAAACTACAATGGCATTATTGGTATATTGCATCAAATAAGTTATACTCTTAAATATTTGACATGACATGACAACTTGATATATTAATAATTTATTATTATAATTTTATACCTAGATGACTTTAAAGTGACAATATGATTATCCATTGATCTCCCTCCTTCATTCTTATTTGATGAAAACCATTTGCAAAGTCCAATCTTGAGAAAATTTTAGCACCATAGAGATGATCCAGCATGTCGTCAAGTGTAGGAATTTGATACCTATACTTGACGGTGATTTTGTTGATGACTCTTGAATCTATCACCATCCTCCACTTTCCGTTCTTTTTTGGAACAACAAAGGCCGGTAATACACATAGACTACATATCAAAGGAGTTCAACATGGTGCAAGGTATATTAATGCATCATGTTGAAAATGATTTATATGCCAACGTCTTTATCATGCTCCTAGATGCTAAATTAGAGATGTATTTAGCAAACTTATTTATATCAAGTGGATGTGTAGGTATATATTATAATAGATGTGCATTAACTTATATCACATATTAATATATGCCATTAATATCCGTATCCATGAGCATAGTATCAAAAGTAAAGCATATTGATACTATTAACGTTGGGCAATGCACTATTATCATGTGTATGTTATCATATAGTTATTTGTAGGGTACATGGAATATCCTTGTATAGTTATCAGAGTAGGTATCTACTATTACACCTACTATATTGATATATAAGCCACTGGTATCTACTCTCCAAAATACATGTTCATGACAACTACTAGCACATATACCCTATTAATATTAGTAACAATAGTATTAATAGTATATTACTGTATGAATATTATGTAACTATATTCTATAATTGCCAGTATACTTTACATAATATTATAGGTAACCAATGAATATATACCATTAAATTATACCTACAATTAATAACATGAATAGTACGGGCAATTTACTATTCATATAAGAGTGGGATAAATCTTAATACTAATATCATGTTCAATGTTGCTTATATAATAATATTTGCCACATATTAATATAGGATATGCCAACGTATACTTTTGATAGTTATTATGCCATACAGTACCAAAGTATGGCATAATAGTAGATACCAATTATATTGATATGGTACATCATACCCAAGTATTGTAGGTATGAATAGTTCCTCCCTATTAAATTTACCAGTGTATTAATATTTCTATGTTATAATAGGTATATTATAACTGGCCATTACATCAAATAGTATAAATACTTAACATCATGTCATATTATACTAATATTATACAATTGTTAGGGCATGTAATACTATTATCTATCTATAATATATTATTGCTTAGTAACAAAAAAATTAATAAGTTACCTAAATAAAATGAAAATTTATTATTATAGAAGTCACAGGCATGACTTAAGTGTCAAGCATGTGAAAAGATATATTTTTAATTCCTTAATTAAATAAAATTCATTAAAAATTAATTCAAAATAATTAATATATAATAAAATAACTTTCTATTACATGTATACTAATACCCTAAATGAGCAACTACTAGTGACTATCATGATACTACCATATATACCACAAGATGTGCCACGGTTCTATCACACATAATTTCTATGCAGTTATAGAAGTTAATTTGTGTATCCCTACTAATATGCCATCCTTAATACACTCATAGTCTACTAGAGAATCTATCATACTTATCAATGAAAATATACAATCTAATTATCAAGCAGTCTGTCAAAATTCCAATCTTTCCACTAGATAATCCATCATTGTATCCATTAAGTTTAGAGATGCCAATTCATTTATATAACCTGTTACCAATTCATTATTTTATATAATGTCCCTAGATAATTATTTGGTATGAAGACTTACAAATAATAGGGATACTATTAGGCCCCATTCCCGAAGCCCAACCAAGGGGTTGGACCTCGTTCCCAGAGTCCAACTATCCGATTCGAAGTCAAAAAGCGTAAGCGGTTTTCCTTGTGGGGTTATTTCAACAAACCCTCACTAGCTTGAATCAATCTTTTTGAATTCAAAACCAAAAGCTACCATTTTTTGTAAAGAGGTAGCAAAAACGTGTTAGGAATCCAAAGCTTCAAGAATCACTTAATTTGGAAGTCGGACGAAGAAGTTATGGCCAAAAGAACCCAGTATGTTTATGTCTTTACCCAAACTGTACATGTCTTGGCGCGATTGCCATAACTTTTTCTAAAAATATCGGATCAACTTATTTTTTGATCTATTTGAAATATAACTTCAATATATACAACTTTCATGAAGACCTCAAAGTGAGATTTGGCTTCCAAAATGGTCAAAATTGTGATTTATTGTAGCGAACCCGTGGATGTCTGTTAAACGGACATGCATGTCCGTTCGGACATACAATGGATGAAAAGCCATTTTTCATCCAAGAACGTTCGTTAAACAGACATCCATGTCCATTTAATGGACATACACTAGGTTGAGGGTTCTTTTTCAGCTGAGGAGGTTCGTTAAATGGACCTAATGTCCGTTAAACGGACATGGGTGACCCAAAACTCCTTCCAAAGCCTCTCCAATGCTTCCAACATCCAGTCTAACACCATATACACTCATAATCCCCCCAAATTGAACCCTTCAAGTGTAATAACACTCCTCAAACATTCAATTACCAAATTGAATGAATTAAACTCCCAAAACTTAACTTCACCATAGCTGTCATGTTCCCACCTCCCATACAGCATCATCACTTACAATACTTATATCTCTCAACTCTGATACCCAAATTTTACAAACTTTATACCATTGGAAAGCTAAGAGGATAAACTACAACTTTCAAGAAGACAACTTTGTCTAAAATAGCCCAAGTCAACCTAGTTTTCCCCCTGAAGGCAATACACAATTTTCACCCTTATGAAAACTTGAAATATGAATTATACACTACAAAATAAACAAGCACATACACAAGGGAACTTCTCAAGCCCTCAATTCATTTCCAATTCAAAATGAAATTCATACAAAACTTTCATACATAGCTTTAATTACATATCGACATTTCATCAAAGTTTCAACACAAGTTACAAAATACAGTCGATGCTCAATGTTCAATATGCTACTAAAGCTATCCAAAAATCTAACTACTAACTTAGTACAAAAGCTAACTCTCTCGGAATGGTCCAATTGCCTTGCAAGGATTCACTGATCTTCTCGATCTGCACCTAAGGAGTGGGAAAAATATTAGGTTGAGCTACACATCTCAGTGGCTAAGATATTTATAGCCATTGGCGATTAGCTACACAATCAACCATATATATATAACATTCATATAAACATACATATCGTAATGAAAGTTTAACATTTACAATTCAATTCACATTGCACAATTCAAAACATCATCACGTGTGATATATTGGATGTAATTTCACTTCAAGTTTAACACTCAAATGCCAACATAACTTGGCACATTAAAATGCAAATGCACACACAATTGGCTCGAGGGTTCCATGAAACAAAACGGAGAAACCAAAGTTTACACCGTGAACGAAACGAGTCTATTTTTCAGATCCCGTGGGCCACAAGCGGGCAACCAGAAGAAGGCTTTATGTCGATGTGCACATGACTACGAAACGGTTCCTCTCTCATCCAAACACAATCAATTTTCATGCTCAAATCAATCATTCACAATTTCATATTCTCATACTTTTCTTCTTTTCATTTAATCAAAATGCCATAATGCAAGGCATAGCATAATCATGCTCACAATTCAATTCTTATCAAATGTCATACATTTTGAAGCAATTTCACAACACAACATTTCAAAGCAAGTCATTTAACACACAATATACAACAATGCAATTTTCTCATTACACAATAACTATAAATAAATTACCCACTTTATAACTCTTGAAATCCAAATTCAATGGTGTCCTTCCTCTTGCTCTTGGGTAGGTTGTCCTTGATTCCCTAACATAGCCAACATTCTCATTTAATTCCAATTCAAATGGAAATTCCCCCAAATTTCCATAATCACAACAAAATGAAATTAACACTAATCAAGCTCAAGTTTAACCTACCCATAGTCCATCTAGGTTTGAAAAACTCAAAACCTAACTTAGAAACGCAAAAACCCAATGGATCTCTTCATCTTCTTCTTCCTCCAAACATTCCCAACAAAAACCCCTTTCTCTCTCTACAACTTCTCATTCACAAAACTCCAACCTATTTCTTTACCAAAGCATGAAGAAGATGAAGAACTTACCTTGAAAGCCTTGATTTCTTCTTCTTTCCACAATTTTCCTCCCTTTTTCCCCTAGCTTTTTGGATTTTCCTTCCTCTTGCTCTTTTCTCTCTTCTCTAAGGCTTCCACGATACTCTCTCTTCTTTCCTTCTAATTCATTAATTCAATCCCTTGTTTTATTCCTTTTCTTCCAATTATGCCCCCCTTCACTTGGGCTTTCCAAGTTTGCCCTTATTTTGTCTTTTATGGCTCTACTCTTTCATTTAACAAGCCTACTAGTACTTAATCTAACTTAATCCTAACCCTTCTTTGTAATTTCAATTTCTAATCCTTCCCTCAAATTTCTAATTAATGGCCCAATTCTAAAATTAAAAGAAAAATTTTAAACCAACAAACAACATAGATAACCATTTAAGCAATTTATAAGAAACTTAGAAAAATTGAAGGTCCAACAGATACCATATCATCTAGTAGGCTGGCATGAGTGTATGTATACCCTAATACATAATCTACCCTACAAATAATAGTGGTAGGTGCTCACATACCATATGACTATTGGTATTATATGTAGTATTAGCATAGTGATTGTTAGCTTATTACATCATTCTACATTATTTTCATTCCCTACAAACTTATACTAGATAATTAGATTGGTCCTACTAGATGATTCTATATAATACCATAATGTTATCAATGGACTGGCATGAGTGTATGTGGAATGACATTGGTTGTCAATAAGTATAGTTATGCTACATGGGTTGTCAATAAGCTATGAGTACTATTATAGTACATATATTATAGCATATATGGTATCCCTACATACTAATATGATAATAATGTAAGTAACTATGACATCTATAAAAATTGTATTAATAGGGTATTACAATAGTACATGTAGGGATACCAGCATTAGTACTATTTCCTCATGTTATTTAGTAAGTTATTCAGTAAGTGACCATGGTTACAACATTGAACATGGTATTATATTTGATGCAATATATTTGCCACATATTAATATAGTATATATTCATCTATTATAATACTACACTTTAGTATTATAATACCATAAGAAAAATAACCTTCATATACTAGATGCCATGAAATACCCGTGATCTTACATGTATCATGCAAGCAATTATTACTATTTTGATACCATTTGCAATTGATAAATTATACTATTCATGCAAGGTCCAATCTTGAGACATACACATTATACATTTGCAGTCCAAGTTCCTTAGTGACATATAATATTCATCTATTATATGGAGGAAAAAATCACTTTTCCATACGAGATGCGTGCCAATGGAAAGAAGTGTGAAATTGTCATTGATAGTGAAGCGTGTGAGAATGTGGTCTCAAATGAGACGGTTGACAAGTTAGTGCTCAAAACCGAGCCCTTACCAAATCCTTACAAGCTAACTTGGCTTGACTCCAAGCATGAGGTCAAAGTCAACCAATAGTGTCTTGTCCCATTTGCAATTGATAAATATGTGGATGAAGTATAGTGTCATGTCATTCCAATGACAGCATGTCGCTTGCTTCTTGTGTAACACTGGACTTTTGGAACACTTTTGTGTTGTATTGTATTTGGAGATACTATTGTACATTGATATATACTTATGGTTGTATATGATTTAAAAGATGTATTTAAGTCATTTGGGTGTATATGTTAACGATTTATAATGTTATATGCCCTTACATAAACTTAGAATTCATCGGTAATGCGAAATCTTGGAGATTTCCAACATATGAGCTTTTAAGTGGATAAAACCGAGTCCATTAGATGGATATGACCATGGTGGTTAAATTAAAAGCCTTAGAGGTGATTAGACATGATTTATAGACTCATAGGACACTTAGAAAGTTTAATTAGAAAAGTTGAAGTACATAAGGGCTTATTTGCAAATTGTCAAAAGTTAAAGGACTTAAATGTAATTTTTCAATTCTTGGAGGGCCAATTCATAATTTTATAAAATTAAGGGGCTTAATTATAATTTTCAAAAGTTCAAGGATCAAAATGAAAATAAAAGTTTTGGAGATGTCTAAAATTTGGGCTTAATTGTAAATTTAGAAAAGTTTGGAGGGTAAAATGGTAATTTCATACAATCTAAGGACAAAATGGTAAATTCACCATATTTTGGTCAAAGAAGAGTCAAAATTCTAGGCTCTTCTTAGGTATGGACGTCCACCCCCCATTTAAGACTTAAAACACTTAGTTTTAATTAAAAGAAAGGAGAAGAGAGGAGAAAAGAGAGGAAGAAGAGGAAGTTTTGGCCATCATACAAATTCACCCTACTTTTTCGTTTTTCAACTCAACCCAAGGTGTTCGAAGATAATTTGGGGACAAAGAACTCAAATCTATCATTAGATTTGAGAAACTCTCAAAGGATATGAAGATATCACTAAAGGAAGGTTTAGGTAAATTTTGTCTCATCTCTCTCTACATTATGATTTTGAGTTTGATGTTAAGATATGTTGTTCTCCATGCTTGAATATGCATGAAACATGGTTTATATGAATGAAATGTGTCATGGAGATTGTCCCTTTTAGGTGAAACTTTGTGAATTTTTGAATATTTTTTGAAATTGATGGTTTAAATGACCTCTATGATTTTAATTTACGTATGACGTGAAATGATAATGGAAAATGAGGAAGAAGTACATTAGAAGGAGGCTTTCAAGTTTATACCTTCAGGTGTTTGATAAAATGCCTAAGTGAACTTGGTTTAGGATTTAAAGATTTTGATGGTATGCATTAGAAAGAGGCTTTCATGTTTACTTAGAGAGAACTTGAATTGTTGCTTAGAATGACAAGTAAAGGCCTAATATGCTTGGATAAAGATGTGCTTAATTATGTTATGAAATGAGTAAGTTTGGATTAAAGGCATTAAATGCCTTAGAAAATGCAAAAAAGAGAAGCTAATGTGATGGTGTATAAATATGACATTTATGTTTAAGTAGTAATTTCATTGTATTTCTTTTTATGTATGAGGCTTAAGAGTCGTGAATTAGGGAACTCGTACCTAGGATTGTTGAAGCTAAAAGAGAGTATATCTTCTTTTGAGGTGAGTTAGGGAAAGCGTATTTTTCAAATGGGACTTGAACATCCTAAGACAAGTATGATGACTGGTATGTGAATTATGTACCTAGGCAACGTCTGGTAGAATTGAATTTGAAATGGATGCTAATATGTTTAGGTATTTAATAAACATCATTGTTTTGAACAACTATACATTTGAAGTACAAAAGATAATTTTTATTGTATGAAATAATGTTTCAACATAGTTTTTGAAACTAATATTTTTATTACATATTTTGAGAAATGTTATTGTTTTTAACAAATCTGAGTTTAAAGTGCAAGGAATAATGTTTTATTTTATGAAACTACATTTTTTAATAACTTTGCACTTGGAATGCAAAAGATAACTTTTATTGCATGGAATAATATTTTGGAATTTTTCAAATGCATAACCGAGTCATGTATTCTACATGCATTTGTTCTCTTTTGGCTTAGAGCCATGGCATGGTTTCATTTTATCGATTGGACTGATAAATAAAGACATGATGCTTTACTTGATTTTGTACTTAATTTTTGTATATGATTTTGGTGATTGGTGAGGAGACGATTGGCCAATCGTGTGCTAGGCACAACTGATTAAGCGACCCTCGTACCCTTAATGCTGGTACATTAAAGTCGAGTCAACGTATCAACACCTTTCTACGGGACTCACAGGTGATTCCACACTTAGGGTCTAGATATTGATGAGGTCATCACCTAGGGTCATGATGCCCTTGTCGATTGTAGTCTGGACTCACCATGGATGAAAGTCTAGCCAACACCGATAATCAATAGGTGTGTACATTAGTTTTGTTGGACCCGATCCCAACATCCATACAAAATCGATTCATACAGGCAATTTCATACACACAATGATTCGAATTATGGACTT
>JANIJH010000225.1:57613632-57624896 GCA_024520975.1 Erythroxylum areolatum
TAAAACACTTGAAATGATAAAATCAATGTAAGCTACGTGATTTAGACATCAAATGAGAATAAAAACTAAGTGTAAAAGTATAAAAAGATAAGAAAATATGAGTGCATCACAATTACTTAAGATAATTTGTAGCTCCATGTCTCTAGTTTAGTTAGAAATAAGAATCAACTCATTTGGAGCTCTGCAGATTTAGATATCCTCAAAATACTGAAACATGTTCAGTAAAAAGCTCAATTCATGTTCTTCCATTTGATACTCTCACTTTGATTCAATTAATCTTTTTCAAATCAATTCCAAAAGCTATAAATTTCTATGAAAATATAGTGGAATGTGTTAAGAATCCAATGCTTTAAAAATTAGGTCAATTGGAGGTCGGACGAACAAGTTATAAACAAAAGAATACAGAGTGTTCAGGTGAGCTAACGAGCCGCATCGCAATCGTCACGGCTCAAAGCGAGCCACGTTGCAATCGCGAGGTCACTTGCTCTTCCCGATATCCGACATATGAACTTCCAAAACCCATATCTTTTGACCTAGAACTCCAAATTTTACAAATTTGATACCAATGGAAAAATAAAAGAAAGTTCTACAACTTCTATGAGAACTTTAAGAGAATTTCTACCTCTGTCAGGGTCTGAATTCCACATCAATGTGGCTGTCCAGAAATGTCATCCCAAATAGCATCTCAAACTTCTAAAAATCACATCTTTCAACTCCTATGTCCAAAAATGGCATACTATAAATCTTTGGAAAGCTAGAAAATTCATCTACATCTTCCAAGAAGACAACTTTGTCCAATTTAACCTATATCAATTCATAATTTCCCTCAAAGTTAGAATACACAAAATCTACCCTTATGAAAACCTTGAAAAAAAAGCAAAGTAACCTTTTGGAAAATCAACAGCAAAACACAAACGTAATCTAAATATCTTTCATTAATATCAAAATATGAGTTATCACAAAGCTTTAGTAAACATTTTCAGCCCCAATACATCAATGTCTCAAAAAGTCAAAATACAAAGAAGGTACATGAATACTAATTTCTGCTCCAAAAATGTAATTAAAGCGTTGTTTACAAAGTATAGCTTCAAAAACAAAATGCAAACAGGAGTGATGCCTTGACCTCGGCTCAGTCACTCATTATCTTACTCATCGCCTGTGGATGGGAAGGAAAGGAGGGTGAGCTCAACGGCTTGTGGGTAACAGTTTTATAGTCAAGAAGCAAGCAAAAACTCTTGAATACTCATTTCAAAGTAAAATTTTCATAGAAAATCCATGCAACACATATTTCTCAAATTCACAACTCATCAAGCAATTCATCACATCAAGTAGAATGAATGCATCAAAAAAATCACAAATTATAAACACATAAGCACATCGGAAATGGTTCGACTGGATTCAAAACAGAACGTACTACACATTTCGCATAGCAGTCTTGTGTAGCCGTGAACTTAGGGGAGTCCATGAGGAGCTCCATGCTACTAGCGGGCAGGCAGGAGAAGCCTATTGACAAGTGCACTTGACTTACTTAAGGGACCACCACAAATCCACATAAACATGCATTTCACATTTTTCAAACATATTGCCCAAAATGGCATATTTCTGAAAAGTAAATTCATAAACATAGTATCTTTTCAAAATCATTTTCACATTATTTTACAAATCATCAACACAATATGAAATCATTCCCACAATTCATTCACAAAAACATATGGTACATTCTCAACCCATCTTAAAGAGTAATAAATGCACATTTTCAAGGTAGTTGGAAATCATTTAATTCCATTTATTTAAAGAAACTTTACTAGCTCATTTACTCAATTATAAAAATGTCACCCACCTTAATAATTCCTTGCTTGAAGCTTACTTAAGAAGCCTCTCCTCTTGCTCCCCTTGCCTCCCTTGATTTTCTTCACATTTACAAAAAATCCCAAATCAATAGAGATTTAAATTGGAAAACCCAGAGAATCAAATGCATGAAATTGATCCTAGAACACTCATACCCATGTCTTTCCTAAGCTCTTTGAACCAAAAACCCTTCAAAACTCCAAAAGATTTAAAATCAACTTACCTTGAATCTCCACCAAACAATTTGCTTCTTGGCTCTAATGGAAGCTCTAATCTTCCTCTTTCTTTTTCCTTCTTGAATATGTCTCAAAATCACTCTTTAAAGCAAAGAAAAATTAAAACCTAGGTTGTTCTTCTTCCTTCTCTTCTTTCTCCTTTCCACCGAAACACCCTCCTTCTTCTTCTTCTTCTAATTTTAGGTTTCTTCTTTCTTCAAAAACAAAACAAGTATTCTTTTCTTCTTTCTTTCTTTTAATGAAGCTAAAATAACCAATTTGCCCTTCCTTCTAAGCCTTACAACTTTACAACTCAAGTGGTCTTCCTAAACTACCCCTTATACATACTTACCACCTTAACACTTAATTCAATTTACCAACTTCATATAGTCTTACTCATATTAACAAACTAATTAATCCCAACATAATTAAACTACTAATACCCTAAAATTAATCTAATCTTGCTTATTCATTAAAATTTTTTTGGGGCCAACAGTATACCCTTTCTTTACATATGTGCTATAGCTGTTATATACCCTACTATAATATTGTATACCCTGGAGTATTACTACCATAGTTACGACCCCATCTTAATAAGTAAATTGTACCCTATGCCATTGAATAGTAACGTATTAGTAATGGTTATTGATATGAATATCAACCGTGGCATATTTACCAATGTATACCATGACATACATCAACCATATACAATTCAGAATATAAGTTATATAATTACAATATTATGTTCAAAAATGTGGTAAACCATGTAATACAATTACAATATTACTATTACTAGGCCTAACTAATGTGTAATAGACTATACTATTAATAGTCTAGTATTAACTAATCTAAATTATATCATATTACACAGTGTACTAATTAACTATTAATAAGTGGATTACTAGGCCTAACTATCAACATATACCATTATAGTATATGACCTTTACTATATTTACATAGTATTAACATATTGTTATTTGATGCAATTACATAGTCAGCAAAGTAAGTAAACATGATACTATAACCATGTACTTATTATTGATTGAACATCTTTACATGGTAGGCCTAACTATTATAATCCAATGCACCTTAATAGTGAATATACCCTTTGGTATGCATACTAGATATCAATATTCCAGTACTATTTACTACACATATTGTTATACTCCAGGGTCCATGTATAATTGTATAAACATATACCAATTAGTATGTATATGGCAGTGGTGCAATATGGTCCCTAGATGTAGGGATACCATATGTACTATACAATACATAGTTACCATGTTATGTTATCCCTATGGCTACTTATATGTGGCATATATGTAGTTATCGTATTCATGCATGGGTACTAATATGCTAACATTAATACATTATATAGTCACAATGAATGCAGTAAAAGTCATATACTATGCTAGTTTGGTAGGTACTGCATAATATATGGATTGCCATGTGATATGGATATTTGCATACCTACCAATCCTATAATATACTTCCTTTGGTACCATGTGTAACCAACTATAAATATTGAATATACATTAGTACCTACTAGTATATAGGGATACTATTAGTATTATACCAATTGAATAGTATTGGGTTATTATGGCATACCATTTATAATGTAATTGAATATTACATATTAGTCACAGTAGGATATCTAATGGTAGTTACCAAAGGAAGTAAGCAGTGTAAACAAATCATGGTTGATATTGCATGAGTGTATACTTATAAATGTCTATAATATACCTCCAAACATAATAGTATTAATATCAATAATATGATTTGGGGTACTGTAACAGCTCCGGTATTAGACATTGATCATAGTACTCTGATCACCATGTGTAGTGTCAGTACCATACAATTGGTAATACATTATCACAAATATTACATGGTGATTTGGGGTATGTCACTACCTAATTGGCATTACACAATCTATAAATAGATGCCACATTTGATATACACATCTACCGTAACCAATGGCACCATGTGGATATCATACACTTGTGTATGTTATTAGTTTATGTTTACTATTCAATACGGACTATGGGATGTATATACTAACAATCGGTAGTATATGGTATGTACACTGGTACTATACTAGTATGGATATTAGTATTATATATATATAGCATTAGGGAATACACTATTATAATACTATAAATGAGCCCTAATGTATGTTCAATATTATACACATACCATCTTTAACATGGTTAGGCACTCATGGTAACTATCCATATGAATAATATGTATAGATGGTACATGGCAATTTATAGTATGATACCATGGTAGTGTACAATATATTAATACTATGTAAATGCGATGATAGATAAGTACTATAATATCACGCACTATTATTACACTATTATGTATAACCTGCTATATATAATAGTATACATGGTGTCTAAAGTATAATGTGGACATACTAACAATTATACATAGTTTGTAATAGCCTAATTAGCCGGCATATTTACCATTCTAATATAGATATGTATTACATGGCATTAGTGTATACTTAGTACTATTGTATATATGGCAATAGTACATTATTGTAGGTATAAGTTACCTACAATAATGTACTATTGGCATATATACAATATTAATCACACTGGTACCACATATTAATTAAGCCATAAATGTCACAATCCGGTACCACATCAGGCCCATGACAACCACCGCATACTCGGGCTAAGGACACCCGCAGTATCCTTAATCCGACTATGCAAGGCTAATTGAACATCCTTCTTTTCTTTTTTCTTTTAAAAAATTGGGCAACACAATGGCTGTATTTTAAAAATCCCAAAACCTGCAAACGATTTCAAACACACTTCTATATTCACATCCAACTACAACTTCAGGACTCTCTAGTCCACTCAAGGCAATCTCAACAGCAGTGTTGAAAATTCATACATAAAATCATTTATAAACACCAAACAGTCAAAAGTTAACTTACAAAGTCATAAGGCATAACTACATAACACAGTTCATGAGTCACTAGACAACAAAAATAAAACCTAAGAAACTACCCACGTGTGGTAATATCCTGAAAAATGTCAAAAGATCACATGATCCACTCAGAGCTTCAAATTCACTAAATTAACCTGCATGGTTGGAAAGCGGAGGGTGAGTACACTAGGTACTTAGTGAGCAGGAAAAATGTATATCACATATATAATTCGATCATACCAAGACGATGCAGATAACTTGTGAAGGGAATATACATGACATAAAAGCACATAGGCCTAGCCTATGCCTCATCATATACCAGTTAGGAACTACATAGGCCCAACCTATTAATCACCCATTCGGTGGATATAGGTTCCAGTTCCAGTATACAAATGCATAAAAACATTAGATGTATAAATCAAAATCTCATTAGAAAACAAATATCAGACTAAGCCAAAACAATAATGTGTGACACCACTAGTCGGCCAAACTAATATGCACACCCACCGATTATCGGTGTTGGCTCGACTTTCATTTGTGGTGAGTCCGGACTACAGTCGACAAGAGCATCATGACCCTAGGTGATGACCTCGTCGGTGTTTAGACCCTAAGTGTGGAATCACCCACGAGTCCCGTAGAAAGGTGTCAATACAACGACTCGACTTTAATGTACCAGCGTCAAGGGTACGGGGGTCACTTAATCAGTTGTGCCTAGCACACGATTGGCCAATCGTTTCCTCACCAATCATAAAAATCATATACAAAACTTAAATACAAAATTCAAGTAAAGTATCATATTTTTATTTATCAGTCCAACTGATAAAATGAAACCATACCATGGCTCTAAGCCAAAAGAGAACAAATACATGTAGAATACATGACTTGGTTATGCTTACGTAAATTCCAAAACATCATTTCATGCAATAAAAGTTATGTTTTACAATCCAAGTGAAAAGTTATTCAAAAATAGAGTTTCATAAAATAAAGCATTATTCTTTGCACTTTAAACTTAGATTTTTTAAAAACAATACCATTTTTCAAAATATGTAATAAAAATATCAGTTTAAAAAAACCATGTTGAAACATTATTTCATACAATAAAAGTTATCTTTTGTACTTCAAATGTATAGTTGTTCAAAACAATGACGTTTATTAAATACCTAAACATAGTAACATCTATTTGAAATTCAATTCTACCATACATTGCCTAGGTTCAAAATTCACATACCAGTCATCATAATTGTCTTAGGATGTTCTAATCCTATTTGAGAAATACGGTTTTCCCAACTTACCTCAAAATAGGGTATACTCTCTCTTAACTTCACCAATCCTCGATACGAGCTCCTTGATTCCTAATTCCCCGAGCCTTTATTCATAAAAGACATACAATGAAATTACTACTTAACATAAATTTTATAATTATACACCATCACATAAGTGTATAAAACATAATATCATTCCCTTTGAGCTATAGGATTCACCACTTTAATTCCTCACATGGTTACTTCCTTACTATCCACAATAGTTTTTCTTTTGCATTTTCTAAGGCTTTTAACGTCTTTAATCCAATACTTACTCATTTCAAAACATAATTAAACCCATCTTTATCCAAACACATTAGGTCATTTCTCATCAATCTAAGCAACATTTCAAGTCCACTCTAAGTTGACATAAAATTGTTTTCCAATGCACACCATCAAAATCCTTGAATCCTAAACCAAGTTCACTTAGGCATTTTATCAAACACCTAAAGGCATAAACTTGAAAGCCTCCTTCTAATGTACTTCTTCCTCATTTTCCATCACCAATTCACCTCGTACCTACAGAATTAACATCATAGAGTTCATTTAAACCATCAATTTCAAAAGATATTCAAAATTTCACAAACTTTCACCCAAAGGGGACAATTTCGGTTTTGACTTAAAGAACCCTCTCTATGACATATTTAATTCATCTAAACCATGTTTCATGCATAATCAAGCTTGGAGAAAAACATATCTTAACACCAAACTCAAAAATGCTAATGTAGAGAGAGATGAGACAAAATTTACCAAAACCTTCCTTTGGTGATATCTTCCAATCCTTTGAGAATTTCTCAAATATAATGATAGATTTTAGTTCCTTGACCCCAAATTAGCTTAGAATACCTTGGTTTGAGTTGAAAAATAAAAAAGAAGGGTGAATTTTGGTGATGGCCAAAACTTCCTCTCTTTCCTTTCTTCTCCTTCTTTCTCCTCTCTTTTAATTAATAGAACATGTTTTAAGTCTTTAAAATGGAGTGCACGGCCACACCTAAGAAGAGTCTAGAAATTTGACTCTTCTTTGACCAAACATGGTGAATTTATCATTTTGCCGTTAGGTTGTATGAAATTACCATTTTACCCTCCAAACTTTCCTAAATTGCAATTAAGTCCAAATTTTAAAAATCTCCAAAAATTTTATTTTGGTCCTTGAACTTCTGAAAATTATAATTAATCCCCTTGACTTTACAAAATTGCTAATTGGTCCTCAAATTGAAAAATTACAATTAAGTCCTTTAACATTTAACAATTTGCAAATAAGCCCTTATGTACTTCAACTTTTCCAATTAAGCTTTCAATGTGTCCAATAAGTCTATAAATCTTGTCTAATCACCTCTAAGGCATTAGAACACATTTAATTCAACCACCAAGGTCATATCCATCCAATGGACTCGGTTTTATCCACTTAAAAGCTCAATGTTGGAAATCTCCAAGATTCTGCATTACCGATTAATTCCAAGTTCATGTAAGGGCATATAACATTATAAATCATTTACATATGCAACCAAATGGCTTAAATACATCTTTTAACTCATATACAACCATATGTATATATCAATATACAGTAGTATTTCTAAATACAGTACAACATAAAAGGGCTCCGAAAGTTCGGCGTTACAATATATACATATTGGTATATGACTTATATAAGTATGGTACAATACCGTAACATATTGGTATATGACTTATACCATTATAATAACACTAATACCCTATACCATTATATATAATAGTATGTACAATGATCTATACCATTATAAGTACATGGTAGTATAATGGATACTTACTATATACTATATCCCTTATAATGTATTATATCTACTAGTATGTATAATGGTAGATAACATAGTAATTAGCCTTATATGAGTGTAATATAAATTATCATCATCTAGTTATTTGTAGGGTAGAGCAGGTATCTACTATTACACCTACTCTATACATATGGTATCCCATGTATAGAAGCAAGTGATAATTTATAATATGTTGTGGGGTATCTAGTGGCATGCATACTATAATTGTTATATAGTGTTCATGCCACTAGATAAGGTAGGCCTATTGTAATATTTTACACTATGGCATAATAATAGGCCCTACTATATCATTGTAACCATGATATGTCTACCACACTTACGTGTGGGTATCATATTCCCATATTATGGTAGTTACTAATACACCATATTATACCATATTTTGTATCTAGTAACCTTACATACTAGATAAAAAATATGGTATAATATGGTAGGTGTACATAGCATTGGTTACGATATATGTGTATACTTGTATTAATTAACTAGTAGATACTAGGTGCCATGGAACATTATTTTGGGTAGCTACTGGATAGTCCAGAAGCAAGTGACATGTATACCACTATGCCTGTACTAAAATACAATAACATTGTATTTTATACCATTATAGTATAATTGTATATTATGTCATATAGTATTAATTGTGTTACACATTAATATACCTACTCCCTATTATTAATTGTATACACTACCATTACGATAGTGTGATGGCCTATACAGTTCCACTGCCCAACTATAATCACTCAGTATAGTACATCATATTACCATGCATTGAATATACCAATCAATAGAATAGTTTGGTATAATAATACGCTATTATACTATTCCTACTTTGGTAGTATACATTATACTATTAATTAATATAGTATGAATTATAAGGCATGGCATATGTGTATATACTAGCATACAAACCATGGCATATGTGATAGTATTATACATACTATAACCATTACTAATACTATATAACTATTATTACAAGTTATTAAACCTATGTGTTATGGTATATACACATAATATACCATAAAACATAGGTTTAATAACTTGTAGTACATTGGTATATGGCATGGTTTATTGAGTTCCACATGTTATAACACTAACATGGGACTATCTATAAAAATTATTACTTACCAAACCATAGTCCGTACAATTGTAAATTATGTGGTAATATAAAAGAGTATCATCCTTAAATAGTCTAGTATACATTACCATTATTTTATGTAATGTATAATAGGACAATTAAGATAGGTAATTGTACTAAGTACCTATTTAATTTATAGTATAATGCCCTACAGTATTATAACTGTTATTACCATGTTATACCATGCTTTGATCATGTTAGGGTATACTATACTGGTTAATATTTACATGTATTATAGTAAAATGTGGGTACACATTAGTATCAGATACAGGCATATAGTATATTATTATTAATATTGTATATTACTGCATACACATTAGTATGTCCACATTATACTATTCAATGTGGGTACTATTCAATGTGGTATAATATCCACGGGTATATACCTATTATTACTATGCATACTTGGTCAACTTTATAGAATATGTCTGCATATTATATGGAGTGTATTGTTCCCTATATATGGATCACCAACTTTTGATCATTCACCATTCGACATTAAAAGTTGCCTCTGTCACTTGGCTAATAGGTTACTTGACTTATAATTTTAAGCATATTAATGTTGATAAAATTATTACACTGTGTAACCATGGTAATAACTATTATACATGGATAGTTACCAAATTCATTACAATTGTATGGCAACTATCCATGTTAATACCCAATATTGTTACATGTATTAATACTATTAACCGTGTAGTATTACTATGTATATGATATTACATGTATACACTATCTTTATATATTGTGGTACATGGTTATACTACAATATTAACTTACATAATACTATGTTCATATACCCTATCAACCAGTATTATGAAGGTGTACATATTATGGTAGTTACTAATACACCATATTATACCATATTTTGTATCTAGTAACCTTACATACTAGATACAAAATATGGTATAATATGGTAGGTGTACATAGCGTTGGTTACGGTATATGTTTATCCTTGTATTAATTAACTAGTAGATATTAGATGCCATGGAACATTATTTGGGGTAGCTACTGGATAGTCCAGAAGCAAGTGACGTGTATACCACTATGCCTATACTAAAATACAATAACATTGTATTTTATACCACTATAGTATAATTGTATATTATGTCATATAGTATTAATTGTGTTACACATTAATATACCTACTCCCTACTATTAATTGTATACACTACCATTATGTTAATATGATGGCCTATACAGTTCGACTACCGTACTATAATCATGGTATACACTATGTGACTATAATTTTTATGATCAATGGTTGTAAATTAATTAATCATCATATAGTTGTATGGTTAGGTATACTATATATAGCATGGTAACCAAAAGTATAACATGAGTAACTATTATTGCCATATTAGTATACATGTTATAATTGGTAACTTAGCTTATCCAATTAATATGTTATAAAAATTAGTATTAGTAACTACCATTGTGTATAGTCATATATACCCTATCTTTACTTGTTTTATGGTATACATCAGTACTAGTTAACATCCTAATTAGTGACAATTATTGTAATAGTATACCATCCTAATTAGGGATGCCAAAGAAACTGTATAAGGCCTATCTTATACAGTACCATGTTATGGCATCTCTTAATACTTAACTATCGAATAGATGTGCATTAACTATATAGTTGTAAGTTATTCAGCTTATTAGTTGTTGGGCACCGTTATCGGAACCCAACTCTTGCGAAATCATGAAGCGTGAGTGTAAACCCATAGAGTTATTTCCATGAACCCTTATTAGGCATCATCCTACAAGGGTGGTGTGCCCATGACAACCATACATTAAACAACTTATTACTTTAACTCAACCATCTAATGAGGAAGTCGAAATGAACATACATAACCAAACTACTTCAATCTATCATTTCATTTCTAAAGTAACAGAGTCTAAAAAACTTTATTTACATATCAAAAGCCACACCATTGGTGTAACATCCCCTCTCCTATAGGAAGGGCATTTTGGTAATTAGGATGGGTTCGGGATATTTAATTATATCTCGGCA
>JANIJH010000225.1:57894465-57907645 GCA_024520975.1 Erythroxylum areolatum
GTTTCACGGATCAAATTCTTTTGAACTTTGTTTTTGGTAATTCATGCCTAAAAGTCTGAATTCTCTATTTTCGTGAAGATCTTTTTCCGACCCAGATCAGATTTCGTGTGATTGAAGTTGTCTTTGTTTTATATTTTCCATGTTAAGCCTTACTTATTCAAAAATTTAATTTCACCCTGTTTAGAACTCTCACAAAGAACATTTCTCTGGAGAAAAAAATAATAATTTGCCTCCCACTTGACCTGTATCTACTTTCTGTCTACAGGGTCGTCATCGACAATGCCGTTTGCCCCACTGCGACAATTGTCAAGGTAACCCTTCCACGAAGGCAATTAGAAATAAGCCACTTATGGGGTTTCCGTTAAATGGCCTTGAACTGTTGTTTCATTCAGAAAATTAAATTGACTAATTGTTTCTTCCATCTGTTTTATTAACAGTTTGATAGCGCTAGAAAGCATGGAATCTTGCTCGAGGCAGTCCAAGTCCTCACCGACCTCAACCTCTCTATTAAGAAAGCTTATATTTCCTCTGATGGAAGGTGGTTCATGGATGGTACTGATTATTTGGCTTTCTTATCACTTTTATGTTTTAAAGGCTCGTCCTTGAATTTTTCGTAACCTTGCTGTCTGTTGTTTCTGCAGTTTTTCATGTGACTGATTTAAAGGGGAACAAGTTGACGGATGAGAGCGTTATTAATTACATCGAGCAGGTACTGATGTGTACTAAGTACTCGTTTTTTAGTATACATTGAAAATTCATTGTTTTTATTTTTTACTGACGAATTCTTCTTCTCTTTTTTTTTTTTTGGTGACATACAGTCGTTAGGAACAATCCATAATGGCAGAACCAAGAGTTATGATGGTCTAACGGCGTTGGAACTAACTGGCACTGACCGTGTCGGCCTTCTTTCAGAAGTGTTCGCAGTACTGGCTGACTTGCAATGCAATGTGGTGGAGGCTAAAGTATGGACTCATAATGGCAGGATTGCTTGCTTAATCCATATTAAGGACCGCAATTCTGGAACCCCAATTGAGGACTCTCAACAGATTGACCAGATTGAGGCACGTTTGAGGAATGTTCTTAAAGGGGACAATGATATTAGGAGTGCCAAAACCACCATATCAATGGCAGTAACGCACACCGAAAGGAGGTTGCACCAAATGATGTTTGCTGATAGGGATTATGAGAGAGAGGCCATTTTGAAGAATTCTTCGGATTCTCCTGCAGTGACTGTACAGAATTGGTTGGAAAGAGGCTATTCAGTTGTGAATGTTCAGTGTAAAGACCGGACAAAGCTGTTATTTGATGTTGTTTGCACCTTGACAGATATGGAATATGTTGTGTTCCATGCCACGATCAACACAGCAAGAGATAGAGCATATCTGGTATAATTTAATTGCGTCCCTTTTAATTTGTGATGGCCAGTGATACATAGTTTTTTTTCTTATGTTCCTTTGGTATTATTTGCAGGAGTTTTACATTAGGCATACAGATGGGACCCCAATTAGTTCTGAGCCTGAGAGACAACGTGTAATTCAATGCTTACAAGCTGCTGTTAAGAGAAGAGCATCTGAGGTAAATGTTGATAGTTGTTGAACTGGTTATATTTTCAGTTGTTTGGCGTAATGTTTAACTGGAATAAATTTGCATAAACAGGGTGTGATGTTAGAATTGTGCGCATCAGACAGGCAGGACCTTTTGGCAGATGTTACAAGAACGTTTCGAGAGAATGGGCTGAATGTGACAAGGGCAGAGATATCAACAAATGTTGACATGGCTCTTAATGTATTCCATGTAACTGACGCAATTGGCAATCCTGCTGATCCTAAGATCATCGAATCAGTTAGACAGAAGATTGGAATAGGTAACTTAAAAGTGAAGGAATTGCCAGCATTGAAGTACCATAAAGAAGCAGAAAGGGAGGAGCAAGCTGCAGGGGTTGGAGGGACAGTGTTATTATCTCTTGGAAGCCTTGTAAAAAGGAATCTGTACAATTTGGGATTAATCAGATCATATTCTTAAAGGTGGAAGATAGAAAGGCAATTTACACTGTGGAAAAAGATTTGCTGTTAAGAGTGTTCTTTCTGGTAGTGGCATATTCTTTGCTTCAAGCCTGAGCTTTTGATCTGTACATAAAGGTGGAAGAATTGGGTGATGGTAGTAAGTAGGTTGTAGGTGGGTTTGGTTGGTTGAATAGATAGGGACATTTCAGACGGAATGGAGGGCTACTCCTTTTTTTTTTCTTCATTCCAAAAGAAGGTTCAAAGTAAAAGTGTGTTGGTGGAGGGTTGTGATTACTATACTATAGTTTGTGGGTAGTAGATGGAGCGGTAAAAATTAGGTTGAGAAAGAAAATCAGTGGCCTTCATATACATCACTCAGATTGTACATAACTACTTTTTAAATATATTAACTTGTTTGAATGGTTGACCTGATTATTCTTTTATAATCATTGTTTGCCTATTCAATCTTATGATGCTAGTGTATACCTATTTACTTATATAGGAGGGAATCTGTTATTCTTTACCTCTGTTCGCTTACTACTGTCGATGTAGGCAAAGAATCACCAAGATTTGAATTTCCAAAATAACAGAGATACTAAAACAATTTGTTGAAACTCTTATGAGAGAAAAGACCCACAAATCTAAATCAACTAACAGCTGCATAGCCTTCCTCAAAACGCATTCTTTACCCTAAGGTATCTTATACATGTACCCCTACTTTGTCTCATCTTTATTCATCAGCTCCTTAACTAAACCTTGAAATAATAAAGAAAAGTATCTCTAATTTGTTTGACCCTTTTTTAATGTTTTGTACAGATGGACCTGTGGGCTAGTAGCAGAGACATATTACTATGGTTTTGGAGTCAGTGGGTTAGGTGGGGTTTGAAAAATGGGATCACTAGTTCTTCTTACAAGGACAATTAGGTTAGGTGTGTACCGTTTAGAGACATTTCTTCAACTTCAATTCTATGAAAAGGAGACGTGGGGTTAAAAGACAGTTAGACAGACAATGGCGTTGACCTATCAATGGTAGAGACTTGTGGAAGAAAAAAACAAAGAGAAAGGAAGTGCGATGAAATCACGTGCTCTGAAACTGAAGATCTAATGTTGGCCCGTCTTTTCATGTTTAATTAATTAATATAAATTTTAAAAAAATGATATTGGTAACTATTAACTACCTCAAAACGTAGGCAAACATGGTTAATATGGATTTCCTTGGCCTCACTGACCGGTGTCGCCGGCTACATCTGGATTGCCTATAATAGATTTGTACTAATTTAATGTTACCGCCCGTTATAAATTTGTACTAATATCTTAAAAGTTACCGCCTATAATAGACTATTACTAATATCAAGAAAAAACCATTTTGAATAGTTCCTAAGTTTTACAGCTTATTGCATCTTTTCTGTCTCAAAAATGGTTTGTACGTCTTCCACGTGCTTTGTTCCTTTCATATCATCTAAAAGATTTTGATGGTAAAATAACCATTTACATTCTTCATATTAAATTAGAAGGTCACATTCATTGTTGCCCCAAATAATGCAATGTCTACCTTTGTGAAGAGGAGTGGATTTGATACTTGCCTAAGACATAAGTATTTAGCAGACACACCAAATATGAAATATAAGCCTTTCCCTTTTAATGCCATCAAGTAAATTCCTTTCTAACTACTTATTTAGGCAATTCATTCTCATATTAAGTACTTCAATGGCAAAAATCTTTATTTAAATCGTACAATTCTATATACCAAGTGAAATAAAGTAAAATTTATCTATCTAATAAATCTAACAAAGTATTCAGGAAACTATGTTTTTTATTTTTCATTGAATTATGTAGAGGTGATGACCCGTATATACAGGTTACATGTACATGCTAAGATGACATAATAGATACAACTGAAATAATATGATAGATTGAACAGCAACAAAAAGATATACAATTAGAATTTAATTAAAACATGTGATCAACATATATTATCAGCCCTCCTCAAGGGCATGATGTGGTGTGATTGTGAGCTTGTCTCAAAGACAACAAAATGCAAAAAAAAAAAAGAAGCCCTACTCATAATACTAACAATTTGGTTAAATAAAGAAATATGTCAAATAAAGAGAGCTCTTGTAGCAACCAATCATGAACAAAGTAAATGTCAATCTCAATTTATTTTGAGTGAGCATGAAAGACAAGATCTGGAACTAGGAAATTAGCACCACAATTATTACCAAAGAGTAGGTTATAAGTGAGAAAGGCTTAGTTCACCAAGTAGAGAAGTGAGCCAACAAAGTTCAACAATGGTGAAAGCAATGCTTCTGTATCCAACTTCAGTGCTAGATTTGGTAACATTAGTTCTTACACTTTAGGAAATAAGATTGGGACTCAAATATATGTAGTAGCTAGACATAGAGCAATAAACATAAGGACAATTAACCTAATCAACATTACAATAGGCTTGAAGGCTAAGTAAGGTGGATTTAGTGAAGTGAATACTATAGAAAGTGGTGAACCAAAGATATCATATAATCCTTTTGACAGTTGTCCAATGAGTATCAGTAGGATAATGTAAGAATTAAGAGACTTTGTTAATTGCAAATTGGATATTTGGATGAGTACAACAAAAGTATCGGATGACATATATAGTGCAATAACACTCAGTAGGATGCGGAAGAGAAATGTCATGAGTTTTAGAGAGGGTAAGAGTGGGAGTAATAGGTGTGGTTATAAGTTTGGAATTGTTAAGACACGAGAGAAGAAAAAAATTGTTGATGTATTGAATTTGAGTAATTAGAAGACCAAAAGAAGTAGGCTTGGCTTTAACTCCAAGAAAATGACAAAGAGGGCCGAAGTCTTTTACAGAAAAGGAAAAGTCAAGGTCAAGAATAAGAGATGTAATGAAGAACTGGGAAGAAACAGTAACAAAGATACAACCAAATAGACTAAATGAGAGGTGTAAGATATGGAAGGGATAAATTTGATTTCAAGGATTTCTGACTCTGACGATGAAACTAAGCTCGTGATGCTTGTTTGAGACAAAGACCTTTATAAAGACATAAAAATAATTAGGATCTATAGAATTAGGAGGTTATGTCATGAAAAATGGTTTTTTGGAGATGTATATGGAGAAAAGAATTATTAACATCAAGTTAATGAATGGACCAGTTATAGGAAAGGCAAGAGTGAGAATAAAGCAAATTGTAGTGGGTTTCAAAACAAGACTAAAAGTGCCAGTATAATCAACACCTATAATTTGATGATATCCTTTAACGACAAGACATACTTTATAACACTTAATAGAGCCATTAGGATTTTGTTTTATACGAGAAACCTATTTGTAACCTACAATATTGGCATTTGATGAAGGGAAAATAAGAGACCATTTATGATTAGGATGGAGAGTAATGAACTCATTAAGCATAGCTTGACGTCAAGAAGGAAATTTATTTGTTTGAGTGAAAGAAATTGGATCAGGAGTAAGAGAGTTATGAAGATTGGTACAAAAAGTGATATAACTAGAAAAAGTTTCTAGGAAAATGAATGTGATCATGTGTTCGTGTGATCATAGGATGAGGAGGGGGAGGTGGTTGAGAGGATGAAATTGAAGAAGATATTGAGAGAAAAGGTAAAGGTAATGATATGAGAGAGGAAGATGAGGAAGCTAAAGTGGGTGGAGAGGTCTAAGAATAGAGAAAACAAGTCTTAAGAAAACAAATATGACAGAAGATGTAAATTTGAAAGGTAATAGGGTTAAAAAAAATGGTAGCCTTTACAGTGAGATGAGTAATTAGGGAAGACACATAGTATGGATTTATGAGAGAGTTGACCAAGATGAGTGGGGCCTAAAAATGGAAAACAAGTATAACTAAAAATATAAAGATGAGAAAAATAAGGTTTAGTGTAAAAAAGAAATTCAAGTGGAGATCTGTTATGAAGAACATGAATAGGTAATAGATAGACAAGGTGGACAAGAGTAGACAATGTCTAAAACTAGAAGAATTTGGGAAGAGAGATATGAAGAAAAGAGTGAGCCCTATTTAAAAAAATTAGTAAATTTTATGTTCAACTAGATCAGTTAGTTGGGGAGATAAGGATTAGAAATACAAAGAGTAATTTCATGAAAGTTAAAATAGTTGTCAAGGTATCTTTGATGAGTTCAAGAACTCCATTGCATTGAAAGGATTAGTGTTTATGGAAAAATAAGATTTTCAATGGTAGCCTTGAAAGTTTAAAAATAGAGTAAAGCATGAGGTTTTTTAGCCAATGAAAAATCCATGTAAAATAACTAAAATCATCAACATAAATAACAAAATAGCAATAAGAAAAAAAAGGAAATAGATGGAGAAGGTCCTCAAATATCACAATGAATAAGTTGTAAAGTTTGTATAGAGACATGAGAAGATAAAAGAAAGAAAGATAGATACCTTTTCCTTGAAGACAAGAAGTACATAGATTTATGGCATGTGAATTAGTAAGTAAAAATTTGAACAAAATAAAGGGAGTAGATTGATATAGATGACCCAAACGCTGGTACCACATTTTAAGTAAAGTAAAGAGAATATGAAAGCAATAGGATTCTTGAAGTGTAGAGAAACTTTCATCATATTGAGATTATTATGAATGGGCCTTGCAAAGAATGATATCTTAGATTTGAGTTCTTTCACAATATAACTAAAGAGATTAAATTTAATAAGATAAGAATTATTAGTAATAAATAACTAATTATTAGTAAGATGAAGAACAATTAAAATATCAAGAAGATGAAGATGATGAGATTAGTAGAAAAAATTGAGGTACTAATAGAAGAAATAGAGGGAGTATGTCCGTTACCAATTGATTGTAACCATTATAAAGTGTGATTAAAGTTAGGGATCAGGGGTCATGTGGGTTATGGCTCTTGAATCAAGTAACCACTCTATAATATTATTGGAATTGAATTGGGAAGTGTCCAGATTATGGTGGATACTCATGGCAGAGAAGGCTATTATGATAGCATTTGTGTTATATGAGTAGCCATACTAACAATTTCTAGATTTTAAGTATCTAAAGCGAAAATGGGTTGTAATATATCCCTACTTCTAATAGATTTGGCATTGACTACTAAGCTTAGACCTTGAAAAGGTGTTATGAGATTTATTGGGATGTTATGCTTGGCTATTAAAATGATTTGTGGAGGAGATAATGAGTTGATTAAAATATTGGATAGACAGGTGATTGTGGACTATTTTAGAGGAAGGTCAATTAGAGCTGAAGAGTGAAGTTGTGCCTGAACGCCCATTAGAGTTAAAGGCCTAACCAAAGAAGGTCTAGGATTGAATTATGGTTGTGCCACCCTGTTTTTTGTTACCACTTTTCATAATTATTTCTCTAGTTTAATGGTGTTAAGTATGTTGTATAAAGAGGAGTTACTCGTATGAAAGATGCAACAAGCACTATCTCGAGTGACAATGGCTAGTTAAGATATTAAAGTCGATGTTTGTGAATACATAATTTTTCTCAAAGCTTAACAAAGGATAGGGTAGATTCTTGGAGTTTAATAATAATGATGAATGAATCATATTCTTGGTGTTTAATATTCAAGGGTCCATTGTGTGTGAAAAGAAAATGGTCATCATTAGAAATGTGATCACTAATGGCAATGAGCTCGCCAGCTATTATGGAGATAAGAGATTAAAATTTAGTGATGGTGGTGGCCCTTTTCTTTAGAGTACGGAGTTTTTAATGAAGGAAAGAGTGTTGCGATGAGGATTGTTGCATTAAATGTTATTCAAGAAACAACCATATATTATAGGTAGTAAAACATCCAAAGGCTAATCAAGCTACTGAGCTGGTGAGGGATGCAGTGTAGAAATATTAGACTAGAGGATCAAATCACTACCACTTGAGGTATTCTGGAGAAGAAGGATTTAAGGTGGAGCCTTCTGCTATTGGTGGTGAGAGTGAACTATCAACATATCCATAAAGATCATATGCAATCAACATAACTTGAACTTGATTTCTCTAAATGAGGTAATTGATTGAATTTAAGGGTATTGTGGAGAAATTTATAATTTAATTGAATGGTAGAATTGGGCGAATTAGATTTTTCCATGGTTGATTTTGGATGATGCTTATGTTGTTGCATTCATGATTTTGGTGTTTGAGATTATGTCTGTTGCATTGATAAGCTAAAACTATGATTTATAGGTTTGTTTAGTTTTTTCTGATTGAAGTATTGAAGTAATGTGGAAAAGAATGTTGATGATATGAGGTATAAATGTTGGAGAATTTTATGATGCTTGTGGCTGTGAATTATGATAAAGTAGTAAAGTTGGAATATAGTTTTTCATTTAATTATGCACAGCCCTTAATATATATAGATTACATATATATTATAAGATAAAATAATATATATAGTTTTAATAGATGAGTTAGCAACAGATGTTAGGATTCAATTAGAAAATGTGATCAACATGTGTTATCATAATCAAACATGTTACATTAAGCAATATAATGTATTTTGTATACAAGTTTTAATTACATAACTTGGATGAGAAAATTATAACATTTGACAAGAATTCACCATAGGTTGAGTAAACAACATTATAATAACAAATTGAGTGCTCATGATGTAACTTTTAGCTACTATATTTTGTTGAATATGTATCAACTGTGTTACATTAACTTCTTTTTTGACTTCTCTTTATTCATAAAATGAAAATTGTCTGCGCAATCGTTTGCAGTAGAGAACCACACCAATTATGAAATAGAGTTAAACCTTAAAAATTATTATAGTTTACCGTCTGATCCATACATAGTTTCACAAGCAAAACTGTCAGCGCCAAGGTTTAGACGAAAACAAAACGAACAACGATGTAAAGCTTTTCTCACTGATGTAAAACAAAAAGTATGACTAGGCTTGGTGTTGACTGTTGACCATTCAAATCCAGATTATAGGCGAGCAAGCTAAATTAGTCTTATGCTTCGTCGCGACATCATTGGAACGTATGTTCCAACTAGAACAACAAGAAAAGAAGAAGCCAAAGCACCCAACTCTCCTGGCACTTCAACCAGAACAAACGGATGTTATTTGCTTACATTCATGGCTTAGTAAAGATGAGACAGAAGATAAGTTGATAAGAGCATAAAACACTCGTGGGAAGACAACCTGACTTATTTTATATTCAGAAGAGATATGACGTTTGCTTCCTAGTAACTTACATTAGCGCATTTGTGACTTGGTTTTTGTTAAAGGGCTTGACCTCGGCATGGGTGAAGAATCCCACAAAGCAATGCCTTTTTTGAAAAATATCAATAGCTATCTTTCTGTGGGCAAGATTCTCTTTAGTTTTACTCTTGTTCTCTGCCTTTTATGAGTTCACACACCTTTAAAGTTTCTACAGGTGCGATTCATAGTGGAAAGCTCTCTCAATTATGATGCTTATTCACTACTAAATCAATTTAAGTTAGTTGTTTATAGTTTCAAAATTCAAAATTGGTCTTGTGAATGTTATGGGATTAAGTAAAGAATTAGACATTTAAATAAATATCAGAATCCAAATTTCAAATTTCAGAAGTCCTAAACACCACCTTAGATTCTTTCTTATAAATGGTATATTGGCACATACAATTTGCAATTTTCCCTGTGGACTTGTTTGTTCTTTTCTAGAAACCAAATACATATCAGACTCAAGGAACAATATGTTTCCTGTCATGGCTAAGTAGTAGCTTTTTAAGTTAATCGGAACAAACGTTAGCTCTTTAAGCTTTTAGTTAAATTTTTTTTTTTTGCTCTAAAAACTGTAAAATTAAGATATTTGCGTATGACTATACTCAACGGAAAATTATTAGGCAGTGCTTAACTAGAGGCAGTGTTAAGTTCATCCCGCTTCAGCCACATCAGGTAATTAAGAACGTTAGAATAAATATAGTACATGTTCTGATCAGAAATTTCTTTTGATTTGACAGAAACAGAAATGTTACCACCATAATCAACCCACCAATCAGAATTGAATTTTAAAAAATGCAGAAATTCCAAACATTCTCCACAACTTCTGACGGAGAACTTCTGCATTTAAATTTAAGAAAGCAACTTGATCTTATTGTTTGAATTCAAAACATGCGTATGTAACCATGAAATGACTCCCTTTCAAGTGATGTTGATCTTCCATTATCATTTCAGAGTATTCCAAAGTAACCACAACCATACATTTGTGGCTCAGTTTTTCGCTTCACCAACGTTATTTTTTGCAGAAGAAAAAGAAGTGGGTAAATAAATCAAGAGTCGATGAACTTGCTTAATCAATATATTCAAACCAAACAGATGATTCATTCATGAAATGACTACTCCATTGTAAGAGACAATCCGGCAGTTTCTACCAACTTTGAATCTTGGCTTCACGTAACTGAAAAGGGTTTCTTTACTCATGGTGATACTAATCACGCATCATTAAACAAACCAAGGTGCAACATCCCCCTTGGCTGGACGGTTGCCATGGCAAATCAAGCTGACGTTGATATAACATAGAAACAGTATATATAACAAGTTTACCAGATATCGTCAGAGTTTGGCCAATAATGTTGCTTAATTTTCGTTATTAATTATTCAATTGTTACCACAAGCGTCCCCTATTGGGTATGCTCTATACATGCCATTTCAATATTCCATGAAGTCCCCACACACGTGAAGCTTGATGATCCAACGGTTTTGCCTCATCTAAATTTACTCGATATTTAAGACTTCGTTTTATATCAAATTTAACTTCTTAGTTCCTTTGTTTTAATGGGAATCTAATCTATTTGATTCTTGTCTTTGGTATTTTCCGTTGAATTTGGTGGTTAATGGAGCTTCCATAAAGCACGCGTCTGTCCTCTAATGGAACTTCTAAACCAAAAGATTCCCACCACATTAGTAATGCTGTCTTTGTCCTGTAGCGTCTCATTGCCGCCTCCTGAAAACGATCGAACTAGTTGATCACGACCCTGGGGCCATGTTCAGCAGCCGGCGCCCCACAACTCCCCTGAATCACCCTGAGGTTTTGAGAGTCAGATAACTAGACTCCCACTTGACTACTTGGGGTTTCTTTGAGATGATATGGAAACTAATTGAACCAATTATGTAAACCATAAAGACAGTGTTGATATAGTGGTTGTATGAGAGAACTTCTTGAAAAATATATATAACGCAGATGTTCCTTCCAGTTGGATACTAGTCCTAATACTACCAATTAAAATGCTCTTGTTGCAATATTGATTGGTTGGTTGAATTCGATTTTAAGTTTTGAGGGACAACCGCATGTATATAAAATAATTGATAGACTGAGTGGGTAATTCGTCTGTACTGCTGAATGACTTAAAAAGGCGAGAATACGCACGGTCCTAGCTTAGGTTGATCGAGCTTCAACTCCATTTTAGAGCTTCAACTCCATTTCATCTCAACTATAATTAGTTATGTTTAATAATGAAGTAGTACTATACTATATTGCACCTAGAGTTTTAATTTATAGTGAAATATGTTATAAAATTTGAGGTTCCACTACCCTTCTTGACCATCTCCCTCAGATCTCTAATACGGAAGAGGAGGATCAAATTGACTGGAGTTTACATTCATATGGCGTCTTTTCTAATAAATCTTGCCACCGTCTCTTTTCTTCAAGTTCAATGGTAGTACCATGGTTCTCTCCTATATGGAAACACAATATATGTTCCAAAGCAGCCTTCAGCACCTGGTTCGCTTTCAAAAACCGACTCCTCACTGTTGGGAATTAATTCAAATTTTAGAGTTGTTTAAATTTCTTTAAAATAAGTCTTAGATTATATTAGAATAAGTCTTGGATTATATTTATTCTTATCTTATAATCTAGATTTATTGGCTGAAAAATCTATTTTAGTTGTTTGTATTTTGTCTATATAAGGCAACCAAGTTTAATAATAAGATATGATGGGTGTGTTAATTATTGTTTAATCTTTATCTTATCTCATCCTATTCATCTTCTATTTTTTTTTCTCAAAATTCCAACATGATATCAAAGCTTTAGAACCTTGAGGGACAGTGATAATGGTAGAGGGCGCTTATTTAGCAAAAGTTTTATCATCGAAGAAGGAAGGAAACAATCTCCAATGTACAAATTGCAAGAAGCCGGGTCATGAAGAGAAATATTGTTAGCACAAAGGAAACCTTCAATGTTATAACTGCAAAAGATTTGGTCATCTGCAAAAGAATTGTAGATTTAAAAAAGAAGAACGTGCAAATTTGATTGAAGTGGCTGAAGAAGAAATTCTTTTGAATTAGTTGAGAGAAGTGCTCAACAATGGAAAGATGAGTTGAGAGAAGTGCTTAACAATGATAAGCTGATGAGAAAGTGCATCAACAATGATAAGATGATGAAAAAGTGCATCATAGATGATGAGAAAGTGCATCATACAGTGAAAAAACTCTTTTTTAGATTTGTTGGTGAGAAGTGCACCAAGATGTGTTTGAAGAGACGTGCTTCAATAGTTGCAGGTTAATGAGAAGGGCATCAACGGTGAAGAGAAGTGCTTCACATAAGATTCTGAAGATTAGGAGAGATGTGCTATATCTAGAAAATTTGAATTAAGAGGGAATGTTGAGAATTAATTCAAATTTTAGGTTGTTTAAATTCCTTTAGAATAGGTCTTAGATTATCTTAGAATAAGTCTTGGGTTATATTTAATCTTATCTTATAAGCTAGATTTGGTGGCTGAAAAATCTATTTTAGTTGTTTGTATTTTGTCTATATAAGGCTGTTAGACTATTTTTTGTCCCATGTCACTTATAAATTTGAGTCCAATAAAAGCATCCAAGATAATGGTTATTGGGTATTATAGAATGGATCTTAAATGGGTCAAAGACCCTTTTCCTCTCTCTTTTAATTACCAAAGGACATGTCCGTTGGTGATGCTATATAAGTTAAAAAAACTTATAGAATCTTAATCATTCTAAACCATTGAAGAATTCTCTAACGGAAGAAGATGAGAAGAAATAAATACGTTCAAACAAATCAACATTACGACAAGCATTCATGGATATGGGTACGCAAACAATAATTCGATCCATAAATTTATTTACAATTGGTATCAGATTCATGGGTATTGCATTATTGTTGTCTGCCATACACCATGTTTACTTGTGTTATTTGTGTCGATAATGATGCATAATTTATTGTATGATTTTATGACTGTGTTCTTGT
>JANIJH010000225.1:57943651-57954142 GCA_024520975.1 Erythroxylum areolatum
ACATTGAGTTTGAAGGTTGAACTGTAAAATAAAAATGTGTTAGACATCTTATTTTAAAAATAAAAAATTTCAGTCTTGAAATATTTTATAAATTTAAAGAGTTTTAATTGAAAATTTTATGTGAATTTAACATGTATGCTGAAGAATTAAAAATAACGTATGTAGTTAAATGCATAAAAATTTGTGGTTTTACTTAATACTTGAAATGAAGTATTACATAGACTTCAAAAGGAAAATTTGATATTTGATAAACTTTTTAAAAAGGAAAGATTTCTAATGATATGATAAGTACAATAAAAGGAAAGAATTTAACCTTCAAAATCTTACTAATTTAAAAGAAAGAGTAATGGGTTTATGGTTTTATTTTGTCAAATGAAATTGGTTTTAAATATGCCTTTTTATTTTGTAAAGTGATATTGGCTTTAAATGAGAAAAGTTTCAAGCTAAATTAATGCAATTGAGAAAAACTATTAGTTTAAAACCAATAAAATTAAATTAAAAGAGTTTTAAAAGTACAATTGACCAAAATTAATTAGGTCTAACTGCATAAAGGATAAAAGAGTCAAATTTGATAACTAGGTTTAAATATTTTTTCTAAAGGCCTAAAGTTAAAATTGTGTATAAAATTTTTTTAGTGGGCTTGGGAACACAAACTTAAAATAAATAAAAGGAACCAAAGAAAGAATTACTCTTAACGAGATTTCAAGCTTAAATTAGACGAAACTATAATTTTCATTAGATTGAGATTTATAAGCTAGATCTAATTTTGTTTTTATTTTTATTAGTATATTATTATACTTGTTCATCAATTAAACTTTTATAAAAGTCTCTTTCTATACTCTTAAAGAGCCAAACAATTTCATAAAAGTGTTCATATGTATTCTAAAATATTAGTCTAATATTTGGATTAGGCTCTTAAGATTTTGAGTCCATTCCTTAATTCTTTTATGAAAGTCTTGGACCTAATTTAGAATTATTCAAAACTTGGGACTTAGCCTAATTATTTAAAGGTTATTTTTAAAATTGTGGCCTAAATAAAACTATGTTTGAAATTAAAATATTTAATACAGATTTAACATATTAATATGCATTTTACAAAATACTGGGCCAAGCCTGATTAAACCTTGCTTTTTTCCGGATGGATGTAAGTATTTTGTTAAGGTTTTCTTAGGTTTGGGCCTAATGAGACTTCCTGCTCTTGAAATATTCTAGTTTGTGTTTAGTGCCCTTCCAACCCTTCAAAAACAATAATATAAAATTAAGCATAGTCAATTAAACATGAATATTTTTAAATAAGACCTAATTAGACCTAAAAACATGACATGTCCAAGTTTTGACCTTTATAAAACACAAAAGACCCAAGTCATAATCATAAATCATTAATAATCAAACAAGTTCAAAGAGCTATTTTTATAAAGCCATTAAATTAAGTAACCTTAAATATAAAGCATATACAAGAACCTTATAATTGTGGGCAAAAAAAACCTTAAAGGGGTCTAAGATGACTCAACATTCCTCCACCTGATCCACTCCTTAGAATTTAGAAGTTTAGTTATAGAATTTGATAGATATGAATTCAATACTTATAGGACAAAGTCTAAAAATAGGCTCAAGAAGCTAAGTATCCTTTAACATTGCATAAGTCGGAGACAAGTTTCACAATCTTATGCACTTATAAGTCACTATAAAAGCAATCACTATTCTTGTGAAAGTAAGGGTGAGAGTTAAGGGTCAGGCTATATATCTCAAGTATGATTCGACTTAAAGTTAGACTTAAGCTTGGGTAGAAATTTTTAGGTTATTTCAGGCTTAGGTCAGCCCCGTCGACCAACCTATTGCAAAGCCCACATGAAAGATGTTACTTTTTTCATAAATACTTTCTTTTACAAAATATTATTTTTCTTCTTCTTTTTTTAAATTTTACTATCTTGATCGTCATAAACCAAATGCCAAAAAACACTATAATACTTAGTTTCGCATATCTGTGAAGTGGAACCACAAAACTAGACTCATACTACATTTCCAACCTAACATTAGGCCTAGTTTTAGACATTTAAGCTCAAACATAAAATTAAAGTATTTAAGCACTTTGAAATGGAGTCATAATTAGTTAATCATGGAAAGAATTCAATTTAAAATCATAGACTAACATTGTTTGTCTTAACAAGATATGGAATTCCTTAGATCAAAGTGTTCCACTTCTCTTCCACTATCTGGAGGAAATTAGGTTGTGAAACTAGGAAGTTTGCAAACCTAAATGGGGAAGGTCTACTTGGCCTATCTATTAAGGCCTTAATCAAAATTAGGGAATGATCAGAAATGTTGAGATTTTGGATTATTGCATACGACCTAGGAAACTTAGAACTCCAAGCAGTATTTACAAGAGCTCGATCTAACTTCCTAGCAATAAAGAGCTCTCCACATTGTTTATTAGTCCAAGTAAACCTAAGACTACTAGAATTAAGCTCATAGAATTCACAGTCCTCTACAAATTGCCTAAAATCATACATGCCATTAAGAGTAAAAAGACCTATAGGTTCTGCCTCATGAGAAGATAAAACCGCATTAAAGTCCCCCGCTATAATCTAAGGATGATTTCCCACTACTATAATCTAAGGACGATTTCCCACTAAGTTTTTAATATTGGAAAGAGTTGACCCGAGATTCTTCTTATGATTAAAGTTGTTTGACCCATACACACAAGTGACAAAAAAGGATGAAGAACTATTGGTAGGAGTGACCTCTAAGGAATCAATTGATCACTAGAAATTTTAGGAATTCACAAAAATCTATCCACTTCCAAGCTACCACTATCCTAGCATTTGAACTTTGCTCTAAGTTACTATATAAAAGCCAACTAGGAAACAGAGAATAGCACACATTATTTAAGAAGTGGGGAAACTTAATCCTGGACTCAATCAAACACACTAAGGACATAGACATTCTCTTAAGCACAGCATTAGACGTTCTCTTAAGCACAACATTCATAGCTAATTGCTTTTTAGAGTTATTAAGACTCTTAACATTCCAAAAAGCTAAATCCATTCTACCAAAATCCATAGCATAACACTTACTTTTGTTTTCTCCTAGGTTTCCTATTTGTTCGGATTGTAAAATCCTCCTCTGCCCCTTCCATATTCCCCGAACTACGATTTTCCAGTTCAAGAACCAATTCAGACTTAGAAGGGGAAAGATTATTACCTGCTTGTTTTAATGTTAGGAATTCAACATCCTCAAGGGTTCCATTTGGTTCACCTTCCTTCTGTTGATCCTTACTTGAAGCCATTAAACTTCCTGAAGAGCTATTGCCCTAGTCACTTTGTATTGCCTTTTCATTCAATTGACTATTTTAAGGTGTTCCGATGTCCTCACTCTGTACAGTTGGAAGCCTCGATTCTGGACTCTCCTTATGAATTTGTTGTAGGTCCCCAGAGACTACCATATGACCATCCTTCGGCTGCAATTGTACACTTGTTTGTACATGTTCCTTTCCTTTAGCCAATTCTTGCTTTAATCTAGTCTCAAATACACTCCCCGTAGGCGGCCATTCTTTCCTCTGTAATTGGTTTTCCGGCCTTCATTCATATTGAACCTTTGTTTCCTTGAATGTTATCTTCCCTTTTTAATTATAAGTAGCTAATTGAAAGGATGAGGGTCAACTCTTTCCCAATTCCAACTCCACACATGTTCGGGCATAGACTATTCTGGAAATCTTTACAATCGGAGTGTCCATTAAGAGGGGATTACCCACTAAGCTAGGAATTCTTCCAAGTCCCTCCGTATTCCAGTATTCCATTGAAATATTATGGAATTTAATCCAAACAAACGCAACTTTGACATCATCATGCTCCCCTCCATTCAAGCTCCATCTCTGTACGAAGAGGGGTTTATCTTGAATATGCCACGACCCTTTCTCCAGGACCAAATTCATCCCATCCTCTGAATCGAATTTAAATAAAAATTTATTCACACTTGTAATCAGAGTTTCAGACAAACCCAAAGCCAACTAGGATTTGGCCAATGCATGTTGGACCACTGAATATACACAACGTTTTCCTAAGAAAAACCCAATCAACACATGGAGAAATTGAACTACCCCTTTCTTTGCTAATTTAGGTGGTGGAATGACTCTGATTTGGTCATCTTGAATCTCTGAAGCATAATAAGACAGTGTCTTTGCCATCGAAGAATCTACCTCTACATTAGCCATTACTGATCTCCAAGATCTAGGTTTAGTAGGAGTGGATTTTTGTCAGGTTGTAGATCCGAATGGGTTACTAGTTTGGTAGGGGAAGGGGGAGGAATATTAGGATCTGAGTTTTAGTCTCTAGATTTAGGGTTTGAACCAAAGAACAATAGTGAGATGTTCGGTGGGGGATGAGAACTAGGAGAGGAAGTAGAAGTGAAGTTAAGGGTAGTCTAGGGGGAGAAGTAGAAGAAGAAGAAGCCATGATTAATAAGGAGCGTACCCACTGGTGATCTCAGAGGTTATGGAGAAATCTCTGCAATCACTCGTCACTCATACCTATCATTGCTATTAAATCGAAGGAATGAGACAAGTAGGAGATACCTATACCAGAGTAGAGAATTATCAAATTTCTCTCAACATTATTCAAGATCAAAAGAGAAATTTTCCCAATAGCTCAGATCTGGTCGAACAAGAAACTGAGGCCATCAATAACTTGTTAAGAGCCTTAGAAGACTAGGAATCCTTTCTCAAATAATCTTCTCGTGTCAAGTGGCTCAAAGAGGGGGATCGAAATACCAAGTTTTTTCACAATTCCCTTCTGTCAAATAGGAATAGAAATAACATTCACTCGATTATAGGGGAAAATGGTCTTAGAATTATGGATGTAGATGAGATTCAAAATCAGTTCCTAATTTACTTTCAAAGGACTATTGGGACCAAGAAAGACCTTCCTCCTTCTAAAGAGTATGTGGATAATTTATTCCCTCATCGGATTACTGACATTCTTACCAATATTTTCATTGCTGAAGTCACTATTCAAGATTCTGATAAAAAAAAAAAGAAGTCACTATTCAAGAGACTAGGGATGTTCTCAAGTCTTTTAATCCAAACAAATCTCCTGGGCCAGATGGGTTTAATGGGGTATTCTTTAACCATACATGGCCTATTATTAGAGAGGATATTAGTAGGGCTATTAGAGATTTTTTTCTCCATAGGAGATTTCTCAAAGAAATCAACTCTACTTTCATCACTTTGGTGCCCTAAAAGCCAATCCTTCCACATTAGATGATTATAGGCCTATATCTTGCTGTAACTTTATTTATAAGATGATAGCAAAAATCTTAGCTAATAGACTTAGACAGTCACTCCCTTTCATTATTAGCCCAAACCAAAGTGCATTCATTAAAAATCGTCGAATAGGGGATAATATCTTGTTGGCTCAAGAGATTTTCAAGAATTACCATCTAGCCAATAATTATAAGAGATGTGCTTTTAAGGTGGATTTACAAAAAGCATATGATTCAATCTAATGGGATTTTCTCCTGAATGTGTTAGAAGCTGTAGGTTGTCCTCCCAAGTTCATTCATTGGATAAGAGAGTGTATTTCCTCTCCTGCATATGCAATTTTAATTAATGGATCCCCCACAAAATTCTTTCTAGGAAAGGTAGGATTATGATAAGGTTACCCTCTATCTCCTCTTCTCTTTATCATTTGTATGGAGGTTTTCACTAGGAACCTAAATGCATGCATAGTAGGCTATAATAACTTTAAATGTCACTGGAGATGTAAAGCTCTTAAACTCATCCATCTTTTTTTTGCAGATGATCTCTTAATGTTTTTTCATGGATATTTGGTCTCGGACCAAACCTTACTAGATTGTTTAGGATCCTTTTTGCAATTCTCTGGTATGGTAATGAACCTGGATAAGAGTCATTTCTTTGTCTCTCCATATTTGGACCAATTGGCCCATCAAATTGAAAGCTTGTCTGGTCTTAAGGAAGGACACCTTCCCATTCGATATCTGGCACTTCCTCTTATAATTGGTCATTTGTCTAAGAGGGATTTTCTTTCTTTATTGGAAAAAATTGATTGTAGAGTTAACAAACGGACCCATAAAAATCTTTCTTATGCTGATAGAGTCCAATTATTTATTTCAGTCCTGTCGACCTTTCAAGTTTATTGGTTTAGTATCTTCATTCTCCCTTCTTCCATTATTAAGGAAATAGAGAAACAACTTAGGAATTTTTTGTGGTTGGGAAAGGTGGAGACAAAAGCTCGGGCAAAGGTCAAGTGGAATGATGTTTGTAGATCAAAGAAAGTGGGAGGTCTAGGTTTTAAACATTTGTCTACTTAGAATAAAGTGTTGATTGGGAAAAGAATTTGGGTTCTTTTTAATGATAGGGAAGCTTTGTGCGTTAAGTGGGTGCACATCATTATTCTAAGAAGGAAAATTTTCTAGACTATCTTACCTATCAATGGAAGTTCGTGGAGTTAGAGAAAGATATTGTTCGTTAGAGACCAAATTGGGAACCAATTTAGATTTAAAATAGGAAATGGTAACTCTACTTTTTTATAGTAGGATCCTTAGCATCCGAGAGGAATCTTGATGGCTCACTTTACTCCTCGATTGATCAATGGGTCAGATCTTCCCATGAATGCCAGAGTATCTGAAGTAATTTGGAACAATGAATGGTGCTAGCAAGATACAATTGTGGGGACTATTACCAACTTAGAACCTCTACATTATAACCTAGATTCCTCAAGAGAGGATAGTTTAGAATGGCTAAAAAGCCCTTCTAAGCAGTATACCAATGCTTCAGCATACACTTTCCTGAGACTGACAACTTAGACGGTTCCTTGGTATCCATTAGTATGGCATAAGAGGAATAGTCCTAGTTGCTCCTTCATCTTATAGTTGGCCTTTTTGAACAAATTGCAGACTAGGGATAAATTAATGTACCTCCATACCCTCAACCGATGCTCCTTGTGTGTTTTGGACTCAGATACTATAGGACATTTATTTTTGATTGCTGTTTCTCAAGAATAGTATGGGTAAACACTCTAAACCATTTCCAAATTAGCCATCCTCAGCTCATCAATTTCCAATCCATCTACTATAGGTTACCCAGTCCCCACCCTTTAGACACTGTGACATAAATACGTTCATCATTATCCTATCCGTAGTTGTGTATAACCTGTGATATGAATGAAACCTTCAAACCTTCAAAGATGAAGCCTTGGATGTAGGGAGTCTTAACTCGCAAGTGATCTTTCAAGTTAGGGAGCACCTCTGCTCAAACACCGAGAGAAGGTAAAATGTGTGTGTGTTTTATTCTTATTGACATTTTTGCAAGTTTTATTCTAGACACAACAGTGGGTAAAGAGAAGGAAGTTAACTCCTTCCTTGACAACTATAAAAGGAAGATAAAAAGTTGAAGAGATAGCCTCATTCTTTACTGAGCATTAAAGAAAGAGTAATGAAACCAAGGGGACACAAGCTACAAGGTGACCTTTATCAGTTCTACTGGTAGGAGTCTAATTCTGCACATAGGAGTCTGACTAAGGTAAAGACTCGTAAGCGACTGGATTGGTGTATCTGCTTATTGAGGTTGGGTATGGCTTTGTATTACTAGAAGTTGGTTCTGTCTTGGCTAGTGAGATTGCTGTCATGGTTTGGTCTGTTATTGTGTTGTTTTGATTGAGGGCAACATTTATAGGAATCATGTTACTCTTTTGTAAGCTAGAATTCTGATGTCAACAAGAGATTGCAGTATGGACAATCTCAAGCTTTACATAACTTCTAATTATTTATATACCTTCTGAATGACCAAAAAAAAGATATGGAATCAACAGTCCCACCACAATCACTTTCATAACTACCTATGTAGGCTCCTAGCAATAATAAAAAATATATAATAACAATTTTTTTGAAACATTAAATAAGTAACCTACTATAGTTAACTAAGAAGTTGATAAAGATCAACAAATTAAAATGTTGTCCTAACCTACTTCTACCATGATGTTGTAGACCAACATCATTTGATGTGTCATAAATGCAAGATTATGAGCATGCATATGTTAATTTTGATAGCCCTTTCAATAGGAGCATACTGCTTGAACGGTTGCCATCAAAATTTAACCTACCACTATTAGATAATACAATTTTATGAAAGATCCCGTATGATTATACTACACAATTTAGGGAAATGATATAGCTACATAAAGCAACATATGTAATAAAAGTATCATGCCTTTTTGCTTATGTTGGTCCTTACAAGCTCAATAGAAATTTTAAATAACTAAAAAACTATGTAAGACTAATGTGACTTTGAGATTTAGCAATATTATTTAAGGTAAAGCAAAAATCAAAGATCTTTTGAGACTACATAAGATGATTTAGCCTAAACATTATACAAATAACCTATCTCAACACCTCCATTGTAACTATTATTTTCGAGAAAGGGTTGAAGAGACACAAGATCTTATAGAAATCTTTGTAGACGAACATGATCCATACCTTTGAAGAACTTTAAAAGAGGGCACAAAGATACATTGACTTGGAGGAGGACAAGTTATGTACTGGATACCCAAAAAATTCTCCAACACATATACAATACCAAAAAATGAAGAAAATTACACGTTACATATAAAGGAAAAGGACCATAAAAGACAACGAAGAATGACCTAAATGGTGTAAACTTTTCATTTAAGGCTCTTTTTTATAAGAAGTGTTGAGTTCGGGTCACGCAAAAAGAGGTAAAAAGAGAAATTTATCTTGTTGATGATGAAGCCTCACTTCTAATGGGAGTGTGGGAGTTAAAGTTATTAGGAAACCCAATGGCTTTTGAGAATCTAAAGCTGAATAGAGCTAGTGATTAATTACAATTGACCAAGTAAATATGTGACGATTTCTTGTACTCAGAAGCATACAGATTACGTAAGAATTTGAAGAATTTTCGTTAGGGATGCATATAAAAAATTTATTGTAGATTCTGCCAGGACTACAATTATGACACTGCAAGTTGTAAGAACCTCATATATACTATTAGTGATCTCATACAATAGACGCACTTAGTATAATTTTGTAGAAGGGAGGAAACTTTAGACACGTGATTCGTTACAGAAGGTGTGTACCCACACTCGCTCGCTGATGTGGCTGTGGAAAGAGTCTAATGAGAAGTGACATATATGCGTGAACTTTCTAGATCTTGGTAGAGTTACCCACTTTCGCAGATAGACATGCTGGCAGATGCCACAAATGATTGGGCTTCATAGACGTTTACTCGGCTATAACTAGATCCATATGCAAGAGCATGATGAGGAAAACAAAGTACTCATCGTACAAGAAAATGGTGTACAGACTTGACAATACAAGGGAGACTTGTTAAAGGTAGGTTAATTCTATAATTTTTGACAAGATCAATAGAATTATGTGATCACCAAAATAAAAATACTATCAATAATTTTGAAAAACTAAAGAAACATAGTGTGAAGTTAAATCCTAAAAACTACGTGTTTAGGACCTCTGCTAGAAAGTTCCTAGGGTTCACGACACGTTAAAAGGTTATTGAGACAAAACTGAAGGTTTGAATTGAATAATGAAGACCTAAAGAATCATTTACAAACTCACTCACCATCACTCCAACTGGGGAGGTTGATTTCCTTGAGGTCTAGAGGTCAAATACATATAAATGGTTGTCATCAAGCCAGCGAGGAAACTGAGGCCTTACTTGTAGTCATGCACTACTGCTGTTGTCATAGATCTACCATTGTAACAAATCTTGCACAAATTGGAAATCTCGAGATGAATGGTGTGGAAATCAGAGAAACAAGTATCAGGTCATCTCGTAGACATTGGTGAAATCTTAATTGTTAGCATACTTTATTACACAGTGCAACATTCCCCTAACTTAGTCAAAAACAAGCTTGTTACAGAATCTTCTCTCGTTTGAACTATATATATTAATACAGCTAGCGTAGGATGACGAAGGCATTGTTATCCAGGTCCCATATAAATTCAACGTCAAATAGTGTCAGAAACATAGCTGTAAATCTTCAAACAAATAAGCAGAGATATAAAGCCCTTATATGTGTAATAAAAATAGCTATGCCCTCACAAATATGAGCGGTCAAGATTAAGTTAGATTCGTTACTTGTTATCAATAAGATACATGGTTATTTTGCATCCAAGGAAGAAGTCATGAACAAATATTTCACATTATTCAAGGCCCCAACGAAAGAAATGGTGGAACATGTTCATGTAGAGAATAACAATTTAGCATATCACTCGTCCAAATAGTAAAACCTCGATAAATGAATATTTGATAAATTAATAACCTCGATTAAATAATAATTTTTTCGGTCCCGACTTGGGCCAATGGGATAAAATAATAACCTCATTAAATGCATAAGATAATAATTTTAAAAAAATTCCTTGAAGCCCGTTGAAAATATAAAATAATAATTCATTAAATAAGTATAAAAATTACATATATAATTCATAAAATAAAGCACTTCCTAA
>JANIJH010000225.1:57992857-58005661 GCA_024520975.1 Erythroxylum areolatum
TTGGCCGTTATGGTTTGAGTTTGTTATATAGACACATGGATCCTGGCTTTCGGGAAGGTCCCGGAACAAAAATTTTTGTTTTCTGCACCGTGGGCATGTGATGCTCACACCGGGATTTTCCTACACTCCAAAGTTTTGTGTACCGATAATAATACTATTATTACTCCACCTGTTCAGGATTCAGGTGCTCTTGTCACTTGCAATAATAAACATTCCTTTAATTGAAGTTAGAATAAAGGAGACAATACTAGGGGTTTGGAAAAGAGGAATCAGGATATAAGAAATGTTATATGTAACTACTATCATGAGGCAGGTCATATCAAATGCAAATATCCAAAACTATAAAACAAATTTAAAAAAATCTCACTTAAGCTCATGTTACAACTATTTCTACCACACTTAGCACATCTTTAGAGCAATCTTAGCCCCTGTAGATGAATTTCCTAAATTCTATCAATACCAAAAAGCCATAAAGAGCTCATCTAATCTTATCAATACCATTCCTTAAATAGGTAGTCTTGATAAGTGTCTCCTTTTTTCCTCCAACACCTAGTGGGTCATTGATTCTAGTGCTAATAATCATATGACAAGTAATCATAATCTTTTACTACCTTTACTCCCCACAACTCTCTTTCCAATATTATCCTACTTTACTTTCCTTATCATATATTTTAGGCCTACCAAAATTTTCTTTTAACTTAATATCTATTGGCAAAGTTATTTGAGCTCTAAATTGTTATGTCTCATTGGTAGTTGGCATGTATTAAGATGTCCCTACATTCTAGATATCTATGAATAAGTGCCTAGACATATTACTTACTCCGTGGTCTTTACCCATTTGAAGAATATTGTCGATTAGGCCATTTATCTCTGTTTGTGTTGAAGAAACTATCCAAGATTAAAATGTGTCGTCTTTAGATTGTGAGTCATGTCAATTTGTAAAACATCATTGTTTGCTTACTATTTCTTGAGTATATAAAAGAGCTAGTTTTTCATTTAGTTTAGTTCATTAAGATGTTTAAGGTGTATGCCCCATTGTACCTAAAACTGGGTTTCAATATTTTGTTACCTTTATTAATGATTATTCTCGGATGACTTGGCTTTATTTATGAAAAATCATTATAAGCTATTTTCCCATTTCTTTGCTTTACGTGATAAAGTCAAAACGCAATTTATTGTCTTTTTACATAATTTGTAAAGAGATAATGTCAAAGAATATCTTTTGGATCTCTTTCAGAATTATATACTTAAAAATGACATCATTCACCAAACTTCCTTTGTAGGTACTCCATCTCAAAATGGTTTAGTTGAAAGAAAAATAAACATATTCTCAGAACAACTAGAGCACTTCTATTCTACATACTCGTCTCTAAGTACTTTTAGGCCAATGTTGTCTCTACAGCCTGTTTCTTAATCAATCATATGCCATCATCCATCCTTCATGGTGAGACTCCTTATCACATTCTCTTTCTTACTAAACTCTTATTCCTCATTGAGCCTCATATATTTAGGAGTACATGTTTTGTCCGTGATGTTCATCCTCCAATCTCCTTATTGAAATGCCTTGTTTCTATTGATGTCATGTTTATTGAAAGTCTTTTTTACTTTCCTGCTTCTTCAACCATCTACAAGTTAGGGGAGAATGATGATTCGTTAGTATACCATCTCACCCAACAGTCACCAAATGTTGCTTTTACACCTACTATTCTGCCACCACCACCATTATCCCCTCCACCTTCATCATGTCTAGTCTATACATCAAGATGTTCTAGATACATGTCCAACACAAATTCCTTCTTCAGCATCAAATCCTGTAGACACTGATCTTGACATGCCAATCGCTCTCTGAAAATGCAAACATTAGTGCACTTATCCAATTTCATCTTTTGTTTCATATGACCATTTGTCATCATCTTCACGATCCTTTGTTTCCTCTCTTGATTCTGTATCTCTTCCTAAAAATGTTTATGAGGCCTTGTCTCATCCTGGTTGGCAAGCAGCAATAATAAAGGAGATAAATGCTCTGTATGTTAATGGTATTTGGAATTTAATGAATTTACCTGTAAGGAAAAAGGCTATCAGATGTAAGTAGGTATTTGTTGTTAAGGTCAATCTTGATAGCTCAGTAGCTTGACCCAAAACTCATCTTTTTGCCAAAAGTTATGCTCAAACTTATTATGTAGATTGCTTTGACACCTTTTCGCTTATGGCTAAGTCGACATTTGTTCGTTTGTTTGTTTTTGTGGCAATTACTTGTGGCTAACCTTTGCATCAGTTGAACATAGAAAATGCCTTCGTACATATAGACTTATAGGAGGAAGTTTAAATAGAGCAACCATCTAGGTTTGTTGCTCAGGGGGGAGTATAGGAAAGTGGGCCACCTTTAAGATCTCTGTATGGTTTGAAATAGAGTCCTTATGCTTGGTTTGAAAATTTTAGTCAAGCTGTTGAACATTTTGGAATGAACAAAAGCAAGTCTGATCATTCAATTTTCTATAAGCATTCTACATCTGGCATTGTTGTTCTTATTATGTATGTAGATGATATTGTTATTCTTCGCAATGACACTATGTGAATCTCATCCCTAAAAACATTTCTTCACAACCATTTTCAAACAAAGGATTTGGGGGTTTTTAAATATTCTTGAGAGTTGAGGTAATAAGGAGTAACAGTGGCATCTTCTTATCTTAAAGAAAATATGTGCTTGATTTGTTGTTAAAAATTGGGAAATTATAAGCTAAACCTTATGTTGTTCCTATGTTACCTAATGTGCAACTCACAAAAGATGGAGATTTGTTTGAAAATCCTGAGAAGTATGCGATATTGGTTGGGAGACTAAATTTTCTTATGTTAACTCATCCTAACATTGCTTACTCAATTAGCATTTTGAGTCAATTTATTATTTGCCAATAGTTCATCACTAGGATGCTTTAGAGTAGACCTTGTGTTATTTGAAGTTAAGCGAGGTATACCATATAAAAATCATGGTCACACTCGTATAAAATGCTCTCATATAAAGGTTGGGCAAGGTCTAAGATTGAAAAAAAAAATCTACCACATGCTATTGTATCTTTATTGGAGGAAATTTAATTTCATGAAAAAGTAAGAAGCAAAATGTTGTTTCTCTCTCAAACGTAGAATCAAAATATAGAGCTATTGCATAATTTGTGTAAAACAATGTGAATATATCAACTTTTGAGCGAAATTGGGGCTTAAAGTCTCTTCATATAGCCTCTAATAATGTGTTTCATGAACGAACTAAGCATATTAAAATTGATTTGCCACTTTGTTCATGACAGGTGCAACAAAATCTAGTATCTATAGGATATATGAAGACCCGAGAACAACTAGGGAATCTCTTTAGAAAGGTTCTAAATAGACCAAGTTAAATATTTGTGTAATAAGTTGAGCATGATCAATATATATACTTCAACTTAAGGGAAAGTAAGTTATAAATTATAAATTACTATACAATTATTATAGGTGTTGTAACTTGATTGTACAAATATTATAGGTATTGTAACTTGATTGTAGGAAACTTGATTTTAGGGATTCATAACAGGGACAAACAAATGTGATTTACGCTGTTAAATAATGGAATAAATACTCGTAGTAAGCCTGTTAACAATGTTCGCTTGTTAAGAGGAAGGGGGATATTTTTGGATCCGAGGAATAAAACCTCAAATATCAAAACCTTAACATTGGCAAATAAGAACCTCATTTGTTCTTCTGTTTTGTTCACAAGTAGACTAATTCTACTGGATCAGCAGAATGACAAAACGACAGAGAAATGTAACATAACCCGGTTCATGGTAAATGATTATCCATGACTATTATTAAGAGCATAGGCAATTATAATTATCTAACACGGACGCCGTTAATTAAAGTGCTCATCTAAGCATAAGCTTGCGTTCCCCCTTGTTTAATCATTACTCAACAAAGCCTTTTTCTTTGATCATCAATTAGTGTTCCTTCGGTCTCATGGTAAATCATCTATAGGGCATTAATTAAAGAGGGAACAAGTTCTGTCACAATATCAAGAGGGTGGAAACTAGTGTGTGGCATGTAATCTTTATAAATTATACATGAACAAAGAATCCAAATACTAGAATGCCTCACTAACTTCAAATCCATAGGGGTAGTTGGTAGCTGAGCACTAGCCAAGACCTGCTGATGAATCTCTAGGACGCATATCAGCGTCTACCGGGGGCGGCCTTATTATACGGTCAATGAGCCCGTAATCAAGAGCCTCCTGAGCAGTAAAACGTTTCATTCTGCTCAAGTCCTTGTTGATCTGAAGAAACACAACAAAACAAACACAAGCAGTAAGTATCTTACTAGAAGGATGTATTGTAGGCATCTCCAGCAATTGAAGACAAAGTACGTTGTCCCATTGGTTTACTTGCATATCTGTTAGTTACCATTGCACACCCTTTCATAACAAACTACAATTTTATCTATCTAGTTTTTCGTTCACGATACTTTGCTCAAACCTTTCTCAATATTAGTATCAGCCTTGTATATTGCAGTTTCAGTCAGTCAGTGAGTAATCCTTCTTTGGCTGAGGCCCAACACTTGGAATTACAATGCTTACAAGCTGCGTTTAGTTCCATTTTTGCCGAATGAGCTTTATGGGGCAGCATAGTCTTCCAAATTGGACCTTAGATTAGGTGATAGGACCAATGTCAGAGGGTATTTCAGGAAGGGGAGAGAATAACAGAAACATAAATAAGCCTAAGATACGGAGAGTATAGTCGAGGAGAAAGGAGGGGGCTGGGAGGAGTGAGTTAGTTAGTTAGAGGTTGAGTTGGCACAAGGGTTGGGGTATAACAGAATGGCTTCAGTAGGTAGTTTTGAGGCCAAAGGGGGAGAGGAGAGAGGAAGGAAGGAGGAAGAAGAGACACTGTAGACAGAAAGAATTTCCTTCTTTCTGAGGAGCAGTTCAGCTCTGGGAGACTGAACACCCTTGTAACAGCAGTAGAGTGCTCAATAATATACACTATCTCTAATTTATAAAGCTAGAGTTCTAACATTAGGATACCACCAAATAAGAATGTACTCCTGAACATCCCCGACACAGCTTTAGAACCCACTAGGGCCACTACAAATTCCTTGTGAAGCCTTTTGGCCGCATCTATGCATCCTGAACATTCTAAAACTTAAGAATGAGATGTTCAAGCCCCATTTGAGGAACTTGTCATTTTTTCTATGGTACTTAGTCTATAGCCAGTCATTCAATGACCATAAGAAGCACCTTAGAATGCCTTGGAGATTTAGCAGGAAGAACAATTTCTAGCCAAGGGAAGCAAATGCACTTTTGGTGCTACTCAAATTAAACACCTTGGACATGTAATTCCTGCAGTTGGGATCTTTGCTGATCCTAAAAAGGTGGACTCAGTAGCTCATTGGTCCATTCCCTGGACTGTAAAGGAATTGAGAGGCCTATCACAATTTAGCTGGGTACTATAGAAGGTTTATCAAGCACTTTGGGATTAGAAGTAAGCCCTTGACTGGTTAACAAAGATGGATGTTTCTGAGTAGCTGAGAAGGCATTTCTTTGACCATAGCACCAGTCCTTGCACTCCCTGATTATTCTCAGCCTTTTGTTATTGAAACTGATGTTTGGGTGAATGGATTGGGGGCTATCTTGATGCCAAAGAATCACCAACCAGCATATGTGAGTAAACCTCTTGCACTAAAGTATCAAACCTTATCAGTTTATGATAAAGAAATTTTTGCGGTGGTAATGACCATAAACTATTGGCACCACTACCTAAATGGGAGGTCATTTGTGATTAACAGTAATCAAAAAAGTTTAAAATATCTCCTGAAGCAATGGATCAATACTCCATTTCAACAGAATTGGCTCCCTAAGTTGCTATGATATGATTTTTAGATTAAGAACAAAAAGAGAGAGAGTGTCTAGGATATTCTTTTGAGATTAAGTACAAACTGAGAAAAGAGAAAGTAGCTGCTGATGCTATTTTTACAGTGACAAATGTAGAATTATTCTCTTTGGTACTGTCTCAAGTCCAAACACAGGAAGAGCCGGGAGCATGACAACACTATCAAGGACTTGATTGCTAAGTTGTCTCGAGGAACTTTACAGTGAAGTGCATTCCAGTGGCAAGGACAGACACATTCTCAAATTAAAAGGGAGAGTGGTGGTGGCTTTTGACATGGTGTTGAGGTCCAGAATTGTGGCTATGTTACATGAAAGTCCCTTAGGGTTTCATTCATTTAAAGGAAATGCAAAGAAATGTAGGTAATTTTCTAAGGCAATACCAAGTTTGCCAGCACAATAAATATTAAACCTCTTCCACTAGTGGTTTACTACATCTCCTACCAATTCCTAGGCAATGCTAGACTGACATTCATATGGACTTCATTCAGGGTTTACCCACTTCCAGCTATAATAAAGTGACGTTGGTGGTGATTGACAGTTTTACTAAGTATGCACATTTTTTGGCTCTCAGACATCCTTACATTGCTCAGATGGCAGCTCAAAGGTCCCTCTCCAATGTCCTTAAACTTCATCGCATGCCAAAGATAATAACTAGTGACAGGGTCCAGTCTTTCTGAATACATTTTGGCAGGAGTTTTATCAGTTGCAAGGAGTTCGTCTTCAAAAGTCATACGTGTATCATCAACAGACTAGCAATGGACAAGCTCAAGTCTTGAATAGAACACAGGAAACATATTTGCGCTAGATGAAAGGAGACTTTCCTACCAAGTTGGCAAGGGAAAATGCAGACGGTGTCGTTTCTCGCTTGTAAATGATGATGCTTACCCTCTCCATGTCAATTGTTTTCTTTTGCTTCTACTTGTTGAATGGCAGTACAATATTGCCTTCTCCACCTGTGCATGTCCTTTACTTCACAGCTAACTCTAAACATGTAGCAGTAGACCTAGCTTTGGAAGATAGGAGGCAACATTCTAGGAATTCAGTTTCATTTACAAAGGGCTCAAAGTAGAATGAGACAATAAGCCAACAAGAGGAGGAAGGATACGAAATTCAAGTGGGAGATTTGGTGCTTGTAAAATTGCAGCCCTATAGACAAAGCTCAACTGCTGAAAGAGCTAACCAGAAGCTAACAACTATAGGTCATTCAAGGTGTTGGACAGGATTGATCAGGCATCTTATAAGCTAGAATTTAACATTTCTGCAGCGGCTCCCTCATCCCCAATCCTACCAGCTAATGTCATTGTTGAGAAGGTACCTGTAGAATAAATCAGCAGCTAAAGTGCTGGTACAATGGTCAGGAGCTTGTCTGGAGCAACCTACATGGGAATTGTTGTTCCACCTTCAACAAAGGTTTCCTTCATTTAATCTTATGGACAAGGTTTTTGGATGGAGGGAGAGTTGTTATGGTTTAAATGGGTAGGTGCTAGAGAAATGAAGGGAGCAATACGTTGGACAAACACTACAAGTTTACGAATTGAGAGAGACTACATTGTGCTATATAAATAAACATGTCAGGTGTAACATGTGGCACGCCACCATTCTGAACTTATATACCTGTTAACTACCCTTGATGTGCAACAGATATATACTGTTGGAGATTTTTCAAGCAATTTATTATTACAAAATACACTCTCTTTCAATTCTTCTTCTCTCTCAAATTTTCTGGCTCATGATCCTTACTCAGTATCAAAATCATGTAGTTCAAATCCTTATCAATCTGGTTCGGACTATCTAGAAAAATTTATGTTGAGGCCTCGTGAGATTGGGACATTAGAAGTAGAAGCTACAGTCTATGACAACAGAACAAACAAAATGATGAAACTGAATACAGAAAGGAATTAAAACATTAAACTTGTCTACCGAGGACATAGCAAACTAACCTTCTCAACTGGTTGTCTTGTTTTCTTTGCCAATTCACTATAAAGGTAGTCCTTGATTCTAAGAAGCTCATTAGCTTCATTTCGAATGTCATCTGCCTGTGAGAACAGTATGATAACGTCTTATGGACAATATTTGGTATAGATAAAAACAAACAAGGTTATTGAAGAGAAAACTCATTCATACCTGACCTCGAGCAGCCCCAGCTGGGGATTGCAATGCAATTCTTGAAAGGGGCATTGCAGTACGATGACCCTGTCACACGAGAGGTAAACATTTACATGAGTTTGATCAAGGTGAAAGGAACATGATCCTAATATGACGACTAAAATGGTTTTCTTTTCATAATTTGCCTGCTTTTTTCCATTTTTTAAGTAATAAATGGCATATACAACAAATATAATTTCGATGGTAATGGAGAACAACACTGACAGTCACTGTTCTTCAGATTAGTTAAAGTTACAGTAATAGAGGCTAACTCCCAAGACATGTCATAGTTGACTTAGCTAGGCTTAATTATCTCTGGATCATTGGTTTGAAAAATAGCGGACAAAAACTTCACCTTTTCTCCTGCTGCTAGAAGGAAGCCAGCAAGGTTATAGGCATATCCTACACAATGGGTAGCAACTGGACTTTTCAAGTTTTGCATAGTGTCGTAAATGGCCAAACTTGGAGTAAGCTGCAAATGAGTAGCTTTAGAAAACACATGACTGAGGCAACAAGCATAGGAAACCAACAGCCTAACCTCTACTTGAGAAAGATTTCATTACATTGAACTTACATCTCCACCCGGACCATTTATGTACAAAAAGATTTTTTTGGAATCATCAATTGTGTCAAGGTATAACATTGTAGCCAATATTTGGTTGCTGAATTCTTCATCTATATTTTGTCCAATGAAGATAACACGCTCCCGATACTGCAAGCAGTAATTTTGTGATTTAAATAGCTATCCTTGACTAAATTAATAAAATTAAAAGCTACACCTTGAATCAATAGAAACACACACATTAAAGAGTAACTGAAAAGTGATAAAATAAGGATAGCCAAGTTATAGACAGAATTAGAGATCATAATACAGAACATCTGGAGGAAAAAAGGGATTTAAGAGGGAAAAAATAACGATATTTAAGCAGGAACGCTATATTTTGACACATAGAGACTACAGAAATGTAACGAAAAAGACAGAAAAATATTGCTGAGCCCGATATCATGCTCTATCAGAAGCAATAGCCATTACCATTAACATCTATTTGATTAACCACTTTGGAAATTTAGTTGAAGAATTAAGAAGTGAAAACTTACTAAGGCATTCCACAGATCAACCCATTGCCAAGTTCCCTCGCCAGGAGTTCTATATGGCACTCTTGGTGTCCCTATAGGCATCATCCTAACAGCTGCACGTGTTGGTTTATGGTTGATAGTCCTGTTACGAAGGAAACCTATCACATAAACCACCGCTATAGCAAAAGAAAGGACATCAAAGATTGAACCACCAATGATGAAAGGTGCAACTAAATGAAGTTTTTTTTTTCAAACTTGAAAATAAAGAAACGAACAATGAAACTGCTGAGAGAGACATTTATAGGCTATCGCTGCCACTAAAGGACAGCAAACAATTAGTGTCAGGAAAATGAGCCAGTATCACATCTTATGATTTTGAGAAAACAGTGGTTGGTGCAAAATAATCATGTTACCTCAAGAATCAGAAACCTACGTAAGAAAAGAAAAATAAGAGTTAGACAGAAATATCAAGCTTTATTAGAACTTATAATACGTCTATTTACAAGCAAATAATCTTTATATAAGAACTCGGTTATTCAAAATAGTGCTTTTTGGTTTATCGGATAGTTCTCCTCAAGTTCAAAGTACTAGCTTTGCAATCTAAATGTTACCCGTGAGAAAAATAAGAAAAGAAAGTAAAAACATCCGACTTTCGGCTCCATTCCTAAATCTAGCTTGAAACTGCCTTATCCAAAGGTTGTCGAACAAATAAGTTACCTGCAACAAAGGCTCCTATTAACCCTTCCATAGAATTCTGCAGTCAAATTAGGTCCCCCGATTGCACATAGACCTTAAAAGTAAGAGCGGAAAACATTATCAGATAAGCAAAATGAAAACAAAAAAAGAGATAAACTGAAGGAAAAAAGCAAGGAAAAGCCGCAGACTTGACGACTGAAGCTTCAATCCTGAGTAAAGCTTGGTTCCAACACTGAGAAAGACAAAAAAAATCCAGATTTTACAACTGAAGTAGCTAAAATGACACGAAAGGTGGATAATTGATATATAAAAACATGTACGTATAAGATAGGCAATAGAGAGAAGGTGGAGAAGGGTAAGGCAGAAAGAAAGAGAGAACCTGAGAGACGGTTGATGGAGAGTTGTATTAAGCGAAGCCATTCCTTCCGTTCAAGAGCTTGTCTTCCTGTGTGGATCGGGCACTCACTTCAGTTGGGTTTTGGTCTGGTACAACTTATGACGCTGAAGACTGGATGGGAGGAAAAGAATGGGTGAATCCGCTACTACACTACCTGAGATAAGACCCGCCCTTGACAGAGATTATTTATACTAATACAAGTTGATTTAACAGGACCCACTGAAAATAAATTTGCCAGGCATTAATACTACGTCGTTTTCTAACCTCAACCTCTTCTTTCTTTGACCATATAAATAGTCTAACCACGCTCAGTATGTTTTACATATACATAGTCTAACCAAGATCAATATTTTTTACATGCGCCACTTGTATACCTTGAAATTTGCATAATTTTTTAATTATATTACGAAATTTAAAAAGTGATAATTCAATATTTTAATTTTTAATTTTTTATAAAAATACCCTACAATTGATATAACGTAATATTTATTAACACATGATGCTAGGTGTAATACAAATACACAAATGATTTTTTTAAATTTAATTAATTAGTATTTTTTTATAAAAAAAACTACACCTAATCCTAACTTATTTGCTTTGTCCCATTAACACCCGCGTTTTAGAGAAAAAATTATCTGTTCCACTTGCCCAATTCCAACGATGTTCTATACAATCTCAGGTACAAATTTAAATAAAATGTGGCTGAGATTAGATGAAATTGGGTAAGAAAAACAGAGGATTCCGTGTGCACATTCTATGCCCATGGTAATGTTTGCCCACCTTCTTTCTCCTATCCCTGCTAAATTTCTCTGGCCATCATTTGCCCACCATTTGCTCAACAGCGTGCCTCTCGTTCGAACACTAATTATCTCACCGTCGTCTGAAAACAATCTACCACCATGTTACTCCTCTATGTACACGATTAAACAGTATGTCTTCTCTTTATTGCGAAAGTGATCTTGATTATCTTGATTTCATGTTTTGTCAACTTGAAATTAGGAAATGATATGACAGGATTGGGAGAAGTGCGCTATTTTAAATGTGCAGAAGTTGCATAGAATAATATTCATAGTGGTGTAAATGCATGGGTAATAGGAATGACTACTTCCTAAATTGATCGTGTGAGATGAGAAAGAAATCGTTGCACATAAAAAATAGCAAAAATTACATTCAGATGTATGTTTCTTTTATCTTAGATCATATAAGGTGTATAATTTCAACTACACTTGCAATTCTTAAACATCCTTGAAGATGATGTTGGAGATCAAACTTTTGGCATTAATCGGACTGTTAACACACGGAGAGTTTGGTAAATAAAAAAAGCACCTTTATCCAAAAAGATAATGAATTAGACATATGAAGATTGCTTACGAATAGGAATCAGATGTTAAAACAAAAAAGTGACTAATCAATTTGTTATTGGTCGGGTCGGTCGTACTAGGCCCAAGTTCAACCCTAGGATGGCGTGTGGGCCGATCGGCCCATTCCCAAGATGTTGAGTTAAACACGACAAAGATGTTGAGTTAAACACGACAAATATTTACTATATAAGTTCGTTATCTCCTCATGATGCAGGTACGACTCTCATAACCTTAATACTCTTTGTTCATAAACACAAAACTTATGATAAAGAGCTAACTTAAGCATCGGAGGGGCAAGCCGGCAATCAACCCCCTGTGTGCCTTTATTATTTTTGCAGGTTTCTCTTAGTCCAAGCTAATCGAGATCATGAATCCACACAACGGCGTCCAGCCTCAACAGAATCAGACTGAACCTGTTGGCGCTTACCGTGGGGCCGGACGTCAGGGCACCACGTCCAGAAGCACACAGATAAGCCAGACGATAGCAACAAATCCGGATGTAGCCGCTGTTGCGGCACTCGCATTGCAACGAATAGGCTTGTAATTACCTGCCGCCACCCTTCCACCGATGCATCATGATCCCCAGATCAATCTTCCACCTATCACCCATAACCCTAACACAGACAAGCTATCCCCGTTAAACTCAAATAACCAAATGCAATCTTCGCATCCGAACGACCAACCATTGTCCCAAAATCGAGATCAAGAAGGACAGAGCGTAGGCCTGGAGGATAACGCTGGGAACAATTTACACCCTCACATCCAACACCCCCTAAACACAAACCCTCCTACGTCACAACAAATCTCCCTTACCCAAAGACAAATAGAGGAAGCAGCCGATCTATTGATTCGCCAAATCTTACAATCTCAAACAGAACAGCAGCGAACCCCCGCTCGACAGATGGGCATGATAGCCGATCGCCATTCTGCTGAAACTCTTGAAAAAATCGTGGACGATCGAATCAACATGGCCATGAATTCCAGTCCAGATCAGTCATCAACACAATACAGCTCTCCCTTCATTCAAGAGATCCTGGATAACCTTCCAGCGGTCGGCACTAAGATACCAATGCCTAAAAAATATACTGGAAAGACTGATCCCCTCGACTATCTTCAATACTTTCAGTCGATGATGAACCTGCATTGCATCCCGATGCCATTCAATGTAAGGCTTTCTGTACAGCCTTTCAAGAAGGAGCCCAACGATGGTTCAACAATTTACC
>JANIJH010000225.1:58055709-58066348 GCA_024520975.1 Erythroxylum areolatum
AGAAACGGTTAATCAGTTGAGTTCTGTAACTAACCCGAACTGACTCTTGCGTCTGCTTTCTTTTCTTCTTCTGCGTCCGTTTTTCTTAGCTTCTTTGTCTGCTTTTCAATTCGCGTCTTCGTCTGCTTTTCAATTCGCGTCTTCATCTGCTTTTATTATGCGTCTGTGTCTGCTTTTTACTTTGTGTCTGCGTCTGCTTCTGTATTTTGCTTTGTGTCTGTGTCTGCTTCTTATTGTGCATCTGCATTGCTTCGTCTGTATTGCCTCGTCTGTATTTCTAACTTCTTTTATTTTTCTCTTTATTATACATCAAAATCATATTGAAGTAAAGTCATTTTGACTTAACAGTTGTGGTTTATGAACCTATTGTCTTTCCTAAAGCTTCTACAAAAGAACATTAATTTAGTATTCCCAGGTTTCCATTGTTAATGATAAGTCAAATGGATGAGTTGTTTTTATTGTGTTACTAGAATGGATACTTCCTTGGGGTCCACCATCCTTCTTTAATTAAGGCACTCAAAGTAGGTATAAAGCTACTTAAATAGGAACAATTTTCTTCCTATAAATAATGCCAAATAATGTCATTTAGGAAATCCTTTAAGCTTCGAGCTTGGCATAAGGTAGTAAGCTTTTAAGAAAGAAGTCAAGGTGATAGAATATTTTTGGTAAGGCTACTTAAACAATTAAAGCCAATCGAAATCTCAGGGATGATTTGTAAGATTAAAAATGCAATGAATTTATCTCTATAATGGTCCTTTTCATATAGAAGAGAGATGAATAGTTAAATTTTGGTACAATTCCACCTCTTCTTCAAATTGTTTATCCTTAATCCTTATCTCACACAATTAGATCATATAAGAGAGAACCTTGTCATTAATCCAAGATTTTCATAATCTAAGTAAGATATGATTTTTTCATTAAAACACCCTTATATCACATCCTTAATAATTCGTAAAAGTATAATAGCTTGGATAAATATGCACACCTAATAGGAATGTATATCTCAATTGCCTATTGACTTGTTGTTTGAACTTTTAAGTCCTAATGAGTTTTATAAGTTAACGTACTCATTGCACAAAACTTCCCGATTTGCGAGGGTTTAGAGAGGGTCATAATATACGTAACCTTCCCTTTGTATTTTTACAAAGAAATTATTTCTGTGACTTGAACCTATGACCTTACGATCATAAAAAAGTAACTTTACAGTTGCTTCAGGATCTATTGAGCTTTATAAGCATCAAGATTTATTAAGTATATATCAGTTATAAGTTGTAGATAATGACTTAGAGATACTGAGAATGGATCAAAAGTTAAAAACTTTTAAGCTTAAAAAGGTTAACCTGGTTAATTTTTGAAGTGTTTTTCTTATAAATAATACACTATTGTTCAAATGAAATAGGCTTCATGTTTCATCTTAGCAAATTTGTAAACTTATCTACTTTAATTTGATGTAATTTAATTAATATTCAAACTTCATTTTTCTTGTCAAATGTGAAGTAAATACAATTTTGGACATATCTCTTTAATATAGTATATATAATTATAATCTTTATGTAGTAATATTCGTTATTTTTGTTAATTCTAAGAAAAAATTTATTTTATTAAATTAACTCAGGTTGCATAATCTAATTATCTTTAAAGTCTTTTGAATGCATTAAAATAACAAATACATTCGTAGAAGTATCATTCATTTAAATGCTTAAAAATGAGTCCTAAAAGTTTTTGGGTCAAATTTAGACGAACTAAAGAAATTGTGTTGTTTTGTAGAGTAAGAAACATATAATGATGAAAATTATATTGGAAGAAAATTTGAAGTAAAAATAAAAGGATAAAAGATATCAAATTTCTGTATAGTTTTACTAATTTCTTCAAAACCCTATGTTTTTCAAAAAGCTTCTAAGAAGTCTCTATGTTTACCTAAGATTTTCTCACACCTTAGTTAACTTTCTGTGTTTAAAATGTTACTTTTATAAAAAAAAAATTTTAAATTGTCGATGGATCACCCATATGTCAAATTTTCTGTACACATTAACACATATAAGCATCTCATGCGAGTTGATTATGAATTAGTAAACTATAGGAGTAGTACGCGTCAAACAAATTAATTTTATTGATTTATTATAATTATGTATAATTAACGATATTATCCTCAGATCTCACGTATTAGTGGGATTTATACTGATATTGTTGTTGTATGTATAATTAATGATATTGAAATATAACAATATTAATGTACATGATCCAAGGCTGATGCTAGTGACTAATGGAACTTTAACAACAATGACCTGATATCATCTCTAGGAGTAGCATAGTGGGTTGGGCCGAAGAAAAGGTCTAACTTACTTCCTGAGAGGCTCTGCCGTAAAACATTTTCATGGCCTGAAAGGAGGTGGTAAACCCGGTTAAGTAAATTGTATTTGCCAGAAGAATTCAGGCTTTAAATGATTTTGGGTGAGCTTAAACCGAAATACAAAGTGTAAGTTTGTTGCTGGCGTAGCGTAACCCAAAGCCATCCACGTAATTTAACTAGTAAAATTGAAAAAGACAATGAGACTACCACCTTCTCACAAAATAATAATAACAATAGGACGCATGTTTATTTCATCCAAGAGAATAAAAGCGTGAGCATGAACAGTTGTCGCTGAAGACAGGTCTCTTTTTGGTGCAATTTGTAGCTCGCATGTTAATCTCTGACAACAGTTTCAATCATCACACCGCCAATAAAACCAAAAAGTCAAACAAACTGAGCAGTCACATCATACAGAATTTATGCCAGTGTCTTAGACTGAACTTCTAAGTCCAGTTTCAATCATCACACCGCGAGCATAACCGAAAAAGTCAAACAACTGAGTCATTTTCCGCAGTCAGTCATACAGAATTTATTTCCCATTACACTCTAACTAGTGTCTTAGACTGATTTACTCGATTTAAAGACGTAATTATTGATTGAAAATTCACAAGTTACCCAACTAAACATGTAATCACTCATTACAGAACCCCTTGTCCTCTAGCTCCTTAATGCGTGTGCTTGCTTGACAATTGACATCGATCGCGTGCCAGAGCAGCGAGTAAATGATTTTGAGAGAATTGGGTCAATCGTATCCGGTGCAATAACACGACAAAGTGGATGTAAAAAGATGGAGACTGGACTATGCGCTCCACGCACCGAATCATGTGCACACATCGGCATCACAATCATAACCGACGAAAAGTCGTTGATGAAAAATAAAGGGGTGGGGACGATCCCTGCATGAAAGTGTCAATTAGGGCCATCGATTATGATTAGATTTTGATACGGTGATCCGGGTTGATCCTTTTTAACTCTTTTAACTGCAAAGATAGCCACTATCATTTGTCAGTAGTCTAGCTCCAGGGTGCAGTAGCCTTCCACTTGAAAACTCTTTAATCATTTGGTCAGCTACCTCTTGTCAGTAATATCCCCTCCCTCAGCTTTTATCTCGCCCCTTTACTGTAATTCGATGCCATTCCTGGCGCTTAGGGGAGAGGGCTGGTTCGGGCAATTTTTAAATAAACAAAATTGTATTTTTATCTTACTATAATCGACTAACATAATTGATTATATAATATTTTTATTATATGATTTAGCAATGTGGAGTGGCGAGTTGACCAAGATGCACAAGAGTCAAATATAGGTTGATTATGAATGGTGAGTAACAAGTAATGATGAAAAGGGGAGAAAACAGTGATGCTTCTTTTGTTATTCTCTATTCTACACTCTTCTGTTTGTTTCTTTGTTATTGCAATTCATTGTCATCACTTCAGAGCACCTCCTAATTAATTACATCCAACCATGCATTTTCCAATCAAAATGTCAATTTAATGGTTCTCTTTTAAGCAACTTCAATCTGTCATTCTTCCATAATCGATGTCCATTTCAAAGAACAATCATTTGGTGATGGTCAAAACAAAAGCGGACTCGTAAAACGAGGAATAAGATATGACATAGCTAATGGAAACGCTTTTTTGTCCGAGATTTTTGCCCAGGCGAATAAAACTTTGAAAATGATCTACTCTCCGCGATCAACTGACGTTTTGCACGTAGAGGAATAAATTAAAAAGCAATCATTGTATCTGATTCAGATCCTTGTCAGATTTGAAAAGTTTTTATTTTTTTCTTCAAATTTCGTGAATTCTACTAGAAAATATGGACAGGATTTGTTCACTTGTCCTGTACTGGATACTGCAGCAAGTCAAGAACTCAAATGCTTCTCTTGAACAAGAAAGATGATCGAAGTTATTCAAAAAAAAAAAAAAAACCCTGCCCTATTAAGTTTACTTGGAAACTCGGTTCCATATTAATCGATGGTTGCCAGACTACTTTCCTTGGTGTCTTTTGCTGGGAAATCAGGACGGTAACGATCCTAATTATAATAGAATAATTACAATTTTTTATTTTGATTTTTCAATGTAAAATGATTAACATATAGATTATAATAAAGTATAAATCTAAATTTATATCTTATTCTAAATCTTGATCATTTCTTGTCATATTTTTTGAACTGCTTCTAAAATTGATTCATGTGAATAATCGTAATCGCATAAGTGTCTGACCTTTAATAATATCTACAAAACATGTTGAGAGAACTTTGTAACTCTTACATAGAGGGTTAAGTAAGAAGCGTTAGCTCTATTAAAACTTCAGTCTATTTATAATAAGTTTTACATTTTAGTAATTTAATTAAAATTAAATTTTAATTTCAATTAAACTCTAATTAGAATTATAAATAATCCTAATAAAATATTAATTATGTCCAAATAAGATCTAATATCTCATCTTAATCTTTACTTATTAAATATCTCATATTTAATCATAAAGTTTCTCAAACCTTAGAATCAAGTCCAACTTGATTAAAATACCTTTATTTTCTTCAACCTATTTTCTTATGTGAGACTCATTAAGTTTTCAAATATGTTAGCAATGATTACAAATTATAATTCAATTTATAATTAAAATTAAATAAATTAAAACTATTTTTAATTTATCTTTAATTTTATAATTATACAATTTTTATTCTTAGATCAAGATTGATGTCTAGTAATATATTATGACTATCCAAATATTTAAGAATGTTAAAATAGTTTTGACTAACCTTTTTCGTGCATGATTTTTTGTAAAATTCAATCATTTTATCACATGATGTTTCATTAGACATAAAACTTGAAATTAATGTATACTCTATTTTGAGTTTAATTATATTCGCTCTCCGCTATTAGATGTTGGCTCAACTAATGACATTTGTAAACTATTTACAAAACGTCATTCCACCTTAGCTAAGGATTTCTCGAATCGTACTAATTGAGAATAACAGAGCATTCTCTCTAATTACTTTAGGGTAATAAATCTTATCTTGATCACTCAACTACCTCTATATAGTTTATGCTACATTCAAAAACTGAACGACTTACGATAAGAATATGTCATAATTAGCATCAAAACATAACAACTCATATATAAGATAACTCTAGAGACCTCAAATCAAATGATCACTTATACAATTATCACAATGAGAATTTTCATAGACATACAAGTAATGTTCCAAATGGATTTCATATATCTAGTCTGTTTAGTGAATTTGTTCTCTAACAAGCACTCGCATATTTGTTTAAGTATCTCTATAATTTAGTATATGTGATTGATTACTTCATAAGAAAAAATAACATGTGCTAATCTTTTTACAACTTATTAATATCCAGTCTTAATAGAATAATACCTAGGAACAATTTAGGGATAATACAAAAATGAAATAGGAATCTCATAATTATAATTTCATTTACAGTGTATAATTATCCCAGTGGGATTCATATTGGGTGTTGCTGTTGTTATTAATTATCCCATGAACTTTATCATATACATTTAAATATGTACAAGATAAAGAATGCACTTAAATTATTTTGTCACTAAACTATAACCAATCGAATGGTTGTAGGGTATAAACTATCAATCTCTCACTTGCACTAAGCCAATCATTTAGGTATCTTATATCATATCATCATATGAAGATTATGCTACTGCTGGGATAGTAGTTTTATGGGAGAATTCTACAAGATTATCTACAGTGAGCACTTGTTTAAATCTTACAACTTTCATCTTAATATCATTATAATTAAGAAAATCTACCTAAATATATACTGAGATCTTTGATAAGACCTTAGCTCCTTTTGTTTGCCTAATGGCTCTAACGTTCTGTAGTACATTACTGTCTTGAACCATGCAAGGAACTATATTAAGTTCATTAAAGAACTTACTGATCCAATTAATCATTTCCACTAAATGAAAAATGTATTATGGCTTAATTAGCAACCATTGCTACATTGGAACATTTCCAATCTTGAATGATATTGTTCTAAGTAAATAGACCTTAATTAGGATTAACTTCCAAAGTTAATATCCTTATAACCTTGAACTCAAATATCAACTTATACATAGAATAATGGATAGCTTTAATACTTCACAAGTATTTGATATCTTAGATACTAAACATCTTTAGTACATTATCTATGTACTTGGGCTTAGAATAGGTGAACAACTTCTACTATCCCTATAGATCTAATTTCTAAAATTAAGTTGTTACCTTTTCATATCTAACAAGACTTATTCTTGGACAATTATACTTTTAATGATTGAAAATTAGAATTATTGTTTTCTATGTGTAATATGTCTCTACATACTCCCATTGAAGAAGACAACTATACTCTTATTAACCTTCTTATAGACATGATAAATTTATAATCATCTAAAAATTAAACCATTTAAATTCATTAAGAAAGTGAATCTTTCAATTTCTCATAGCATTTCAACTATACATTAAATGTATCAACAAAGGCACTAGTTCTAATTGGATGTACGGTAATGAAATTTGAACTTTTCAAATTTCATCTTACTCCTACTACTTATCTTAAGAACCATTCTCCTATCAGTATATACTGAAACAAACAATTTGTTCAACAGATCTATAAGATTATATCTAAACTTATGGATATCTCATAGCCTAAACTTAATGGATAATACATGCTTTAGCTAAGCATCATATCATTAAATCATTAACTTTGACTTTTTCAAAGGCTTAATATTTCATATCTAATATGAAATCTTACTAATTGATTTAGTTGGAACTATTGAAGGCACTTCTTTATACTAGGCATAGCTATATAAGAAATAATATTGCATCATAAAATTTCTCATATTTTATTTTCCTCTTTACATAAAACTATACTTTTATGAAATTTTATTATGAAGGTAGTTACTAAAGAATCCCATTCCCTATAGATAATTGAAAATTTAAAACTTACCGTAACAATCTCTTCGAAATGCTTCAACATTCTCAATGATTAATTTCTATTTAGATTTAAACAAATTAAAGTTATCAAAATTTTAAATCATTTCATTTAATACATATGACTATATCATATAAAGTCATTAGTAATCTAATGAAATATAAATATCAGCCTTTTATGAATTGTTATTCATCCAATACATCATAAGTATAAATTTAACAATTCAACATCGTTATCATCCTTTCACTAAAGGTTGATTTGGATATTCTTCAACTTGACAAGTTTCACAAGTTTAATGCGATTCATAATCAAAGGGATACATATATCCTTGTATGTTACTTTATAATTTCTCATCATGTTGATTTAACTAACATGACATAAAAGGATAATCTCATTTATCTAACTTTGTATTCTTGCCATTTATATTAAGCATAAGTCTCCTTCAATTCAATACATATAAACTATTTGTATAAACTAGATCAACTGCTTTTACTTAACAATATATTTCTTATTGTGCTTTGAACATTATAACAGTGTTAACTCTAAATTCAGTATCAAATACTCAAAAGCATGAACTCGAAATATATATGATCTATATCATAACTTATATAGGCAAGAAAAGTCATGCAATCATTTTTATTCTTATGAAAATTATTATTATATTATAGTAAATGCCTTTAATTGATGTCCATGTTTATGCTTTTAGTAGGCTAAGTTAAGTGGAATAATTATAACAAGGTACTATACCTTTCAGCTCTATTATATGCAACCTCTTGCATCTTGCTATCATGGTGTTGATATACATCTTACATATTGTCATCAAACTTTATGAGACATTAGTCAACTCAAAAGGTCATTATATTTCATTATTTATATGATTTTGACATATCTTTAAAACTTTATATGCCATGACTACCAATGAGAATAAAAATTTAATAATGTATTTAGTTACTCCTGATGTTTTATTCGAAATAATAGCCCTTACTTCTATTAAAAAAGATTACTCTAATTTTCTAATGGGTTAGGATCCTATTGAAATTTAGTTGATCTTGTGTTTGCTCAACAAACCAACTAAACCTAAATTTGGAAGATAACAACTTTATCAATCACATCTTCTATGACTCCTAGATCTGTTAGGTGACACTCTTGTCAAAACTTATCTTATATATTTTTCCTAACCCTGCCTCTAAATTTATGTGATCATAAGTTTGCTCATTCAAATTACACAAAGTTAGTTAAGTAGATTCCACTATCATAAGACTGAATATATTTAGGCTAAAGCGACCTTGAGTTTGCCTAACAAGACTAACAATAAACAAAACTTTGGTTTATTCTTACAACAATGGAAAGAGATGTACTTTATATTTTAATGAGAGACTTAATTTCATTCGTCTCATCAAACACAAAATTGCATGTAAAATATCACATATATAAACATACAATTTTAACTTACATTCGATATATATATCAAACATATAAATAAAATATGCAACTTATGTACTCATAATTGAATTATATGCAAAAAATATCAAGCTTCATTTGATTCTAATTGTTGATCTTCATAATTTAAAATAATACTTTCAACTCATTGGAAAAAATAGATTAAACCTATTGATTCCTAAATAAACTAAATTTCCATTCCAAATAGAAATTTAATTTGATTTTGAAAACATTTTCAAATCCAAGTGGAAACTATTTTCAATTATCTTAACTTCTTTAATAAAATTTCATGATTTTCCATAAATTATGTTTTTTTACGTATTATAATTTGGAAAAAGTCCTTTTTCAAAATTATATAAGTAACATATTCTAATCTAAATAGAAAACTATTTCCAATCTAATTAGAAATTATTATTTCTAATCTCATTAGAAATTACTTTTCCTTAATTAGAAAACTATTTTCTAATATTAAAAGTAAACTGTTGGACCCCAAAATTTTTTCAATTATTATCGATTTATTTGTTCAATTATTTATTTAGGTTTTGTTTGTTGTTTATTTATTTATTTTTAGAATTAGGTCATTAAATTTAGTAAGCATGAATCGAGATTAGAATTTGATGGAAATATTAGAATTAAGTTAGAATAAATATGGTGTTTAAGAAGATTAAAAAAGTTAGAGACATAAAAGATATAGAAGGGGCAAAATGGGAAGGACAAGGTAAATGAAGGGCAAAATTGGAAGATTTGACTAAACTGCGGTATTGAATTAGAAGAAGAAAAAGAATGTCATGAGTGTAAGAAGGAAAGAAGAAGAAGTGAAAATCAAGCTAAGGTTTTGGAGATCTTAAAGAGTTTGAGGCTAAATAAGTAAATATAAACATTAACCCTTCTTGATTATCAGATAAACCATATTTAATGATAGTTAGAAGTGAAAATGTAGTTGAATGTGTGTAGGAAGTTGTTGATGAATGGAATATCAAAATGTTTTAATGTTTTAGGGTTAATGATCAAAGATAGATCATCATATATTTGTCAATGATTTTAGGTTGAAATGAAGTAGAAATGATGATTTTTGTATAAGATGTGTTAGGTGTAAGATGTTGGGGGTGAGAAATATGAAAAATGGGACGAAAGGGCTAGAAATTCGTAAGTTTCTGTGGACGCAGCGACGTCAAATTTTCCTACACTGAACATACTTTGGTATTTTAGGCATAACTTTTTGTGTAGTTATCCAAATAGAGTAATTTTTAATTTGGAGTAAACAAGAGACATAGATCTACAAGTTGTTTGAAGAAATAAATTTAAATTCAGTCTTTAAGGATTCCAAGTTTTGTAAGGAAGTTGAGCATAGAATATTGTTTCAGTATAAAAACAATCATAAAATGTTTGGAGTATAACTTTCAGATTACTAAACCAAATTGAATTATTTAGGTGTCATGAGAAACTTAAGACAATGAGGAACATTTTTCTAGAAGAAAGTATTATCAAATTTCTTCATTTACTTAATCATAATGATCATGCAAAAATTGACCCGAAAGTCTGAATTTTGAAAGGGGTTATAGTTCAATTTTAGCATGTTTTAATTATTAAAGTTTTATGAACTTTCATTTGAATTTGGATTGAATGAGAAATTGTTGTGATTAGGAAATCAAGAAAACCTTATCTAAGAGCAAGAGGAAAGGCAATCTTGAGCTTGGAATTCAAGCAAAATTAGGTAGGTAATGTATTTATATTTATTATGTAATTGGGCAAATTCTTGCCTATGTGTGTATATGTTGATTTGCTTAAACCTGATTTGCTTGATATTGAAATCATTGCGAATAGTGACGGAGCCAAAAATTTAATATAGGAGGGCCCAAATATTAATTTTTTTAAATTTTGAAGGGCCCAATGTATCACTGAC
>JANIJH010000225.1:58086804-58100491 GCA_024520975.1 Erythroxylum areolatum
TGGTTAGTGGTTACAAACTTACAATACTTATTAATTAAGTATTGTAACACATTAATCAATATATATCATATTATAAAATCTGAATTTTTTCTTAATTCTAAATTTTATAATATATATATATGCCGTGTCCGTGTCCACCAAATTTTAGAAGGTGGTGGGTCCCTGTGTCCGTGTCCGTGTCGTGTCGCGTGTCCTTGTCCGTGTCTGTGCTTCTTAGATAACCACTAGTTTCTGGGTGACTGTGCCACCACCTTCACCATCTATTACTTTAAACAACACAAAAAAATGCCAAAAATCAACTAAAATATGCACATATTCAGTTCTTTTTCCAAAACACAAGCAATAATAAAGGTGTGTTGTGAATTTCTAGATAACTTAAACAAAAGGGAGCATTTGTTTAAGTTTATTTCAATTAAAAGAAAATTAAACCTAGCTAATGAAATCTTAATCAATATTAGCAACATGTATAATCTTTATTTTAGATCCATGCAACTTTTGCATCAACGAAATTTAAGCCTTAATTTTTTAATCAAATAAATAACAGTTAAACAATTTTAATCAAATTATAGAATTAAAGTCGCCTCTTATACCACTACTGGAGAATTGAGACAAGATCCAATCCCAATCGCAGTAGAGTAATTATGAAACTTTTTCGTATTTTGATTTTCCAAAAACCAATATCACTTTAATTATATAAAATGATTAGCACATAAATCATAATAAAGTATGAATCTAAATTTGCACTTTATTCCGAAGTTTGATCATTTCTTGTCGTATCCCTTGAACTATTTTTGAAATCGATCCATTTCGACCACTATAGTCACATAAGTATCATACCTCTAACGGTATTCATAAATAGATTGAAAGAATTTTGTAACTCTTAAAAAGTTCTAGCTCCATTAGAGCTTAAGTCTATTTATAATAATTTTTGAACATTTTAATAATTTAACTAAAATTAAATTCTAATTTCAATTAAAATTTAATTAGAATTACAAATAATTCTAATTAAATATCAATTAGGCCTAAATAAGAGCAAATATATTATATATCTCATATTTAATCATAAAGTTTCTCAAACTTTATAATTAAGTCCAACATAATTATCAAATCTTTGCTTTCTTTAACTCATTTTTTTATATGAGACCCATTAGGTTCTCAAATATATTGCAAATGATTATAAATTATAATTCTAATTCATAATTACAATTAGATAAGCTAAAACTCATTTTAATTTATCTTTAATTCTCCAATTAAACAATTTATAATCGTAGATCAAGATTGATGTCTAGCAATACAACATGAAGACTCAAATATTTAGGAATGTCAAATTGGTTCTGACTAACCTTTTTGTGCATGTTTTTTTTGTATAATTTAATCCTTTCATCATACAGTGTTTTGATTAGACATAAAACATGAAATTAACGTTTGCTATATTCTAAGTCCACTTATATTAGTTCTCCGCCATCAGATATTGATTTAATTAACGACATTTGTAAACTATTTACAAAACATCATTCCATCTTACTAAGGATTTCTTGAATCAATACCAATTGAGAACAACAGAACTTTCTCCCTAATTACTTTAGAATGATAAATCCTGTCTTTCTTGAATCAATACCAATTGAGAACAACAGAACTTTCTCCCTAATTACTTTAGAATGATAAATCCTGTCTTGATCACTCAACCACTTCCATATAGTTCATGTTACATCCAACGATTACTGACATAACGACCTATGACTAAAATAGGTCATAAGTAGTATCAACACATTGAAATCCGTATAAAATATAACTTTGGAGACCTTAAGTCAAAGGATCACTAATACAATCATCACAATGAGAATTTTCATAGATATACTGGTAATATTCTAAATGTATTTCTCATATAGGGCCAGTTCAGTAAACTTATTCTTTAATAAGCATCCATAAGTTTGTTTAAATATCTTCATACTTTAGTAAACTACTTCCTTAATAAGGAATAACATAATATTTGTTAGTCTTTTTACGTTCTATTAACGTCCAACCTTAATAGAATAATAACTAGGAACAATTTAGGGATAATACATAAATGTAATATGAATTTCATAATTATAATCTCATTATAAATTCATTTACAATGTATAATTATCTTATGAACTTTATTATATATATTTAAACATGTACAAAATAAAGAATATCTTTAAATTATTTTGTCACTAAATTACAACCAATAGATTAGCTGTAAGACATAAACTAACATCTGTATCCTATATAATTCTAACCAAACCATTATAAGTTATGTGGACTTTTACTGGGATGCCCATCACACCATGGATGAAGTCAATTTCATTTCTTAATTTTGATGTGGAACTTCTATTTTCATAAATTTAATATTTTCATAAAATTTCTTATTTTCATAAATTTCTTACTTTAATAAATTTCCTATTTTTATTTTCTATTTTTATAAGTTTCATGTTTTTTAAATTTTTTTATTTCTATAAATGACTTCCTTGTTTTTTTATTATTTTCTTTTGGATTAAGATTGCTTTGTCAAGCTTGTAAATAGGTTTTTATAAACATTGTATTAAATATTCTATCAATAATACTCTGATATTTAATTAGTTTTAAACTTTCTCCATCAGTGAATTTTCATGTTTCTTCAAATTAAGAGTGTTGTTTATTTATTCTTTATTTATTGCTATGTCAAATGGTATTAGAGTAGAATAAATCACCTATCTATGGCTAGTGATGATAACAAAAACATAAATTGTTGTTTAAATAACTTTAGGCCAGAGGACCAAGGAGAGGCACTAAGGAAGATGGAGCATTGGGTTATTCAACAATTGGAGGATCATTTAAAGGTGGGTTTTGGGGAGATTCTGGAGTAGCTCAGTGCCTTTAACTCTCTTTCCAATAGTGATAATGAGGACAATAAAGATTGTATGAAGAAAGATCAAGCGCTAAGGCACCCTATTCAGGAACTCATTCCTAATTAGGGTTGGAGACAACCTACCTACGAGAATGAATCAAAGTCATATGATGACTTTTCGTATAACAGACCACAGAACAAAAGACATCTTGTCGATAGTTTCAAGTTCTAGGTAGATATTTCTGTTTTAAAAAAAGATTTTAGTACTAAAGAAGTTCAAGTTGTAGGTAATATTTCTGCTTTAAAAAAAATTAGTATTAAAGAAGTTTTGACTAGATCACAGAAGTTAAGTAATTCTTTGATTATCATAAGATCTTGAAAAAGGGAAAGGTAAAGCTAGTGGCTTTTAGGTTAAAGGAGCTACCTCTGCTTGAAGATCAAAGAAAGGAGAAGGTGTGATTGTATGGTTTTGAACATGATTTGGATCTTAATTTTATGTTTCAAGAGGTGTTTGATATGTGTTTAAGTATATGGAAACATGAAATTGAAGAAAGGATAAGAATTGGAAGTTGGAAGTAGGCTTCGATCGTGACAGAGAGTGCAAATAGTTATTCCATCGAATTTAAGCTTTTCTAGCACGTGACTTTTTGTAATTTTAACATTTTAGGGTTATTTTTGGAATCAAATTAAGTGGATAAACCCTAGAAAGAACTCTAGAAGCCTTAAGAACTATTTAAGAACATAAAACACTAAAAAAAAGAGTAGCCACCATCTTCCAAATTGAGAGAGCAAGGAGGAGCAAGAAGAGCAATCTAGAAATTTCAAATTTCATGTTTGAGTTTAAATCAAATTCTTTCTTTCTTCCCCTTATTTATTTCATTAAATTTGATGTGTAACTTGGATTTGAGTATGTTATTCACGTTTAGGGTGCTCTAATTTTCAGATTTGGATTTGTTCTTGAGTTGTTTTGTAACTTGATTGTTATTGATTTCAATTCATCTTTTTGGTATTGTGATGTTTACGTATGCTAATACTTTGGTAATGAATTGAGAGAGTAAGTCGAATGTAATCCAATTAGGTTAGGTAATGAGAGTTAGTGACCTAATAGGTTTCACAAATATCAAATTGGTAATCATACAAAGAGATATCATATGTGCAAACCCAATTATTTGATAGATCACTTAAGAATTAGTTGAAAACGTTAGGTAGATTTGTGAGTTGAGAGGTTACAAAATCTAAAATTTCATAATCAATTAGGATTAATCAATTAGTGAAAAATGATTAGGTTGAGAGAGAGAGAGTAATTAACCCTTCGAAAATCTAGAATCGACATCAAATTGAATCAATAGAAGTTAAGGAGCAAAATAACGATATAATGAATCCTAAACTTCATCCTTAATATTCTTTACATATTTGTGGTAACTCATTTGTTATTTGATTATTTGATTAGTTTCATTTAATTGTTTTAAATTTTGAATATTTTATTTTCAATCAATTCATATCCCAATACCTTAGACAAAGTTAGGTTCACTTAATTTTAACTATTTCCTCGTGGGATCAATACCTTTAATACTACAAGTTTACAATTCGTATACTTGTGAATATTGAGGGTTTTATTAGAAGTAAAACTTGCTCAGCACTAAGTCTCTACTTGGAATTTGCTATTGGTGTAGAGAATCGAGAAATTTTTCAAACTAGTATTTCCAATAAAAAGTGAATATTGTGGAGTGCAAGAAAGATGATGATGTCATTATCTGTGGACCTGATGGTGGTGGTGATGAGTACGAGAGGCAAAAGGTAGAAAATAAGGAGTAGGAGAATTATGAAATTCATAAGTTATTAGTAGTTTCAAAATAAGAAGATAAGAATTAATGAAATTGGTTCCTTTAGACTCCATTTACCATTGTAGATTAGTTATTTGACGTGATTGTTAACTGTGGGAACTATTAGAACATCATTAGCAAAGATATGATGAAACTATTAGGATTGCAAACTGAGAAGTAATTAGATCCTTACACATCTGGTGGATTAAATTGGTAGATAAGATTCAAGTGAATGAGCACTATAAGGTACCTTTTTTATTAGTTAATATTGGGATGAGATTTATTTTGATGTAGTGGATATAGATGCTTATCACTTGTTGTTGGGAAGGCCTTTGTAGTTTGATGTTGTTGCCTAGCATGATGGACATGAGTATGTTTACAAGTTGCAAAAAGGACTTTACCTATGAAGAAAGAATTTCTAGCCCAAAGCTTCCAAAATAGAGGGGCAGACTTTCCTTACTATCACTGAGTTAGAATGTGAAATGTTGATGGCTATCAAAGGGAAGTGGTTTTATGCATTAGTGGTGAAATATGTCCTCTTTATTTCAAATACACAGCTTCATGAAATTTCATAAGTTTTATGACCTTTATTAAAGGAGTTTGAGGATGTAATGCTTAAGGAGTTGCCAGATAAACTTCTACTGATGCTAGATATCTAATGTCATATTGACCTAATTCCACAGGTAAGTTTGGCTAATATGTTGTATTACTAGATGAGCCTAAAAAGTGAGAGATTTAATTAGAGAAGGTCAAAGAGTTACTTTAAAATGGACATATTCGGTAGAGTATGAGCCCATGTACATCTTTATCCTTATTAATAACTAAATTAGACAAGAGTTGGAGGATGTATATTCATAATCGATCCATCACAAAATCACCACTGGTTACAAATTTTCTAGACCTACGCCAGATGATATGTTTGATCAATTACATGGATGTATAGTATTCTCAAAAGTTGATCTTCAGAATAGGTATCACCGAATCTATATTTGGCCAGAAGATGTGTTGAAGACAACCTTCAAGACCAGGGATAAGTTGTATAAGTGGATGGTCATGAATTATGGCCTCACCAACGCATTAAGCGCATTCATAAGGCTGATGAATCAAACATTGTGGCTATTCATTAGGGAGTTTGTTGTCAAATATTTTAATGATATTCTGATTTAAAATCATTCATAAGAGGAACATATCATACACTTGCACCAAGTTATGATATTATTATAAGAAAATAAGCTTTATATAAACGTGAAGAAGTGCAACTTTATGATTGATAAAAGTCTTGCTCTTGGGATATATTGTCTATGTCGATGGAATCTAGGTAGATGATACCAAGATTTGAGCTATTAAAGAATGGTCTGTACAAAAGGTAGTCTCCGATGTCAAGAGCTCTCAAATGTTAGATATCTTCTACCGATGATTCATTCAAAATTTCAGCACCATTGTAGCTCCAATTACAGAGTGTCTGAAGAAAGAAAAGTTTCAATAAAGCAAAGAAGCAGATAAGAGCTTTATCCTGTTAAAGGAGAAATTGTGTTCTATACTAGCTTTAGCCTTGCCTAAATTTGAGTTTCCTTTTGAGATTAAGTGTGATGCCAGTGGCTTGGGAATAGTTGATATTCTTTCCCATTGAGGTTGTCCTATAGTGTTTTATAATGAGAAGCTTACCAAGGCCTATAGAAATAGACCACATATGACAAAGAGTTTTACTCAATTGTGTATGCCTTGAAGGTTTGGGAACACTATCTAGTTGGTCATGAATTTGTTACTTCTTCTGACTATGAAGCTTAGATGTATTTGAATAGTTAGAAAAGAATAAGTAAAGATATACATGCCGAGTGGTCTTAATTCATATAGAAAATTTTGTTAAAACTCAAGCAAAAGCCCAGTGTTCAAAATAAACTGGCCTATGTCTTGAGTCAACTTACAAATTTCAAGACAATGGCCTACAAAAGAGTTCTACATCTATTACAAGTTTGTCTTATGAGGTAATCAACTTTGCGATCCTAAGAATTCCATATCCATGATGGGTTTCACTTTTTAGGTAATTAACTTTGCATTCCTAAGACATTGAAAATAGAAAAGGTGATTCAAAATTTGTGTGGAGGAGGCTTTGTTGGACATCTAGGGTGATTTAAGACTTTAGTTGCTATGGAGGAGTGTTATTATTGGCATTGTATGCGTACAAATGTTTCCTGATTTATGCAAAAGTGTTATGTGTTCCAAATTGCTAATGGATAGCTATAGAGAATAGGTTTGTACATGCCTTTAGCCTTTATTAATAACATATAATAGGATTTTCCATAGATTTATTCTTAGATTATCTTGATCTGAAAGAGGGGTAGCCTCCATGTTTGTTTCTATGGACATATTCTACAAAATGGTGCACTTTATCTCTTGTAAGAAAAATTCATGGAAGTAGGATAAAACCAAGTTATTCTTCAGAAAGGTTGTTTGTTTGCATGGAGTACCCAAAACTATTACATTAGACTGAGAAAAGAAATTCTTAGACCATTTTTAAAGGACTATATGGAAAATGTTTAACTTTGCCTTGAATTACAGTACTACTTCTCACTAGTATAAAAGTAGTTAGATGGAGGTGATAAATCAAACATTAGGCAATCTGATTCAGAGCATTTGTAGGGTAGGTCTAAGAAGTGGAATCTTACTATGGCAAAAGCAAATTTGCCTATAATAATACTATTTATATTGCCAATGGAAGGTCATTGTTTTTAGTAGTCTATACAAAACCTCCCTAGTATAATCTTGATTTAGTAAAGTCGCTAGTTGAAGTTGACTTGAGTAAAGCTGCGAGTCATATGGCAAAAGAGTGAAATAATGTGTAGTATGAGGTCAAATAGAAATTAGAAGAGGCTAATTGGAATTACAAATAAGTTGCTAAACGGCACCATCGAGAGCAGATTTTCAAAGAGGGCAACCAAGTGATGATGTTCTTGTATAAGGAGAGGTTTCTGATTAGTACTTACAATAAGCTACAACCTTGAAAATATGGTTCATACAAGGTGTAAAAAGAAAATCAACAACAATGCTTACGTGATTGACCTACCCAATAACATAGGAATTTGTAAGACTGTCAATGTAGCGGATATTTTCCCATATCATGCTCCTAATAAGCATTTGTGTCCTAATTTTTCAAAAAACTTTAAAACTAGTTTTTTTTAAGTAGAGGAACTAATATGGAATGTTTATTTCCATAAGTTTCTTATTTCCTATCTCTATATATTTCCTATTTCCATAAAATTCTGTATTTCCATAAGTTTACTACTTTTTTCGTTTCCTATTTCTATAAGTTTCTTACTTGTATTGGTTTCCTATTTCTATAAGTTTTCTACTTTTTTTTACTAATTTATTTTAGATTATGATTGCTTTTTCAAGCCTATAAATAGGCTTCCTAAACATTGTTTTAGACATTCTATCAATATGCTCTCATATTCAATTGACTTGAAACTTTCTCGACGATTGAATTCTCATGTTTCTTCAATTACGTATTACTTAATTTTTCTTTGTTTCTCGTTATGTCAAATTTCATGAACTATTTTAAGATAGACCGCTTATATTTCAAGGGTGTCATTATCATAACAAGTATTGCTATAACTTTGCTTACGCAAGTAATCTTAGAAATTTAAGCTTTCATATAACATTTATACAATAAAAATAGTATTTTATATGTTCTTAATTATTCTTAAGATGTAATGTAAACCCATTGACTTGGTAGTACTTGTCGTAATTTAATGAATTTTTACTATGATATGATCGAAGAGGTTTAGGCATTCTAATATAATTTAGCTTTCTTGATTCCCTTTTTCCTCTTTTTTTTGGCCTAAACTGAAACCCAACAAGGTCAAATTTAACTCAAACCCTTATCATAAAGATTCCATCTCTCGACCATCAGATCAAATGGTGGTAGCATCCTAGCTTAACTCATTCATATAAAGTTGTCAACCTTTGTTTCTTTAATCTCGTGTATATATGCTAAACTGTCAATATTCCGTTTTCTATGTTTTCTGTTTTAAAGAATAGCAACTCTATTTTGTTGGTACCAGCAACTGTATTTTGCTGATGAAAAACACATTGTGTAATCGTCACTCAAGTGAGGCCAACACTGTTGGAGACTTGTACCTTCCAATCAAACAATTGGTAAAAGTTGCTAACAATGAAATATTTCTATTAGAGGGTTCAGTTCGGTGGTACGAATATTGAGTTCAAATTTTAACAAACCTTAACGTGAGACAATTTTTAGTACACAATCACATATTTCTTAAGATATCCCTCACTCGATTGCCTTATAGCATCTTTTTCTTTTTAAGAATCTTTAATTCGGCAGTTCTATAGAAAAGTTCTCCAACGTACAAATAGGTAAATACAATGTTCAACAAATATATATTTTTAGTAACTCCAATCAGATGTGGCATGCTCTTAATCGTATATCCTCCCTACCCTTATTCCCTTGTCTATTTGTAAATGGAATCGGAACAAAGTTAGTTGGAAGCACAATTGTGCATATCCTAGAAATTATAAATTATATTGTACACGAATACATTTATCATCTATTCTTATCTATCGTTTTCAAATAAAAGAAATGGTGAAATAAAGTTGTAACACTTACTCTTAAACACAGCGATCATATTAAATTATATTCTAATTTTATATAATTAAATAATTGAATTATTATTTGTAATCAAACCATGTAAACATCTAGTTGAAATGTCCCCTTTGATGATATGTCATAAACTTTTTAAAGCTACGTTAATAAAGACACAAAATTCTTGAAGTTCTAAAACACTTTAAGAATGTTACATGCTTATCTGAAAAGAAAACGACTTCTTGGATGTCATTTCCTAATAATAGTCTAGATCAATGATAAGGGTGTCATACCGTATTGACTGAAAAATAATACGGTACTGTAATATTTCGAGAGTTGGAATTGGCTGGTATCGGTTTATTGAACTAAATTGCATATTTTTAAAACTTGAAGGGCTTAAATGAAAATTTAAAAAATTTAACCCTAACAACTAAACATACCCATCTAACCCCGTCGCTAGTTCCCACCCATCTGTTGTCGCCTATTGCATCTCTCTTATTATTCACTCCTCACTGTACTTCCAACCTGTCGTCAAACCAGTTACCGTTGCTGCATCACACCCATTAGGCGACCGCACCCATCATACCAACCCATACCTATTGCACCAGTTAGGTAGCACTCGCAACTGCAAATGGTAAGACCCAATCACACCCATACCCAGATGGTAAGACCTAATCGCACCCGCACCCAAATGGTTATACCTGGTTGCACCGCACACCTGATGACCTGCAGCACTAATCCATGACACCACCGTCCAAAGAATCCAATCTACACACACTCACATAGACCCACTGACCTAACCCACGCCAATCCAGGGATCCAGCTTAGTGAAGATTGCAAAAAATGCAACAAATTTTGTAGAATTGTGGATTATGATGAAATTATAGAATGTTGATATTGAAATATTGAATTGTGTTTATTATTGATTTGAATACTAAATTGTGTCTTTGTATTCTATAGAATATTGGATATAAATAAATGAATATTGAATTACGAATTTATGACGAATTGTGTATATCTGTCTTATGACTTTGTGTTATGTAGTAATTATGTATGATGAATTGATGGTTCTTGTCAAATTGTGTTAGACTAAATTGAATTGTATAATATATAATGTATTTTGACTCTCAACTGTGGAGTTAATTTGAGTAAAAATAAGAATGTTGATGAAAATTAATAAATGAAAGGTCGTTAAATTAAATTTAGGAATTAGGATTTTAATAACAATGTTGATTAAAATTAGTTTAAAAAAAATAAAGTATTGATAGCCATTACAAATTGAATTATATAAACAAATTAAATAGATTAGTTTATATTTGAATTACAAGATTACATAAAATAGGTTATAAACTTATAGTTGTGAGTTATGGATGAAATTGAATATGCTATAGTAGTGAATGTATGTATTTAGTGTATGGTTGAATGATGTAATTATATAAAATGAGTTATATAAGATGTATATATATAATTGTGTATGTTGAATTGTTGGTTCTTGAATTATTGGTGAATTGTGTTGGTTGAAATTAAATTATATAATGTATGTTGACTTTTGATTATGGAGTTAATTTGAATAAGTAACTAAGAATGTTGCTGAAAATTGGTAAATGAAAATTTGTTAAATTAAAGTTAAGAATTGGGATTTAGTAACAATTTTGATAAAAATTAGTTAAGAAAACAAAATAATGATAATTATTACAAATTTAATTATATAATCAAACAAAATAGATTAGTTTATAGTTGAATTATGTGATTAAATAATAAAATAGGTTGTAAACTTATAATTGTAAGTTATGGTTAAAATTAAATAAGTTATAGTTCTGAGTTTATGTTTTTAGTTTATGGTTGAATAATGTATCATACAAATGAGTTATATAAGATGTATATGCTTGTGTGTTAATTTTGAATTCTGAGTTAAATAATACATATTTTGTAATAGTAGTTGATAATGAAATTAAATGTTTTTTTATTTTGATATAGAGTTATTAATTTAATTTTGACTTATTATTTAATTTTAACATATGTATTTATTTATTTTACAGATAAATAGAAAGAAGTTCAAGTACTCTTGATAATTCAATCGCTTAAGATAGGAAGATTTGATGATCTAGCTTACGCTCATGCTAGATTAGTTCCTTGAGTGAAGAACCATACTATTTGTTTGAATTATAATAAGCATTTGAAAGGTGGAGGAATCACGTCTTATAAAAAAGTAAGTCATAATGTGAAATATCAAATGAAGACTTTGCTTGAAGAGTATCGGCATGAGAAAAATAGAAGGAAAAGATTGAACTATGAAATTGGTAGTGGAAGTTCTTTTATTGGTGTTCAGGATGATAATGTGGATGTTGAAGGGTAGTATTCTTACCCAATAAGAAGAAAATATTGCACCTGATGCTAGGAAAAGAAGAAAATAGTTGTCTAATGTTTTTGCACCGTGAATAACTCCTAAAAATCAGCCTTCATTCTGTAGTACCTTACAATCTAACAAAGCAGCTTATAATATGGATATGACAATGACTAGATGGTGGTATAGTTCAAGTATAGCATTCAATGTTAGCCAATCTTATTATTATTAGCCTATAATGGATGTTATTATCTCTTACAATTCAGGATACAAAGTTCCTTCATTTGATGACTACAAAGGTAAACTTTTGAGCAGGTCTATTTATAAAAATAAAAAGTTATTTGGATAAAAAAAAGACTGACTTGGGCTACTTATGAGTGCTCGATCATCAATGAAAGTTGGACAAATAGAAGACATGAACCTATTATTAATTTTTAGTTTATTCTACAAAAAGGGACAATATTTTTAAAGTCTATTGATGATTTTGGCCTGGTTAGGAATGTTGATACTCTATTTCAAATATTTGATGAAGTTGTAAGTAAAGTTAGGACAGAAAATATTGTTCATTTCATTACTGTTAATGATTCCACTTATAAAGAAGCTGGTAGAAGATTGTAAAGCAAGTAAAATTCTTTTTATTAGACTTTTTGTGCTGCAATATTGCATTGACCTGATGTTGGAAAATATAGGAGATACTAGGTATTTTCCTATTATTGATGAGACTGTGCAAAAAGTAAAAATGGTGATCAAGTTCATCTACAATAGTGTATGAGTCTTGAATTTAAAGAGAAAGGAATTAACCGATGGTAGAAATTTGTATCATCCTACTATTATAAGATTTGCAACAAATATCTTATTACTTCAGTGCTTTATTATGATGAAGAAAATTTTGAGATAGATTTTTACAAGTGATAAGTGAGTTATATCTTAGTATGTTAGGTCTAATGCTAGATTGGAGGTTTCAATAATTATACTTGAAATAATAAATTTTGGTCCTAATGTCAATTTGTCATTCAAATTTGTTAGCCTTTGGTGAGGGTACTTCATATGATTGATAATAATGATAAGGCAACAATGAGTTATTTTTATGATACCACAGAGAGGGTGAAGGAAGTAATTAAGGCCAATATGAAAATAAGTCTTCTTTATGCAAACCGTATCTTGTAGTCATAAATAAGGAAAAGTAATTTTACTTTTTGTTGTTTACAACTAGGACATTTTTGAATCTTAGTGTCTATTTCGGGCCAAGTTTTATAAAGAAAGCTTAAGTTAATAGGGGATGCTATTAACTATTACGATAATTGTTGCCAATGAGATGATGCATGATCTCCTAAGCTCATAAATGGAGATTTATAAGGTTGTTTTTGATGATTTTGGGATACCAATTATTATTCATCAAATAGACAAACTTAATCTAGGTATATATTTTTTCACTTTTGTTAATTGTTAAAAATTAATCATCATTTTATTTTGTTTGTAATGCTACTTTTGATATCTTACAGTTGCTTGGTGGGATCAATTCAGAGGTGGTGGTCTATAATTGCAAGGTTTTGCAATTCAAATTCTAAGTCAATATGTGAGTACAACTAGGTGTGAAAAGAATTGGAATACATTTGAATTCATTTATTCCAAGAAAAGGAATATATTGGAACGTAAAAGATTGAATGCCTCAATCTTTGTTTGATACAATTTAAAGTTTCAAGAAATGTATGTTATTATCATTATTAAGTTGGATATAATTTCTTGTAATTTCTTAATAATTTAATTTATTGTTTATTAGGGCTCTTAATAGAATAAGTAGTTATGTAGATCCAATTTGCCTTAATCATATCGATCTCTTGTCAGATTAAGTTTTTGAGGAACTAAGTTTTGAAAATTGATAGTGACTTGGAAGATAATCCTAGATGGGAAAGTACTGAAATGTCATTTGGTGCATTGAATTTGAATGATAAGGATTTTGTACCAAATGAGAATTGGAGTCAATACGATTTGAGTGACTATTAAGTTGAATCCAAGTTTTTATTTCTCCTTTTCTTTTAATTTCACTCATATTTGATATATATGTTAAATTT
>JANIJH010000225.1:58110071-58122959 GCA_024520975.1 Erythroxylum areolatum
GTTAGTATTTGAGGTGAAGATTAACCATGATTTTTGAGGGGATCTTAGTTTTCAATGTCAAGGATCAGAATGTGGAGGATGATGTCTAGTTCTGGGGTTGTGGTTTGCTGGTGTAGTAATGTCAAAGTGTTGTGTTAGTTTTCGTTGGGCACCTGAAGTCCTGTCTTTGTTCAGTACTGGCTTGTTTAACATGAGATGCTAATGTTCATACTATTTCTAATGCATCTTCTATGCAATGGTGTTTCTTTTTCTTTTCATCTGTCTATGGTATCTATTATAAAGACTTTGCTAGGAACTCAGAGCAACCTTATCAAATCTCTAGTGTTTAAGGCGTTTCTCACAAAGGCAAAGTAAATTTATGAAATTCACTAGGTCAACACAATAAAATGGACAACAATAAGAAGAAAAAGATACACAAAGTTTTATAACAAAATTATCAACTTTTATATTATTCACAATTGAGACAAAAGATACAAAAGCTCTAGCTCTCTCTAATTAATGAAACCTAAGTTTAAATGAGCTATTTACAAGTTTTTGGAGACTTGTTGGGCAAGAATACAAGAAAGTAGTCTCAAAGGTACTAAGTCACTAACTTAGTTGGTGGTTGACATCTTCAACCACTTTAAGCATTACTGTAATGGGTAGTTTATATATCTTATCACTATCCCACTTTTAAGTAAAAAGAACATGTGTAAAATGCTTGCAAGACATCTCATCCATGCCTTTTTTTTTTTATAATGTCCTACGACTTCTTTGATAATTCATCTCACTAACTCTGTTACATCACCTATGATCTTCATCCAAAGGTGAAGGTTAGCCAAGTTTCGATTCAATTCACATATGTTCCGACCAATGCGCATCTATGGTCTAGTTTGTTCATCCATGGTCCATCATTTAAGTATAATTTAGTCCTTAGTCCCACCAAAGATGTCTTAGGCAAGTCTAACTTGCCCTAGCAAAGCTAATCAACACCCCACGGTCCATTAAAGCTAGTTGCAGCTCGAACCATGCTTGATCTTACCTGATTAACTTAGCTGATCTAGCTAATCTTCGATCCAAGACCCTTTTTCAGTTAGCTTTTGGTCTTATATCCGAATTTGACATCTCGTCGAAGATTTTCACTAATGTACTTCAATGCATGTCAACTCGTTGATAGTGCCCGTTTTCCTTGCCTACTCGTAAGTTATTGCCTTGTTTCGTCATCTTAAGTGTCAAACATTAGTCAAGGCTTGCCAATGCTCGCATGATTCTATAATGTTAGGCTTAGAGGTCTAACAAACCATTACTAAATAGTTTAACAAACCACCCTTACTAGAAGAACCTGATGCCCTCATCGAAATAATCTATAGGTAATCCTCCAAATATGGTTTTCCCAAAGACTTCTTAGTTATTGGCATATATCCCATGTACTGTTTGCCCTCTCTGTTGGGTTTGTCCTTGCTTTTGTTAGGACTTAGGATGCTCTTTCCCAAGTGTCGTTATGCCCAACAAAGTATAATTGTTGAGATAGACTTCTTCCGTTGAGTCATCCTCTCCTTCTCCTTGATCCTTCACTACCATGGAATTCATTTGCTCCTTGCTTGCCTTTCTTTTTGGACATTCACATGCAAAGTGAGGTCCTTCACAAATGAAACAAACAATATCCCATTTTGTTAGTTTCTTGGACTTGCATTGAGAAGATTTACATACCTTATCTTTGCCTTTCTCCGAGTCATTCTGTATCTTACCATTCTTCTTGCCTTTGTTGACAGTTTGAATTAGTGTTGGCATTTAGAGATCCACTAAGGCATCCGCAATCACTATCATGCTAGGGAGGTCTTTCACATTTTGCCTCCGAAGTTCCATTTGTACGTAACCTAGCAAGCCATTTATAAAATTGGACAACTTGTTTTTCTCAAACATGTACTGCACGTCCAATCAATGTGGTGGTAGATAAAATCATATTAAACTCATAAGAGACGATTTTGTTACATGGGGGGACTTTCATTTGAGGCAAAATTTTGACTGTGGAAAAGCTTTTTCTGATTCAAAGCATGTGGCTTTGAGTGGGCTTTGCTTTGATCTGGAAATGGTAGCTATATATATATATATATATACTTACTTTGTAGCCTTGAGACTCCATATTTAGCCATTAATCCTTCTCTTGAGGTTCAGTTGTTTTAAGGGAAGTTTAAGGTTTTAAATAGGTCTTTATGTGTAATTGGATGAATTTTTTTAGTATTATTTGCTATTGAAAAATTGATTTAACTAATTTAAAAAATCATATAAATTTTAAATTATCAATTTTTTCAAATTTTAATTTTATAAAAATTCATTTTTAAAACTTTTGTTAAGAAGGTGATGTAAAATATATGTAATATGATATTACTCACGAATCAATAAGATATTGCTTATATAATGACTAAATGTAACTCGTAATTTTGATTCAAATCAATACTTTATTCGACGTGTTAGTATAAAAATTATTTTAAAAGGTAAATTATGAACAATTTAATAAAAAATGGATAAATAATAAGGGTTATAACAATTTTTTTTTGTAATTTCAATTTTTTTAAAAAATTATTTTCGTAAACTTTCGTTAAAAAAACAAAAAACACTTGTCTTCCTCGAGCATCTCTCTGTGGTGGTGGACAAAATCATCTCATAAATCTCTTTTTAATCTCCTTCCAAGATAAGATACTCATAATTAACTGAATCGCCAAGATAAACCAATCTAATGTAGCTACTTAAACTGATAACTCAACAATGTGAATCTTTTGTGAATCTGTATATGCCATTTTAATCTGAGATTCGATACCATAAGAAAGTTTATTGTGTCCAATATACCATCAAAAGTAATCATACCAATCCTGGTATAGTGCAAGACAACTTCTGCATCTATCATAACCTGGCCTCTATTTGGAGCTATCTGCTGTATTAAAGAGATGGTTTGATTCAGAGTAGCTATAGTATTTCGTAATCCTGCAATACTAGTTGTTAGAGTAGCAGCATATACACCCTAGGTTGCTGACTCACCATGAGCTTGAAAATCTAGCTGTCGCGTAGTGGCTCTAGGCCTACCCTTGCACCTCACCTACCTAGGTAGCAATAAAGCCATGACTTCTTCAAGAATAGATGGTTTATCGACTGCCCCTTCGACTATACAAGTTTGCATTAAAGTTCTTTTCCTCCTTATGATCAAAGAATAAGGAAAGTCTTTAGATACAATACGTGTCGTAGCAGTACTACGAAAGGATGAAAGTAAAGACAACGATTTTAAACAAACACGATTCTAATTCCACAATAATACAAAGAGAAATGTAATTCAATTCTGATCAACCTAGCAACTCAAATGCAAACCTAAAGCTCTGATGTTAACTTTGTCATGATCCCAACCTTGGACCATGACCAGTGCTAAATGAGCAATAAACTCAAGGTTTATTGGACCTTTAGCAAACCTAAAATGTCATCAATCCCAATATCCATAATAAAGATGACATTTCAAAATGATCAAACTCATACTTATAACAATCAAACAGTTCTAACAATATACAATACTCTATGTGCTACAATGATAAGATAGTTAATAGAAGGAAAATCCAACATATACAAGACTATAGCTACTCCAAAGTTAAAGGTCATCAATAAACATACATCGAATTGTCGAAAAGGAAGAAGACTAGTGAAGTACCTTGTTAGAAGAGATCTAAAAAGAAGATCCTGAAAAATAGTTAAGGGAAATCATGCCTCATTAAGTGAATTAATACTATGGTTATAATATCCACTCTTAAGGATTTCAAATGATACATGTATGTATATTTTTATAATGTATTACGTCCATAAATGTAATTTTATAACATAATGATTTTGTTCATAAACATGCATGCATTTCCCATATTAATATCATATCATATAATCATCACAATCATAAACCACAAATAATAGTGGAGGACTGACGAAGGATCCTACGACATGCCCCTTACCCATAAACTATAGTCAGAGGAGCTCTCTTATTCCACATAAGTCATTTGACTGTTGTTCGAGAGCCATATTTAACCGAACCATCACAGCCTCACTATAACATGATTGTCTTCTGAAAGCAAGCTTGATTGAATCTCCATAATCATGCCACCATATCATATACCATATATTAGTTGGCATCCGAGAGTAAGCTTGACCAAATCGCCCCAATCGTCTCGTATCTCAATCAATGGATCCACCAATGGATCAAATACTAACCCAAATATATATATGACTAATTGACTTACTATGCCACTACCTAGTATGCCCACCAGGTAGCTCACACCATAACAATCCTCCATATCATTATATATCAAGACAAGTATAACATTGCATAACAAAAATATGTATACATGTGTCAATCCGTATGTATAAGTATCACGTGTGCATATGATAATGATGGTGATTTTCATGATGAATATGAGAATGAATTCTAATGCATGTTCATAACCATGAATATTAACTTATGGGTAGAATGCACTCCTTTGTGTCGAACCTAGTTTCTCGAAGTGGAGGATTATGCTCTTGATTGATCTATAGAAAGAAAAATAGGAAGAACCATTAGGATTTAGAACCTAAACCAATTTTAGATACCTTGACAATAAGACCATGACTCAATACTAAGGAACTCTATTTTCTATTTAGAAACAACAATGTCATGTTTTTACGAGGAGCCTCCTGAAAATTCGGTAGAGTTTTCTTATAAAATAAACACCCCCTTCTGAAAGAAGGCCATTCTTACAAAAAAAAAAAAAACTTCTATATCCACCAATAGCCACAGCTAAATTTGGGCCTCCAAACTACGTATCTATGCCTAATTGAGTCCACACTTACATTGTAAATTTTATAATAAATCCAATTCATAGTTCAAGTATACCAATTGCTAACCTATACACTCTTATTTATACTCATTACATCTAGATACTCTAAATTCTAATTAACGGCAACTCAATTTAATCAATTTCATACATTTCTATAAGATCATAACCCTTTCTAATTTTTTTATCTCACAAACTATAAAGAATTTCAATACATCACTTTTATGAAAATTAATCCACATAATATTTGAAAATTATTTACAGCCATTTCTAGGCTTGTCAAAAAGTCAGAGTATGGAGTACACGTGTCACCCCCCAGAGACGTGATGATCTTTACCACCATACCAGAAATGATGAGCTCACCTCTAAGAATCAAATGACATCAGTCTTGCATCAAAACTCTTCCCAGTTTGTGAGAATAAGCTCAAAGGTAACCAATTTCTGTTCACTAGTAAAATAGGTTTATTAGTGTCAGTTTCCCTTCTTTCCCACATTTTTAGGGTCATTAGATACAGTAGTGATGTTAGTTTCGTCCAAAAATGACTAAAAATAAGAGATCGGTGACTTAATTAAATGAAACAAAATTTTCAGTTGTGGTTCCTTTAAATTTGGGTCATTTTTTATGAAATAAGTTTAGGAATTTTGTAGAGCGTCTCGAGAGCTTTTCATAGAGCCCTAGATTTTTAGAAATGGTGGTTGGACGATGAAAGTATAAGTGTAGAAAATTAGGAGTGAATAGTAACCTATAAGGAAATGAGTTTAAGATAGAAACAAGCTTAAACTTTCTTAAGCTCAACTTATACTTTTATAGGCTTTTCTCTTTATTGGTCCATTATGAGTAATTTAACAAAAATTTGGATGATTACAAAAGTTGTAGTATTATGCTTAAAATCACTCATTTGTATTATGGTATGTGAATATAAAAAATGATTTAGGTTATAGGGGCGGTTAATATTATGTAAAAAACAAGATATTGCATATTTCAAATATTCTTATTATATAATATTTTGATGTAATCAAATATAATATTTTAAATATTTTATATCATTCTTAGTTTTACATTTGTATGAGAATTAAATGATCTTTTTTTATACTTTTAATACCAGTACCAAAACCAAATTCAATATTGAGTCTGGAAATGTATTTATAATGTTTGATCCAATCCAATTGTTCTTCTATACTCTTTTGTTCTTTAATATTTATATATATTCAAAGATTATTAAAATTATCATTTTGTTTGATTAATACAAAAAGACATATTATTAAACTATCAAAATAATATATTTTCAATTGAAGTGATTAAATCCTTAATTGTTTGATTGTTATAATGCCTAGCGGAAAAATAATATAGAATATTCTACTCATATTATGTGAATATATAATCTAGTCCAAATAAACTAAACTTGGTGATGTCTAGTTTTTAACACTGCCAATATATTAAATCTTAAGAGCTTGTTTAGGTTTGTTGGTTGATAAGAGAATTAATTAAAGAGCTCGTTTTGGTTAATGTGGAAGTAAGGAAAGATAGATTGGTAGAGATTGTTAAAAATCAAAACCAATTTATTAAGGAATAAAAGAGATTATCTTTTCATTAATGATAAATTTAAATAATCAATACTAAGATTTTATCTTAGTCTAGATTTTCGTTGTCATTTCGTTAAATTGCATTCTTGATTAGCTTTTTTGTTTGTGCTTTTAATCTATTTGAATTTCTATGTTAAAATCCTGCTTTTTTTTTTTGGCTTTATTATCTTGGCAAAGGAGATGAGCTTTAGAGGTCCTAGCGAATTTATCATTATGTACATTTTATTTGTGATTAAAATAAAATTATATTTATAAGATTTCACACTCCCTAAAATTGTTTAATTAGATAATCAAAGGTAAATTAATTGAGCTTTATTTACCTATCTTAAACATTACTTAAGATTTATAAATATTCATTATTAATATATTTAAAAATCATACAACAAGAATAGTTAAAGAGAAACTTATAATTAAATTAAATTGAAAATAATAGTAAAATTTTAAGAAATTTTAAAGATCATATATGAGTTATTTGACTATTTGAGACCTAAGTTAGTTATTAGTTTTATTATAACTTAATTGATAATTAATAATAATTAAATGCAATTATAATAAAGTTATATCTTTACATCATTTATATTATTCTCTTAATTTATAATTATAACAATTTCCAAATAGATATTTTTAAATTTTTATTTCAAAATAGGAATAACAAAAAAATCAACCAAAAGTTCTAAAATATATGTTTTTTAATGTTATTGATTAATTAGGGTATATGTTGATTTTTGTAAAAATATGAAAATTTTATTGCACATGTAAAATCACATCCTCATTCTCAATTCTCTTATAGAATGAATTTTTAAGTAATGAAATCTTAAAAGTTAAATAAAAAAGTAAAGCTAAAATATAAACCTTTACGTGATTTAATCACATATATTTATTTGATGATTATCTTGCACTCAGGACAGGCAAATACAGAAGAGATTGTTCCAAGCTTTTTTGGAAAAAAAAAAGCTAAAATAATAATTGGGGAAAGAAGACGACCGCCTCCACGGACGATATTTATATTTGGGTTTTTGGGCACAGCTCACCATATTGCTAAGGAATAGGGCCATTTTCCCCTCCACGTACGTCATATGATATACTTATTTATGATTCCATTGGCTGGCTTGCAACTAAAGTAAAGATTGTTGTCAACGTTTAAAATTAAATAAATATCTCCTCGCTCTTTGCAGCCCCTGCTGTAGATTTTGAGGTGGAATGATTTGAACCTATCACTCGCGTTATGCCTCCTTGCTTGCACCGAAAAGAACAGATTAGGGGAAACATTACTCCTATCATGACATTAATTCTTGTCCTCTTACACGTGAAATTCGACACCCATATCAAGTATATAGAGATCATAAACTTTAGCAACAGCCTATCTTATTGTGTCAAAAACAATTATGAAATATTCCCATGGTCATACTCTGTTTTTAACACATGATATATTACTTGTGTTTCAATGGTTTTGACGGATTTAATACCTAATTTAAGAAGTTTTGATATTTTAAATTATATTTTTATTTGTACAAAGGAAAAGAAACACCATTGAAAATTTTTAGGGAAGAGAAACTATTTTGAAAGATTTGGAAAAGAACCATATAATACAACATCATACATGGAGGTGAGTTGAGGGCTATGTACAATTTTGGTCGCTTACATTTCTCTAATAAACCCTACACACCCCGTGTTACCTCCTTGGATGAAGAACATGGCACGTTATAGGCTCTCCGGTTGACATTATTATTTTTGAAGAAAATTATAAAGGACACGAGTAGCCATATGGACTTATGTTTAGGATCATGCAGTCACTAGAAGTTAGGGTTTTGGTTTTTAACAAATAAAAGAAGCAAAAAAAAAAAAGTCCTTTTGCCAAGAAAACATTTTAAAGTCATTTTGAAACTACTATGCATTAGTCTTAACAATCTTTGGTGATAAAGGAAGATTCCTACAATACTTTATAGATTTCATAATTTAAGAACACAACTTCTTTATCTTATGTCCTTTATTATTTTATATTGATATTTTTTGAGTGATTATGAACTAAATAGGTATTATTTAAGTGGAAAGAATCTAGGATGTGATAAATTTTAATTCACTCTTTCATTTAACGAAATTCTAGTTTTCTTATTATTTATTCATTATTTTATAATGGATTGAATCGAAGGAGTGAAAGTATAGTATTCATTATATGATTATTCCATCGAGATTCGAAAGATAAGATATGTTTAAGTCGAGGGGTTAAGCGTTAGCGAATAGGGAGAAAGTTATAAAATCCTCCTAAGTTAGATTAAAACTCATCAAGAGAGTTCATAAAATGAATTATAGCATTCTTAAGTTGTCTAGATTTGAAAGAGATTTTAGTCAATTAATTTCTAAATAGGGATTATATGTCCTGAGAGAGAATATGATCTAAGTTAGGAAAACTTATTGGTCCAAAAAGTTAGACTAATTCATTAATCAAAAGTAAAACTGAATATAGTGTACTCCTATGGGAATCTAACTTAAATCTAGTTAATTTATAGTTTGGCATATTCTTGATTATTAGTTTGTATTAGTATTTAGATTTCTTATTTATTTTATTTTCCTTATTCAATTATCTATAAAGGGTGAGCCTTGGAGCAACTGCTAAAGTTGCTCATTTATAACCTTAAGATCACAAAACAGTCTTTTCGTAAAAATACAAAAGGAAAGCTACGTACATTATGACTCTCCTTAGATCCACAAAGTAGAAAATCTTGTGCACTGGATACGTTAAATTTGTATTTATTTTTCTATAAAGGTCAATCTAACTTATTAAGTTTATGAGTAGTGGGTAATTAATTGATGATTCTCGTAGAATTAACTCGTACTTATCTATGTTAGCTACAACCATGCTATACGTTTGCAATAAAATATAAAATAAAATTTTGATACTGTTATTAGGGATTAGACTTTAATATTGGTAAACTTACAATTTGATTAGACTAGATCTTTTTGTTTTATTTTTACTTTACTTTTGTTATTTATTTACTATAATTTTCTTTTTCTCTTCTCTTTTTTAGATTACATCTTATATGCGAAACTCTGATGATCATGGGAATCTTGTTGAGACAAAACTTGAGATCGAGAGAACTTTGGACATAAGAAGAAGACTTCATAGGAGAATAAAAACTAAGAAAGCAAAGATGCCAATAGAGAATATGAGGTCACTAAAGGATTTTGCTGCACTAGATACCCAGGGCATTACAAGGCCTATCTTTGAAACTAACAAATTTGAGCTAAAGTCCTCCCTATTATCTATGGTGTAGTAAAATTAGTTTAAAGGTTCACAATTTGAGGTCTCCGTCCTACATTTATCAATGTTTTATAGTACTGTGAGACATTAAAGCTAAACAATGTATCTTTTAATGCAATCAAGCTCCAATGATTCCCTTTCTCTTTGAGGGATAAAGTTAAAACATAGTTGCAAACCCTACCAGCAGGATTGATCACTAATTGGGATCAACTGTCTCATGCATTTTTGGTAAAGTATTTTTCTGCAAGCAAGACTACATAGATAAAGAATCATATCACCACCTTCTTTTAGGGGGAAGGTAAGCCTTTATACAAGGTCTGAAAGATACAAGGAGTTATTAAGATCATACCCCCATCATGGCTTAGAGAAGTGGCTAATAGTTTAGACCTTCTAAAATGAAATGATTGACAACATAAAGATCTATATGGATTTTGTTGCTAGTGGAGCCTTAATGAACAAGAAGATGGACGAAGCATATTCTTTCATTGAGGACATGGCTCATAATTGTTATTAGTGGTTGAATGATTGAGTTACCCCAAAGAAGATTCTAGGTAAGTATGATCTATATGCTGTGAATCTTATAACTGTTAAGGTAAACACCTTATCCCAAAAGTTTGATAATATGAATGCTAATTTTTTCAGTGCTACTAATGTAGTTTATGACATATATGGATCCATAGGACACCTACATGTAGATTAATAGTTAAGGAATCAGTTTGTACATAACCTTTATTTGAAATAAATTAACTTCATTAGTAATCTTAACCAAAAGTATGAACTATTTTCATAAACCTATAACCCTGGTTAGAGAAATCACCTCTCATATAGAAACAAGTTTAACCTTGCACTTTATAATATACAACTATATAGGTTCTAGCCTAGACCATTCAACCCCTTTATAGAAATCAAACTTAGAGCCCCTTTTAGAAAACTTCCTTAACAATCAAGCCAAATAGAATGAAGAATTCAAAGAGGGGATTAAGAAGCTTAACTCTAAAGTGGACTATTGTTATCTACAATAAGATGCTCGAGTCCCAAATAGCTCCGATGCCACTTTCATCATAGAACCACTAGTCAATTGCCTGACAAGCTTAAGAATCCTAGAGAACATTGTAATATTGTGATTTTGAGAGGTGATGAACTAAATAAGAGCCCTAGGCTAGATGAGATTAAACATAAGGGAGATCAGGGAAGGAGGACACCTATTAGGGAGGTGAATAAGTTTGAAAAAGAAGAAATTGATGAGGAAGAGCCTAAATAAATATCCCATGCATCCTATAAGTCACTTGAACATTCCCTCCAAGATTAGCGAAATCAAAGTTGGATAAAGAATTCATGAAGTTTTTAGAATTCCTTTATAATATTATATTAATCATCATCATCATCATCACACCTATCTGAAGTCACGCAATAAAGCGAAGTCTGGGAGGTCTAATAGTATACAACCTTACCCTTATATAGTAGAGAAGCTGTTTTCAGTAGACCCACATGCAAATGTGACAATAAAAAAGTGATGCAAGAGATTATCCAAAAGTGATGACTACAAAAGACTAGGGCCTGAATGATAAGAAGGGTCGAGTTTAGTAGCATCAAGTTTCACATTTGAAGGGATATGCGTCACTAACAACAAACCTCAACGGACATTTTCAAAGTTAAATTAAAAAGGTTTCAAAATTAGCATGCAATTAGAAGCAAAGCAATAGTAAATGCTTATGCAATTGAACTAGTTAGGAAAATACCAAATAAAACGCAAAATTGCATACAAGTAAAAGCGTAACCACTAAACTAACAGAAGAACAAGCAAAAATAGCAAGGAAAGAATACTTACAGAAAATCTTAGAAAGAAAGAAATAAGGTGAAACATACCTTCCTCAGTCTGCTAAGGAAGAAAGTCTCATACTTCAAAGATCAAAAATTTTGTCCACATAATCTAGGAACCCACCAACCCCGCACCCACCCTTCTAAAAGCTTTTTGCAATAGGAAAGAAGAAAACTCATCCAAAGCCACTTCCACTACACAGCAAAAATACCCTTCTTTGCCTCACAGATCTTCCTCTTACTCTTCACCCAAACTCACATCCACTACATAGCAAAAATACCCTTCTTTGCCTCACGGATCTTCCTCTTCACCCAAACAATTCTTCATTTTTTCCGGAGGAAGAAAGTTGAAACGATAACTTTCTTTTTTTTAGGAATTAAAACCTTAGGCCCTCCTCTCAGATCTCAAAAACACAAATTGATTCACAAAGACACAAAATGATTCATAGAGAGACGTGAAAACTTAAAATCCATTTAAAAACGAAGATAAAACAAAAAGAAAAAGGAAATAAGAAGGAAATCATTTACTTTACTGGGATATGAGGGTCTATGCTTAGCCCCTATAATCTTAGGAGCTTTTTCGACGAGTTCTTGCATGTAGTTCTCACCAAAACACCGGTGACTAGTGTCTTAGACTTGCCAAAACCCGTCAAGTGATAACTCAAATTCCAAAGACACAACACCTAAGAACAAAACCGTAAAGAAAAACAAAATGCATATGAAGTTTCTAGACTTACTTTCAGATTGTCTTTCTTCATTTACTTGAGTTGATGCAACACCTCCAGGCACTCAACGAAACGACGAGACTGGAAATGAAGAGCGACATCCTTATTTTTAATGTTGATTTAAAGCAAATGCCTTCTTATGCAAGGTTCTTACAAGAGATTTTATCTAAGAAAAGGAGACTTGACGAGTATAAAGTTGCAACCTTAATTAAAAATTAAAAACATGTAACTTATAATGAACCACCCTGAAAGTTTAAGGATGTTGGAAACTACTCCATCCTTTGCATCGTTGGAGATATAAGCTCATCACATCCTTTGTGACCCAGGGGAAAATGTTAGCCTTATGCCTTTATCAGTTTATAAGAAGCTTAAGGTGGGCAATCTTAAACTTACTACTATCTTTTTGTAATTGGTAGATCACTCTTTTAAATGTTTGGTAGGTATATTAGAAGTTGTGTCCATAAAAATAGGTAAGTTTTTTTTTTTAATTTTATAGATTTTGTGGTATTAGATATGTATAAGGATAAACAGGTACCTTCGATTTTAAGTTGGCCTTTCCTAGCCATTTTCAAACCTTAATTAATGTTCACGAAGGAAAGCTAACCATCACAGCCTGTTTGGTTCACGGAATGGAATAGATAAGGAATAGAATAGTTATTCTTTGGAATAGAAAAGATGAGGAATA